>JANXJC010000008.1:2599717-2738632 GCA_027564655.1 Leptodon cayanensis | reverse complement strand
TGGACTGCGACGAGGTCACCCCTCGGCCTTCTCTTCTCCAAGCTGAACAAGCCAAGTGACCTCAGCCGCTCCTCCTAGGTCTTGCCCACAAGGCCTTTCGCCATCTTGGTTGCCCTTCTCTGGACGCACACTAATAGTTTGATGTCCTTCTTGTATTGAGGTGCCCAAAACTGCCCACAGGACTCAAGGTGGGGCCGCACCAGTGCGGTGTAGAGTGGGACAATCACCTCCCTTGACCGGCTAGTGATGCTGTGCTTGATGCACCCCAGGACACAGTTGGCCCTTTTGTCTGCCAGGTCACACTGTTGACTCATATTCAACTTGCCATCAACCCAGATCCCCAGATCTCTTTCCACAGGGCTGCTCTCCAGCCTCTTGTCCCCCAGTTTGTACGTATGACCAGGATTACCTTGTCCCAGGTGGAGAATCTGGCACTTGCTCTTGTTAAATTTCATACAGTTGGTGATTTGCCAGCTCTCTAGCCTATCCAGATCTCTCTGTAAAGCCTCTCTACCCTCGAGGGAGTCCACAGGTCCTCCTAATTTAGTATCATCAGCAAACTTAATGTACATTATTCTCCTGCATCCAGATCATTTATAAAACCATTAAAAGTTTTGCCAAGCTTCACAAGATTCCTGCCAGCCTGTTTCTCCAGCTTGTCTAGGTCCCTCTGAATAGCAATATATTGACTGCTCCTCCACATTTGGTGTCATCTACAAACTTGCAAAGAGTACACTGCTATCCACATTGTTAATGAAGGCACTAAACAGTGTTGGTCCTGGTATTCATCCAGTATTCAGCTCTTTGAGCCCAGCAGTCCAGCCAATTTCCCACTCACCTTATTGTTCACTCATCCAGGCCATATCTTACCAATTTGGTGATACGGAGACTATAAAGACTGTCAAGGGCCTTGCTAAAGTCAAGGTATGTGGCATACCTCTCCCTTATCCACAGCACCAGTCACCTCATCACAGAAAACAATTAGGTTGATCAGACGTGATTTGCCCTTGGTAAATTCATGCTGGTTGTTTGCAGTCACCTTATCCTTCATATGACTGGAAAAGGTTTCCAAGAGCATTTGGTCCATCATCTTCCCAGGGGCTGAGGTGAGGCTGACTGGCCCATACTTCCTGGATCTTTGTCAATGAAAACTGAAGCAAAAGGGATTGAGGACCTCAGGCTTTGCCCTGTTACCTGTCACAGTCTCCTTAGACTTCCTCTTGCTGCTTCTGTCCTCTGCTATCTGACCTTTCTTGCTGCCTTTTCCCCTGAAGATTTTTTTAATCCAGATTTTCTACATAATGACTGGTCCCTGAATCTCTTTTGTCCCATGTGCTATTCACAGAGGAGAAACACCAAGACAAAACACAAGCATATAGCCGATTTGCTAATGGATATAGTGAACCCCACCTGAGAATGCCTGGGATTCTCTCAGCACAGATGATAGCCCCTTAGGTGGTGAACAATTATCACAGCAGGATCTCTGCAGCCTGCCTGTCTTAATTCTGTCTTCAACATAAAAGGCATAAACTGGGAGCAATGACCATCAGTGCAATGAACTACCTGGTACAATTTAAAGCAAAACAGGGTGGGAGTTCATGCCAGCTGTGGTAGAACTCTATAAAGGTGGTTATTTTTATGCTAGGACCTATGCTGAAAACATTCATGCACTTCATAAAATCCTGTAATATCAACAAGATGAAACTCCTGTAAATAAATAAATTTCTGTATCAGATGCAAGTATTCTTTCTGCAGAGTTGCCCTTCAAATAATAACCTTTTCATCAGAATATATTGGGTAATAAATTCCGAGCATTATATTTACAGAGATATATGGACAGCCAGCATTACGCTTTGCAGTTTCTGTAGTTACATCTGCATCAGCCTTGTAGGGTGATACAAGCCCCATGACATGTAGTGCACAGGCTCATGTCTCTACTCCTCAAGGCTGGCCCTACCCAGGGTTTGCTTCTTGCGTTCACCGCTGCTTGAGCTTAGCCCTGGGTATCCAATGGGCTCTGTGTGGTCTTAGGACATCAGCACCATCATCTTTATATGATTTTTCAGTTCAGTGTGTCTGAAATAACACAAGTGATTGTGTTGCAGCCCATTAAGGTAGTGATTTTATAGCATGCAATAGAATATCTATGTTTCACAAGCACGTGGGAAGTCACAGGTGAAAAGAGTTCTACAAGCTGCATGACAGTGGATGACTAGGTATGAAATTACTGTGGAAATGTAGCTCCCTAACGTTAAGTACATTTTGTCTTTTGAAATCAGACTTTGCTTTAATTAGCAATAATTACAGGATCCTTCTATTTTTCACCTGACTCCAGCCTTAGTTTCATTTTAAATGTAGTTTTATGGAATCCTTTTACAGCTCTTACTAGTGATGATGGTTTTCAAATGCTGTCAGCTGCTTAATGTTTAACATGCTTTCTGATTTCCTTAACCTTAGAGGCTATCAGATTAGATATTCATTCCCTACAAGGGGAAAAACAAAAGGAAAATTTGCCTGGCTGATGTTAAAAGTATATTCTAAGATTACTCTACAGAGGTTTGCATTAATTTGCATTGATTCTGTCATTACTTAGGAAATCGCAAAGGTACTATCAGCTGTTGCTTTTACATTATTAATAGAGTACGAATCTTTGAAAAATATTATTTCTTTCAGAAATTTAAACAGTGTTCCATAAAAGTACTGCCTTATCCACTACACAGCTTGAAGACAGCAAACTTTTCTGTCTGTACAACGCTTTGGGAAAAGTGGCTGTACAAAATCATATAGATGCTAATAACATGTTGACTTCATCCTGGATAACTGAAAAGGCTGCAAAGCTGTGTGAAAGCAGTATCTGCTTTCCATCTGGAAGCTGTATAAGGCCTGCTTTTTTAAGTATATACAACTATCTCTGATTGCGGAATTAGTGCCCCTAAAGATCAGCTTATGTTTTTTCCTTTAACTTCCTTCATAAGTATTTTATTATATTATACTTTTAAACAAAGTATTTCTATAGTAATAAGAAAACTCACCGGTGCTGACTTGGTGCCTTTCTTTTAGGAAGGCAGAATGTTGTATAGCAAACATTCACTCCAGATCTGTGGGAATCTCCCATGAGTACCTTGCCAAGCAATGGGAACAGATAATTTAGGTTCTGTTTTATTTTTACTTTCTTCACAGAAAGCCGAAACCATCCAAACGCGTTGTTGACAGAAAGGGATTTCCAGAAGATGCTTGCCTTTGATCTCCTGCCATACTGTGCTATGGAAGTTATCAAGTGTTCGCAGAGCTGCTAGAGCAAAATTTGCCCTCTGAATGCTCTTATCCGTCAGAGCTGTGTCCCATATCTCTAACAGCTGTCACAGTTTTCTCACAGAGTTATCTCCATCTGAAGGAGAGCAGGTGTTATTTCTAGCACTCCTTCGCGGCCTGGCATCAGCAGTCTCTCACTGTCACCGCAGGACCATGGCACTGCTCCAAGCTGCGTGCTTCCCGCAAACACCGGATGGTGCGGATCTAGGGATTAACGAGAGGGCCCACACCTAATTTTCTGATATAAAACCGTAGCACTCGGGCGCTCTGTTTCACCTACCTATATTCTTTTTCCTCCAGTCGTATTAGAAGGATATTAGAGTTCAAATGACCGTTATCCTAAGGACAGCGGGTCTTGGTTTTGTTTGTTTTGGGTATACACTCTGGTCTCATGAAAATCATGTTCTTAGCTAAATGAAAAAAATGCTTCCTGTTCAACACCTCTTTCAAATATGGGAAACAGATGGCTGTCTCCATGCTTCATGACTGTTACACTTGATGTGAAGCATCTTCAGTGTTTGAATTTGTCACACGCAAGGGCACTGCTCTCTGCTTTAACACATCTTTTGTATCTCGAAGATATTTAGGGATGCTACGAGACACCAGCTCTGAGCAGTTCCTTAGGCTACGGTAGCCCTAAAGTATAGTCACTATAAGAGTAAAAAAAAAAGTCCAGTCACTATTATGGAGAATACTGTGCCTCAGGCCAGCTATATATCTGTATTGCCTGGCTGACCATTCATGAAAAGTAACTGACAAAAAGGGAGAACCATCTCTATTTCACCTTTCTTACTCAACTGAATAGATCAGAGCACCATCCAGGTTCATGACCCCTTTCTGCTAGTCAGAGCAAAAATGATGTATGAGGACCTGATTCTCCTCCGGATAACTCTAGACAGCTCCAGGTAATTTGGCTTGCCTATCTAAAGTTCCCATTTATCTATTTTTGATGAATCATGTAAAAGCATCATTTAGTCTGAAGGGAAAACTTTCAGAGAATTTGAAACAATCAATGTTGGACTCATGAGCTTAAGAAACTCCACATTTTTTTTTTTTTTTACTTTTGGATCTGCCATTTCTTTACTACCTACTCATGCTCCAAACTGTGGCTCACTAATTTTGGAGCTTCTTAATGAATGAGGGACATTCATTGAAAGATCTTGAGCAGTGTAAATAATACTTTCTATACCTAATTATTTTCAGCAATGAAGTTTGTTTTTTTAAAGATTACAGAGTAAGATTTTTAAAAATGAAAGATCTGTACTAAAATTTCCTCCATTTTAAGTAAATATAATATAGTAAAATTTCCCCAACTATTTTCAAGGAAGCTTATGTTACTGGCTTTCCACACTGAAGTCAATTAGAGCCTTAATGATATCTGAAATGGTAACGTTCAGTACCCTAAGTCAGAAAAAGAGTTAGTATGGAAGTGACTCATAAATACAACACATAAATTAGAGATCCCCAGCAGCGACACATTGTTACAAACAAAACCTTAGGAAAAAAGGCAGAATCTTTATAAGTCATCATTATGGTTTTGAGTTGCAGAAAAGCAAAGCACTAAGCCTATTTGGAATGCTTATTATTAATTTATTTTCCTGCAGTGACTTTTCTTTCTCCATTGACTTCACGGACAACTGAAGGAAATACTAAAGGAAACAACTATTTCAGCTATTGTGCAAAAGATGAATGGCAGCAGTATTACCATCTTCTTCCCTTTCAGCTATATTTTAAAAGTAGAGTACATCAACAGCCATTTACGTAACTTTGAAGTCTAAATGTAGGCTGGTATTTGTGTCTGGGAGTCTTATTTCCCCATTCCAATAGTTTCGGGAATATTCCTTTCTCCGCTGATTTGCAGCTTGCTAGCTTATGTTAACCTGCCACTTCCTTCTCTGCTCCAGAAGCTGTTGCTGTGAATCCCTAGCTCTGCTGCCTTCCTCTCCCTCTGTGTCACGCGTGGAGTTCAGGTAGTAACCTTGGTGTGCTCATCTTCCTGAGCCAGCCATGGTTTGTTTGTGGGTGTAGTCCTAAATGACTTGCCAGGTTGTCCCAGGAAACATTTGACTAAGCAGTAAATTGAACCCAGCTTCTAAACTGTCCTTCAAACCATTTTCTTAATGCCTGCTTGTCTTTACATAAAACATCCAGGCAGACCACATTGCCACATCCACCTTTTTGCAAAGAAGTAATGGCTTTGGGATGGTGGTGACTGCACATGCATCAAGTAGAGATATTGTGTGTTCTCCTTTGAAAAATATGTTTCTATTTGAAATACCGTGCATTAGGTTGAGTACTACAATGGCCCACCTAAACAAATAATTGATATCTGAAGCTTCCTGTAATTGGACATTCTATTGATAGTAGGGATTATAAGTGCTGATATGGACAATGCAATAAAACATGATGAGAGGTAATGAAATCCTGCACTTTGTCTTGACAGATTTACTCGCTTACTTTCTTTTGATGTCTTCAACAGGACTAGAAGCTCAAGCTGCCCAGTCTACTGTTTGTAGGTTGTGATATCACCCAAACGTGACATGTCTTTCGACAGGTGGAAGAGTACTGCCCCAGCCCTAAAACATGCCACTGATATTGTGAAGTGGAGAAAACCCATTTTGAGATGATGCTTTCATAGCTTATTTTGAAGAATGCAATGATTAAGTAAAAGTGATCAAAAGGGGAGCAAGTAGTGAGGCAGTTCATTTCAAAGCAGTTTCTTTTACAGCCTGCGGTAGTGTCATCAAGCTGTAATCTGCCTTCTAACTTCAGTGTTTTTGTTGGGAGAAGGTGGGGAAGTGAATTTTAACTTTCTAATCTGGTATATAATAAAGGAATAGCCCACCCTGGGAATGAACACTTTCCAGAGACTTTCCAGACCAGAGGTGCCCAAACAGTTTCTTGTTTCTCCCAGAAAACACATATCTTCTCAGCCCTTTAATCCATTTCCGCCTTCCTGTATCTCCTTTATTTAAATCAATGCAAAACAACAACAAAAATTATTTATTTTTCTTTGTATTATCTGAAAAGGATGGCTGTTAGGAGAGAAAAGTGCTTCTTTAGAAATCAGTGGGTTGAAGTGCTTTAATTTCAGCTCTCATGATTAAGGATGTACAGTTTAAAATTTGAGGGTAAATGAGGCTGGCATTCTAGAAAAACTCAATACAGATCAACTCAGGTCCAATTATTTTCTTATTGCTATCCTAGAGAAGAACACCTGGGTTACCAAAATAGCAATTAGTAGTGGAGGTTCATTGCATATCCCAGCAAAAATTAAAAGATAAGCTAAGAAAGAGAGAGTTTCTGGTCTCAGTCAAGCCAGTGCTAGAGATGGATTTACTAAGAAGGATTTAATCCCGCCACCCTTTTTTAGCCCTCAGTCATTTAAGTTTGGTTCCTATGACAGAGAAGAGCTGTACAATCCACACCTTAGCCCTAAAATATGACCTCATCCAAACTTTAGCACAGTCCCACCAACCTGTAATGGAGATATCAGGAAAAGGACTATCACTGGAAACCCCAGTTCTCTTTATCTAGTGATTTATTTGACCCTTAAGTGGACAAAACCCCCCAAAATTGCCAGATAACAAAAGTAACAAGGCAAACTGGACAGGATGCCTTTCTGGAAGCCTTCATTGCACTACTCTCTCCCTCTCTCTCCCTCTCTCTCTCCATGGGCTATCTGGGGCATTGGGACCTTGCTTGAAGAAAACCAGTTCCCTCAGGACTAAACATCTGAGTAGAGGTTATGTGCCAGAAGTAGGAAAATTTACCTACCCCATGTGAATTTTCAGTGACATCTAATAGATGCATGTATTTTACGTGTGTGTGTGTGTCTATATATCTGAATATTATGTACACACTTGTGGCAATATCTAATTAACATGAAGAAAAAAATTCCTCTTTAGAAAAGATGTTAAGCCATATAAAGGTGCGATATGTATATCAAGAGCCAAGTTAGAAAGGACTTTTGCCATTTAAATTGCCAAGTTAAATACGGCACAATTGAAGCAAACCTGTCCCTCCAGGCATTCATAAGCCTACACTTGGGAGCTCTTGGAAGCTAACTTAGCACCAATTGTATCTTATTTAACTTGGCTATTTAAAGGGCTGACCCTTTAGCAACTTGGCTCACGCTGTTCGTATCACACCTTTACGTGACTGACCTTCCCCTCTCAACTTTCCCTCGTTTAGTGCATGCCGAATGTTTTTGATCAGATCTGATTTACATCATTTTGGCCAATTAGCGTGAAAGACAAAAACAAAACCTCTAAAGGACAGGTCTGTGAACATAAAATATAATTGGATGGAAATGGACCTGTTCACATTCTTTTTGCCTTAGCTCAGCGTGCGAGCGTTAAGTGCTAGCCGCCTGTTTTTGCCTGCCGTCTGTGCCACCCTACAAGGACCTTTCCCCAAAGCCCGATAGTTGAACCTTCTGTGCTCTTGTGCAGGGCTCGTACGCTGCACTAAAACAAGCAGCTTTTCCCTGCTCTGGGGGAGGATCTGGGTTGGATGCAGTTATTATGGGAAACAGAGAGGGCAGCCAGTGCGTTACTGAAGACTTCTGCTGTTGTATGTCAGGGCATGCATGCGGTAGAGGCAGATGGTACTGTTAAAAGTGCTAAGAGGTTCAGGTCTTGCTTCTTCTGGTAAATACATGCCTGAAGGAGACTAAATTAGAGTATGGGTATCCTGTGGAAAAGTGTCAGTTGCGACTACCACAAAGAAGAAAGATGAATTCAGTAAGGAAAGGGATTTGTTTTAACATCAAAATGCTGTTGTCGTACAGGGCACAGGAAACCAAACTTCTTCAGATCTCAGATCATGGATATTTAAAGACACTCCCAGTAGACTTCTGTCATTTGAGTCAGCAGAATCAGAATCAATGAAAATGGAATCTGATAGAAATATTGTGTTGCAATCTTTGTAGATTATTACCTATGATAATTAAACACTTAGAAATCATAGTAATGACAGCAGTATAAAAGCTTGGGCAGATTAGATAGAAAGAACACAAAATGACTTCCCTGAGGTGTGTACGTCATCACATACATGGTCTCATACCATCCTCTGATCTAGCATAAAATTCTAGTCCCTGCAATAAAACCTCTCCATTCAAGGTGATGTGTGGATGGAGCTGCAGGGCAAGCAGAGGAAAAGGGGTCAAATACGGCTCCCAAGAACACTGGGGTGGTTAAAGATGGATTTATTGGTGGCAGGAGAAGGGAATGAGTGTGTTACCCATCTTCTTGGTGGTAGTGACTGTGTAAAACACACAGTGCACAGCACCCTATATGCTGTTCTGCCAGCACCTAGCCCTCCAATAACACAATTTGCACATGGATGAGTAGAAAAAGGCATGTACAATAAGATTTGCTAGCCAGGAGATGCAATTTAGAATAAACTGAAGTGATGCTTCACATTCCTGCTTTCTCCAAGCCTCTCATATTAATTTAGGCCTTGATTACATGTGACTTGTCCTGCTGTGAAACGAGTGATGGGCCTAAAGTCTCAAGGGTTATCACTGCTTCTTAAACATGTTCTGTGGAATTTGTGGTAAAATTTTATTCCTTTTTTCCATCTAAGAGGTTTATAATGACTAGTTACTGTGCAAAACGTTATTAAAATTAATGAATAATATAATAGGAAAAAACACTTAAAAATACTCTTGTACTAATTCACCTCTATCTCCTCTTATCCTCTTCTGTTTTCTTCCCTGAAATCAGATAAAGTATTTGTTGGCTGACATGTTATAAGAGCATAGGACTGGAAGCGACTGTCATTTGATTAACACCTACCTTGCATTCTAAAAAGAGGTGCTTTGTGAAGCTCTTACAAAACACCAACCTGAAATGTCACCATGCTTTATTACACACATCACACATCACAGGCAGTGGCAGAAGAGACGAGAATACTACTAATAGTGTAACTCCCTGTAATAGAGGAAATTTATTTAATCAAACTGCCACTGTTAGATGGCCCCAACACGGAGCTGCGAGGTAGCACAAAAAGTCCAACAGCTCCTTCCACCTTACCTGGGGAAGGGAAAGAAATATTCCTCCTGTCACCAAGTCTTTAGCCCTGAAAATGTGAACTTGAGGTACCAAACAGGTAAATGAGATCAATACCACCAGGAGTTAACGAGTTACAGTCGTACATTGTGTTTCTAGCTATTACCAACCTCCAGTGATAAGGAGGTACATGAAAAAACAAATTGCAGAAGAAATAATCTCTACAACTGTTATTGGATCAGTTGAAGATGAATTGCCATAACTGGTCAAATGAGGATGTCTACCGCCTAAACTTTTACATTTGAGCCTAGACTCGTGTCTCTGGTCAGAGGAGAAAAATAGGGATCCCATTGTTTTCAGCTTCAGGATGCCTATAATGGATCAGATAAACTACGTTTTAACAGGTGTCATTTCTCTCCTTTGATTAAAAAGGGAAGTCTAAGGAAAGTAGGCCAAATAGAGACCCTGAAAGTTTAGAAAGGTAACTCTCAGTCTAAGTAAGTAGGCTGTACCTTTTTCAGAAGTGTAATAATGAAGATTTATTCTTGCCTCTGCCCTGTGGCAGAGTGTTGGAACATATTGATGAAACTGAAAACACAATTGCAGAGAAAATTCAGAAAATCAGAAAATACAAACAAAAATATTACTTGAAATCATCAGATTCTACATTCTAATTCTCTCTGACGTGTAGTTACATTATAATAACTTCAATCAACATCATCTTCCCTCTTCCACAGAGTCCTTTCTATGAGTCCCACCCATAATCCAAACAGACAAGAGTGTTTTTAGAGAATCACTATGTACAAATTAGTCTTTGAAAAAAGTAGTATCTGAGACTTTCCTCAGCAGTTTAGTAAAACTACCTCTATTATAAATAAGCTCTGCTTGGGTCTGTTTTTCTGTGAAAATGGAGATAAAGATACAGGCTGGAGACACCCTTTATTAGAATGATTTACTGAAGCCACAGCAGTTAGAAACATGACCCTGGAGTCCCTTCTGCCTTAAGACTCTGACAGGTCAAACACCGGACTGTGTGAAACAGGCTTTATTGTGGGATGGAATGAAAGAACATTTACAGCAGTGGAAAACTGACACAAAATCCAAGTGGCTGCAGTAGGAGAGGGAATAGAGTAAACATGGTGTTTGGGAAAAATACACTGAATTTTGTGCAAATGTGCTTTCTTTTCAAGATTGCCTAAGAATTAATTCACTTTTTGATACCAAACACTGCTTTCTGCCTTCGAAGAGCTGTGGCCTGTGAAGGTGTCTTGCACAGCTCTCTCAGAAGTGAGAAGAGAATGAGGAGAAGGCTGGATGGCCACGTGCTGTGAGGATGCAGAGTGAGTGCTGAGGGTGTGGGGGGGTATCCCTTGTCTGGACAGGATCTGCCTTATGGGTTGGTATTCTCACTGAATTGGGTAAAAAAAGACTCTTTAATAGAAGCACATGCAGCTTGACAGTACGCCATCAGTGTACCCTATATCTATGTTGTTCAGAGCTAAAAATTAAGCCAATTAAGGTCTGGTTTTATACTCCACCTTGGTATCTCATATCTCTGATGTCAGTTTTCAAGAACAAGATATGCAAAGAAGCAACAGCTTTTTCACACATTTTGCAGTAGATAATATTTATGGTCTTCGATTCTTTTTATTTGAACACGCTGTGCTGGCATGTGCTGCTGTGCAGAGGAACTGTCTGATCTCAGGGACTGATTATGCAAAATGAAACTCTGGAGCTCAGCTCTCCTGCTCCCATCATATGTCACGTTAAATACTGGTATTTTCACATTTCTGTGTAAATATTGCACATGATTTCAGAAGTTTAGCTTCAGGACATAGCGTGAAAAATAAGAGACAAGACAAAATAATTTAGGCTAGTTGGGAGGAAGGAAGAGCAAATGCTGTAGGATGCTAGTTTTTTTTTTTTTTCAGTTGAAATAAATAGTAAATGACAGATCTGAGATGACCTGTGAGTTTAAGTCCACATGTCCCTGGGGTTTTTGAGACTATCATTGAGTTCATTTAGTTGGTGGTATAGGATAGGGCATGAATTCACCCACAATTTCTGCAGCCAAAACCTGCTTTTGTTCTGAAAAACAAGTAAGCTTTTATTACAATGCTTCAAGAGATGGAGTACTTACTATCATCCAGGCCAATATTTCAAAGGCTCTATTAAAATCAATATAAACGACAATAAAGGATTTCAGTTATCTGTGTCAAGATTTAAAATTAATCTAAAATCTGAATTCACAAATTCCGATCATCCATGCAGAACCTTTCTCCACACAAAAGTAAGATCTACCTGCGTGGGTTCAATATCAGAGTTAGGGATGAAAGAGAGAATCAATTTGTGCAGGCTACTACTTAATGGAAGTGCAGTAAAATGGTGTTAAAATATTTTATATTTGCTTAAGCTGGTTTCTAAGCTTTGCCCTAAGATTATATAGATTATATTTGCAGTAATTACAGTGCACCACTACTTAATGACACAATGATGGTGGAGAACAATACTATTCAGCTATTTTGACAAGTTGATTTCTGTGGAAGCTTAGTCTGTGGCATAAATTCAGTGAAACGGTGCATTACATGAAACTCTTTAATGTATATCTATCTCACTTTTTCTGACTCAAACTAACCAATCTAATGCAGGTTGAGAAGATAGACCCTGTACTGCAGCCAGTAAAACAAAAGTCTGCTTGGAAGTTACAGAGCAAACTTGACTGAAATGTTTTTTTAAAAGAACAAAATTAGGAAAATCTTTGTATATTTACCAGAGTACAGGTTGAAGGGGAAAAGAAACTATTTTCTTTTGGTTCATTGCAGTTTAGCAGTTGTCCATTGCTCACTTGCTAATCCGAAGTGCATATCTTTTAGTTGAACTATCTCATATCTCCTGAAATTTATCTGATAAGAAAAACCATTTTTATCTTTGAAGTTGTAAAGATGAGGCTCACTGGTAAAAGTGTATGGCACACCCTATTTGATTCAGCATGTAGTTAAAGACAGAAGGAACATTAAACTTTGTGTTCTGATGGGAAATCTTGGAGCTGTTACTTAGTCAACTGTTTTGATCTCTAAATTTTAAAGGTACATTTTCAGAAAGAAAAGGAGGAATACTGAAAAATGTTCATTCTTTGGCAGTTCCTGATGTCAGTAAGAAAGGCACCACAAACTCTTTTTCTCCCCAAACTGTTTTGACTATATTCTGATCCCTCTTCTCAGTTTTATTTCAGAGCTCTTCTCTGTCAGATTGCAGTGCTGCAGTCAACGTTTCTGTTTTTCCTTGTGCTATACCCACTTCTGTTTTTATCTGCTCAGGCTCTCGCTCCAGTCAATAGTTAATGTAGCTGCTCAGCTTTTACCCACCCTTCTTCCGTTATCTATCTTCCTCATTTCTTTTCTTTCCTTATAGTGTCCTCTACTCATATACCTACTCATGCACTCACATGCATACTCCTGGAATAGATAAAACTTTTTTTTTTTGCTGGCTCTCTGCTAGTGATCTAGCCAATCTGCACGCACGAGGACAGAGGAGCTCTCCTGTGAGAAGCCTGCACCTCTCTGGACTTATCATCTCTTGCTAAGTGTCACGCGATACGCGGCGTTGCCGACCAAATGCTGACAAAGGGCTGGTGTGTACAATGGTGCCTTTCTGGATTCAGGCTTTACCTCCTGCAGAAACCAGAGCAAGTGTTGTGCACGATGGGACTAGCACACGCTCAGGCACATCTCAGCCTGAGGCAGAGGTGCCTCCACACAGCCAGAAGGAAGGTTGCCCCTTTATATATATATATATATATATATATATATATACTGCTAAAGGAAAGAGGACCAGGGCCTGATTCATGCCCATACCGCTGGGGGCTGGCCTCTGCCGTTACCGGTGGGTACCGCAGAAACAAACAGCAGCGTGGATGAACTGCAGCCCCGTGCTCAGACCTGCTTCTTGGCCGCCTCGTCATTTAGCAGCATACCCTTGTGCACGGGGTAACGGCCACCAACAAACTGGAGCACATGAAGAGTTGAAGCGTCAGGGCTGACACTGGTTGTTGCTGACGCACATCGCTGTGGGATGCTGCTATGTTGGTCGTTCTTTGCCTGTGTGACCCTCTCCTTCAACCCACCCGTTGAGCTGTGCTCATGATTACCTTCCCTCTGGCCGAAGAGCTTCTCCGTGGGCAGCCCCGGGGGCAGGGGTTGGTGTCTGTTCTGTCTCTTCAGTGTCTTGCAGTCCTGTGGTATTGCACCGTTGATGTCAAAGCGCTCTTCTAAGGGGATAAAACACGTGCCTCCATGTTGAATTTTGTGATTAAAGTCAAAATCTGCATATTCTGCTGGCTCAGTTCAGTTATTTTGGTGGGGAGTCTGGAAGCAGTACTCTGCTGTACGGTGCTCTCTACACTCCCCCTGGTGTCTACACACTATTTTCTGTGCTCTTGGATCATTTTTATTTCAGCCTTCAACTGAAAAGCAGGAATGTAAGCAGTTGTATTACCTCCAGGGAAAGTTGTCATGCTGTTTGGCGGACACGACCTTTGCTTTTGAGAATGGCCAGTCCCTCAAAGAAGTGACATGGTGGAAGCCAGTCAAGAACAGAACTACAAGGGCAGCTTGGTGCACGGGCTGTGTGCTAAGGATGCTGAGATATGCCGAGCACAAGTGTAATAAAAAGAATTAAGTGATTGAGCTTTCTTTAGGGAATTGGGAAATGTGATTTAAATCTCCTTAGATAGAAGAGGAAATTGAACGCTTCCCTGCCCCGCCCCTGCAGCAAAGAGGATTTGGCTAATGTACACTGAGAGGGAGAGGACAAGGGAAAAGAAAATGGGTCATCAACAACAGCTGCATACGAAAAAAGCAGCAGAAACCCCCTGTTGCTCTAGGACTTGAGCAGGTTTGCTCAGAACAAGACTGTTAGACTGAGCTGAGAAGCTGGTGGGGGAAATCCTTATTTCTAGGGCCTGGCTGGGCTTTGGGGTACACGTGTTTCTGACCTGAAAGGCACTTATAAGGCACTTTCAGAATCTGCGTGCATGTGTTACTTAAACCATCTGAGGAACTCCTAGATAGAACTGTAAGTTGTTTCTGGAGTTCAGGCACCTTTGCTGAATAGTTTATCATTAAGTACAGAAAAGTTTTGCGCATGTGCAAAGGTGTTTATGGATCTGACTGAGCAGCCTCGCAGCACTAATCCTCCTCCTCCTACCCCGTCAAGATGTCCTTTCTTATCATGTAGAAAATGCAGAAATGACTCTGTATCACTGTACATATTTGAGTCACATTTTTTTGAAAAGCGTGCCTAAAGACAGCACATCACCTCTGAACCTGGTCCTGTAGTTCTCTGCAGTAAACACGAATAACTCACGCAATACCATTAGCCTTCATAACATAATAAAAAGTAGAAATTCTCCTTTGAACACTTAATCCCAGGGATCGCTTTCATTCCCTCTCATAGCCATTTACTATTTAACAATAAAAATATATAATGTCCAAAGTGCATTATAAATGGCACCAAGATCAAACTGTGAAAAAAAAAAAAAGAACATTACATCCAAAATATAATATTCTTTTGGGATGAACATGCTCATTTTTTTTTGTACAAATGGAGGCCCTGTTCCACAGAAGGAGAAATTGCTCTAACTGAAGTATCTACTTCGTTAAAGCTTAATTTATCATTAACCGCATGAGTCAGACCTGCCATAGGTCTACAAGGAAACAATAGGGGAAAATACATGGTCTTTACCCTGAATTCTCTGGTCCCACTAAAACCAGAAGGTTTTGAGCGTTTAAAGAAAAGAAAAAAAAAGGGGTTTGGGCACGTACTGTTACAGCTATACCAGTAAATAAGCCAAGAGGACTTGGAATCCGCAAGCCGATCCTCTTGTCCACACAAGTCTAAGTGGTAGCTCGTGGTCTGGCTCTGGTCTGGAGGGAACCAAGCGGGCAAAACTCAGCCCAGCGTGGGACCAGCTCATCCTCCTGCTCTGCCCTCCCGGCTGGTGTGAGCACGGCTGGTGCAGTCCGAGGCGGCTGGACAGCGAGGGGTGAAAGGAGGCTCTCTGCTGGCCACCGCTCGAGCCCGGCTCCCTCGCCCAGCCGCCTCTGCGTCCTCACCACCCAAGCCCTACACGTTCAGAAGTGCCGCAGCGTTTTGGGTAGTGGGTAGGTGCCTGCGAAGACCTCGGGGAGGACTTGCTGTGTCTGTGTGAAGGGGTTGCAATGACTAGTCTGATCATATTCCAGTGATGTCCAAATACCATAAGTGATTTTGCTGTTGTAAACAGCCCATCTGCTTTATGTTTTCTGTCTGTGGGAAGCTTTTATATTGTGTACCAAATGGTTTCTGTGGAAAAATTCTGAAAACCACAACAGAATGGGTGAAGTGGTACGGAATAGAACGAAAGTAATCAACGTGATGACTGGTCCCTCTGTGGACAGCAAAGTATGTCTTCATAAAATAATTTTGCCTGAATTTTCTCCTGTCCCCCCATCACTACATTGTTCATTTCAGTGTGTACTGTTCTGTCCTTCCCCTTCCTTTGCCTTTTCAATAGGCAAAGTATTTGCAAGCAGCTTGTGTTTTTCCTTCGATTTAATGATTACTGGAAATGACTGCACAAACAGATGCAAGAACCTCAGAGCTCATGTTGGCTTGGCAATGACAGAAGCAGGTGCTTAAGAAAAGAGTGTAAGAGACGTGGGCACATATCCCTGAAGCTTCCAGCAAACAACTGTTAAAGGACTTTCTGAGCCAAAACTTGTACCTTGAGCATCATATTAAGTTGCCAGCAATTAACTTATGGTGCGTGAATTAGGTCTTTTCCCACCTCTTTCTTAAGCCCACTTTTTACATATTGTGCATTAATTTTATCCATTTTTTTTTCACACGATCATTGCATATCTTAAACCTGAAATATGTGCTCATCTATGTAAGCTGTATGTTTTGTTCTGTTTCCTCAGCAGGGGTACTTTTATGGAAAATTGGTCCATATCAGCTGTGGGTTATTTTATGAGTTCGGGCTATATTTTTCAAGAGCGAGCCTTATGTGGAAAGAATTTGTGTTCTACCTACAGCAGATTTACTACTGACATTAGAAACACATCACCAGCACAACCTGTAACCCTGACATTTTCATTAATCCCTTGCAGTTAATTCCGCTTGTGGGGAATTAATTGTACCATCAACTTATTTAAACAGGGCCTTACCATCTCAATATGACCTCCTTACATCTATTTTGAATTCAGATGGGGGAAAGTGGCTTTTAAAAACCGTAATGAAATCTCCCAAATGAGTAATACATAAACTCATTGCAAAAGAAGGAGACAGAAGGTCTGCAGTCATATTTAAAAAAAAAAGTATCAGATTACCTTAATGATATCTGATCAGCATATCTAATCAGCATATCTGAAGCAATTAAATTACATCTATAAAATATGAAGCAATGCTAACTTCGTGTGAGATGGAAACACTGGGTGTGTAATTGCTAATATTTCTCATCATCAGGAACAATTGCAGTGAATGAGAAACTACATACGAGCTTTGTGCACTCTAAGGAAGAACAACTAGATTCTGTTTTCCTGGAACAGAAATTATTTGTTTTCATAACAGTATCTAAGATATGTAGTAACCAGGGGTTATACCACTTAAAGGAACTGATCAACTTCCTGTTGCAGTCAACAAAAGTTTTCTTCAATGTTGAGGTTTCTTTTCCCTTTCTTTGGAGTTTTAAAGTATTTGCTGTGATTGCGAAGGATTTCTCAACTGGTGGGTTATTAGAAAGCCAAAAGTCCAGTCCTCGTGGCTGAATCCCCAAATAATTGAAGTCCAAAAGATGAAGATCTTTATTTCAACTTCTAATTTCTAGTCTCATGTTTTCTTAAATCAATCCTTATCTGAGGGAGGAGGCTGATTTATGATCTTTCAGGTGTTAATGGCAATTGATTGATTCATTTTACATCAAGTCTATTATAAGCAAGTAGAGATATCACTACTACTTTTTTATATGTTCTTTGTTTACATAGACATAGTTCGGAATGTCTTCACTGAATTTTATTCCTAGCCCTTTCAAAGTCCCACATAATTCTGTGGAGAGATGCAGGGCTGGGAGAAATTTATTAAGGAGGCATACTTTTGGTACAGTTCCAAGAGGCGGCTGGAAGTAACACATTTTTTGTTTGTTTGTTTTTCTAAATTCTGAAATATTTCACAATATATTGCAAGGGTCTTCTTATGGGCTTGCAATTATCCCATGCAAAGTGCTGACCCCTCATCTGACGGCAGAGAGATTCCTATAGATCAGGGGAAACCCTGCAAATAAGGATGACTTGCACAGAATTCACGAGGAGGATTCGGCTGCCAGGCAAGTGTCTGATGCCACTTTAGATGCTGTAGGGCCATGGTAGGTGCAAGCAGGACACAGGACCTACAGAATACCTGTGACTTTCTACACTGGCAGCAGAAAGCCAGGCAGGACAGCCCAGGGCATCTCAGATCACTCTAAGTGGCTATGTTCAGGCAGCTGAATTTCACACCCACTTCTGCATAATCTCTTTGTCTCCTTTCAGAATTCCTCCCGTCCTAAACCAGGTGTCTGAGGGGTGTGATGGCTTGCTCTCCAGAGACATCTATCTTTTTCTACTGACAGTACTGACTGCTTGTTTTCAGGGAAGGATGAAGGTTGATGCTGGAAACTTACTTGTAGATGGCTAAATTTAATGGAAATTAAATGGAGATGCTAATATCATTCCACAGCACATATCTGTTAATGAAAACATTAGGAGTCCTTCAGGGTTTTCAATTATCCATCTTCTGCAATTCCAGTCTGAAGATTGGCAAATATCATGGCAAGTAACAGTTATTTTTACATTTGATATTTTGAGTTAATTTAGGGCTCAGCTTAACTGAGATGTTAGTGCTTCTGGAGCACTAACCTTAGGAAAGAGAAGCAGAGTTTTACTTCTACTGCCCTTCGGTTCTGGCTTGGAAAATCCAGTCATTTGGCTGTGGTACTATTACACTATGTTTGCTTTAATTCTGGACATGAGCAAGTGATACAGTTAATGTGGGGAGAGCGGGAGCATTCTCATCACATACCAAGCAGCGGAGGTCTGTGCCTCGGGAGAAAAGGAATATGGATTACTCTTTTAGATTTGCAGCAAGTATATTGTACGTTAATTGGTTGGACCACAAAAAAATAAGTTCATTTCTCCTTTCTGAGGCTGACAAAAATAATACTGATTGACAGAGATTATAACAGTGGTTTTTGAACATTATAACCTCATTAATCTGAAACAAGAAACTCATTTAACATAAAGTGCAAATCAATTTGCTTCTTAATTCTATTCAAATTGCACTCTCTTCTGACTAACACAACACACTATATGACAGAACCAGTTCTTTTACCTGTCTTTTGGTCAGCTGAGAAATTAGTTATATGTTCGTAGGAGATTAGAATCATCATACAGACATATTTTTGTCTAGTTTTCTTTTTCTCAGTGATAAAGACTTATCTTTCCAGTTAAAGGAAACATACTGGGTGTTCAGAGACTTTATGCAGAAAAAGAAACAAGGACCAAAAGAGGCATTTCAACTGTTTTTTTTTGTTTGTTTGTTTTTTTCTTTCTTTTTCTGTCTGAGAGTAAAAAAATTAGGTATTTGGTCTAAGTCAAGCCATCTAAATCTACTTTATAGAGACGGACATTACCAGTGGACAACTCATCCTGTAACAGGAGTCTGAGACAGTGGACATGATTAACTCTCTGGTGGTGCATCTCTGTCTCTTCACTGACTAGGGAAGATGTCTTTATACCCAGATTTATGGCTACAGACTTTGGTTTGGCAAGTATGATTGTCTCATCCTTGCAGCCCTTATACTACAGACCTTGGGATGAGCTAGGCATTAATCCAGCTGTCGTTTCAACTTTTAGGGTATGTCTATCCTTAGACATACTTCAGCTTATTTTGCCTGCAACGGCTTGAGAACCAGCAGTGCAGCAGTGTTAAGACTCAGGGACTACCCAGGCTCTCTGGACATGAATGACTATCTAAAAGTAGACTAGATGTGTTTACCTAGAACCTGCTAAGTCATCTGTATGACTTCTTAGCCGGAATGGGTAAATCAATGATTACCAGTATGTGTAAGAGTTAATTAGATTGGGTATCTGTTAGCCTGAACATCACTGCACGATGCTTTTAAATTGCACATCCTGCCATGTCCCATCCACAAGTTGTTTCAATGGATCGAATATTGCTTAAAAAGCAGCGGTGACTAAGTGACACTGCCTTTCTTTGAAAGGATTTTCATGCTGGAGAACGTGAGAGGAGATGACGCTGAGCAAGTGAAACAAGCTGATCTTGGCAAGCTGGGTTTTTTTCTTTTGACAATACTAAGACAACTGCAACTGCAACGCTGGAGGCCACCAGCCTCTTTCAGTTGAGAAGCCCATATCTCAGCATTTATATAGCTGACAGCAAAAGACACATAACATCTTTCTGGAGACCTTTGGGGACAAGGCACAGCTTCCCCCAAAGTCCCTTACAGTGCTGTGAGATAGCCCACCCCAGCTTCACCAGTGATGGACAGACATTGATGCTGCCCAGACTTCCACAGCCGGAGATTTAGCAGCTGTCATGTCAACATAAGACTGCTTCTGGAGATGTTAACAAGCCCTGGGGTTTTGTTTTAAGTCTGATGTGCCCTAGAGGCATATGTCGGCTAAGACCTTTGAGCTGGCTTTGCTTCACGTAAATCTTGGGACATACGACATACGTCTTGCTAGATGTAATTGTAATGGCTGCAGAAACTGCAGCCTCCATCCTTCATCTGGGGTCCGAAGTGCACATATATGTTAAAAAATGTATATCAAATATGGCATCAGACATCCCATGTTCATTTAATCTTCATCAGGTTGCCCAGAGAGGTGGTAGATGGTTGGACGGGGCTCTGAGCAAACTGATCTAGTTGAAAATGTCCCTGCGCATTGCAGGGGGGGTTGGACTAGATGACCTTTAAAGGTGCCTTCCAACCTAAACTATTCTATGATTCTATGATTCTTTGATTAATAAACATATTAATTTTACACATAGCCTGAGGTGTTTTTGTTACATCTCAAAGCCATAAACTTTGTCTGTGTGTTAGGTTTTAATCTCAATTCTTTCCACCTTAAATTACTCCAGTGGGCAAAATTATAAATAGTTTCTGACTTTATTCAGTTCAGTGTTTACACAGTTGCTTTAAATACACACACACACACACACACACACACACACACACACATAGTATAAGCAAGACAAACTATTATTCTTCAATACATTTTCAAAATCTGCTTAAAATATGCACGGAAGCATTGAAGTTTAGCATGGGGAAAGAGTAGCATCTTGGTCTATAAGAAAGACATGATCCTAACTAACTTCTGCTGCCCATTTTTTGATGGATGCAGGATAAAGACAATAATGTTTTTACTACAGATGTTACAAATAACAGCTTATCCTTTTCTCAATGAATCTGCTGTTTCACATTTATGAATCCTCCATAACAGACTTCCCTACATTTTTCTGTTTAATCCTCTTTCTGTAAAACACAGCATGCCTCGTTATGTGCTAACTCCCACTAAGTGTTAAACTCCTCCTTGGAGGTTATGACTACTCTGAACTCCTGCCGAAAACAAAGCAGCTTCAAGCCTTCCAGAACTCAGGAACATTTTGAGACCCTTTCCCCCACATATGGTAGATAGAAATAATTTATTCTTTGTTTAATACTGGGCACATTTCTGCAGCAGTAGAAAGCTACATATTGGGAACTTAAATTCCACAATTCCAGTTGTGTTTGTAAAAAACCTGCCACATTAACTCACACCACCTCAGAAGGTCCACTTGAATATGACAAAGAGGTGTATAGTTTCCATCTGTTGATAGTTGGCTCATTCTTGAATTTTTTGGTCAGCCAGCCTCTCATTCATTTCATCTGACGTTCTCTGGATGTTTTCTTTACATAAGAGCTACAGGACTAATGTTACTGAATGTATCCATAAAAAATTACAGCTGCAAAAAATTTACTGCACTGTTTCTCTTAGAGTTATACTCATTTTCTCCACACACTTAAGACAGCTTTCCATATCTACTTTTGAATTTTCAGAGACAAATAAAGTATATGTACATCCAATTATTTCTGTCTGTGGTTCATATAATTAAAATCTTAAAGTTGTCACCTACATCAGTGTCTACATGCCACAGACACCTGGTAAGTTCAAATTTATTGAGTTCATAAAATAATGAAAACATATAACTCTCTCCAAGCGCTATTGTCTCATGTTAGGAGTGGTGAAACTAGTCCTGGATGAATCAGGGACAATTTTGTTCCACTTTCAAATGCCTCCCTTTCAGTGCAGAAATCTCTGCCTGCTCCTTTGTATGCAGCTGTCACACTAAAATTGCTCTAGGCTTACGCCCCCAGCTTCGTCTCTCTGTTCAAGTGTCCAGCACCTAAAAGACCCAGACTGAAGATGCAAAGCTGTTACTTTCTATTACTGTGGGCAAAAAAACAGAGTCATAATGTACCTTGCACTTGTTAAAATTATAGCTTTAGAATAAATTAATGCTTCGAGCAATTAGTACAGTGGCAATGACTTTAGTCTGCCCAGACTGACCTAAATGAAACTTTATTTCATTATTTGCTTGTTCCAATTTCATGGTTGATTCATGTTCAGTGAAAGTCCTCCAGTCTTATCAGATCTTCCTCATCATCTCTTGTTGCTGCCCAGGCACTTTTACAAGATTTCTCTTTGTTTGGTGTGGGGGCTGAAACTAGCAGATGGATTTGCAGGATCATGAGCTGGAGTTGGTAATGCAAATATCTGCTTGGTTTTTTTAGCAATAGCCCACCTTTATTCTGCCTTTCTTTAAATAAGACATAATAAAACATCAAATATTTTTAGGGAATTAGCTTCAAAACCAGATTCGACAATTGTGGCAGAAACCATGTGCAAAATCAAAGTAGAAATCTTTCATAAGTTAATCATTTTAAAGTCTTACTGTACAATATCAGCAGAACTTCTCCTTTTGTTAAATAAAGCAACGGCATGTGAAAAAAAAGGTTTTAAGTAAACCGTATAACTTTTCAGCTGGTGGGAACAGTGGTAATTGTCAGTTTGGCCTCATTTGATACAAATCCTCCATTTATTTTAGCATGTGATGACGTTGATTTTGTATCCTCTTTTTCCTCTGTTTTCTCAATATCTGTCTTTGTTTTGACCCGGTGTCTTCTGTAAACACGGTAGCCTGGGAATCAGTATATATTTAGTATTAAATAAAGAAATTATAACAATTGCCTGAAAAGGACACTGTAGTAACATGTAGCCATGCAACATTTTCCTTCCTCACATTGCTCACATTCCAACACCTCCAGCCAGTTTCTTTAAAGCTATGTTTAATTATTTCATGTCAACAGCGCTCATCACTGGAAAAGTATATTTAGAAAATAACAAGGAAAGCATTTTAAATTCTGCATTTGTTGTTTGCCTGCTTTGTGTTCCTGTTGTGTGAAGTGACTTTTAAAAGCGTTGCCTGTCTCCCTGGGGAGGACTTTGGGCTCTCAACCCTCACTTCTACATGAGTCCTGTTCGGCAGGAGCTGGGACAAAAAGTGGTTCATCTGTCCCCACGCCGTTGCCTGCCAGAGAGGTGGGAGTCGGGGCTGTGGCTCTCAGGGCTGTGTCCCCACGGCAGTGCTCTGGTGTGGGGTAAGGTGGCTGGTTTGGGAGTGGGGGCTCAACAGTCACGGCTGGTTTTAGGTGCGAGCAACAGGGATAAGGCTCTGACCCTCGGCAGCTTCGTTGTAGGAGCAGCAGTGCGACTCGTGAGAGGTGTACGTGGGAGGAAAAAGGGACCTTTACCTCTAAGGGAAGCTATTTTCTCACATTAGCCGTGAAGCTAATGCCTGCTCTCGCAACAGCTGGTAGGAGGGGGAATTCATGCATGCTTGTGGGGGTGGCCCTGATGGGCAGCTGTATGCCCAGGCACCCTGGAGCGGTGGAAGAAGAGGTGTTTGCCCTTTCTTGGCCAAGGGTAAGAACTGTCCTGTGCTCAATGTATTCTCATGTGCCCAGTTGTAGCTGGTAGAGATCCCACTTTGTGCTGAAAAAAGGCTTCTTCCAGATCTTGAACTGAGCCTTGTATATTCCTAGTTATGTACAGGGCACAGCACAGCAGCAATGGTCAGCAATCATTTGGGTCATTATTTATGTAAATATGTTCCATTTGATTATTTTTGTCCCCTCTTGTTTTCTCCATATCCAAGAAAAACGAGACTGATAACAATAATGATAATTATAATGCTATAATATAAAATGTCCATACTTTACCTCCTAAAATTAGTAGTGCGAACAACAGCTGGAAAATGCTGTAGATGAGTGGGAAAGTAAACATCAGTTCAAGTTGTTCAGGAGTGAATGAGAGCTGTACTATAGTTGAACATAGCTGAGTGTTTTGCATGCCTGTTTCCAGAGACACTGTACGACATCTAAAGGGAATAACACAAAGACGATTGTGAAATAGCAGCCTGTGGGCCCTTATGCTTTTTAGTAGTCTGGATAAGCAAGAAACTTACAGTAACGGGTAACTAAGAAAATGGTATTCTTCAGCTAACATAGTCAACAAAACATTCCACAAGTCATATGGCTGTTAGGACCAGAACACACACAATTTATGGCAATTCAGCAACTGTAAAGGACTGTGATCCACCTTCAAGTCACGATGTGCCACTCACTATCATCTCCCTCTCCTGTAATGATGTTCTAAATTGTAGGCTGCTGCATCTTTTTGAGAAATTTTACTGAATTCCTAACCCACTTATAAGTCAGGTCTGTTTCACCTATTTGAAGTGTAGGACATGAGTACACAATGGGAAGATATATGAAAGATTGGAGGAAATAGTATAGTCAGAATCTGTAAATAAACGTGCACAAGAAAAGTTTTATCTACATATAGCATCCCAGAAACAGGGTTGGGAATGAGTGACTCTAGCATAGCTAATGTTTAGGAAGCATTCTCAGCATTGATTAATCATTAAATAAAAACTTCTTTCACAGCTGAAAAAAGGCTACATGTCTTTGTCACAAAGAATTCCATACCTGTGCCAGGACAGACCAGCTACACGGGCCAGAAAGAATCCCAGAGAATAGCCAGCTGCTGGAAATATAGTGCCAATGATCCATAATTTGGGTGAGATAGTCCAGGAGCCTTTGTAGAGTATTCCCCCAACCACAGCAATGAGCACGATGAGGATCGCTCCCACAATGGAACCGACCTGTGAGGCGAGAGAGGAAGGGCTGTGTGAATAAGACCCCAACGAAATTTAATGGCATCAAACATAGTGTCAAACATCCCCATGAGTGTCTCTGAGTCACTGAACCTCTTATTAAGCATAAAATCTAAAGTTTACGGCAATGTAATTCACAGCAGGTAGACAGATTAGATAGCTGCCATTTTATCCAAACAGGAGATGTACAGTGTACTTCAGTGTGTGACTACAGATATAGACCAAGGCACAGCTATAATAGATATCTATAGCAGATACCTGTAAAACTAGTCTCTTGAAGCCTTTGCTATAATTGTACTTAGAAATGGAGATTAAAAATAATTTCACAGGTGTGACATGAGCGAGGAATGGTGCACACATTAGAAAAAATTTCCCCAGAGTTGTTGGGAAGCTGACAGCCTAATAGCTAGTATAATACACTTTTCCTCCCCGCTTCTTGGGCAGTCACACTCTGGGGCTCAGTATGGCATATGCTAACTAGACGCTAGATTGTTAGTGATGGGAAATTATTTGTCAAGCAGAGGAGCAGATCTTTAATGTGGCTGAAAATTTGTGTTTGAAAACTGGCTGTGAGCTCATATAGCATTTCTACATAGACACAGCCACTGAGTTGATCTTACTTCCTCTGGCTGAATCTACCGAGATATTTACCACTGCTTGCCAAAAAAAGTGATATCTCACTCTCTTCTTGATATCGACATGCAATGTCTGCCCTTATGGCACATGTTGCCAAGGATCTCCCTGGCAGACTTCTGGGGCTAAGCTTAGGAGAATACACTTCTCAGCTGAAACGTGTATTCCCATTGAACCGACTTCATCAGTCTTTGGCTGAAGCCTTTTTAAGAGCACTGAGTGAACAAGTACTTCTGTTTGACTGAACTATTAACCACATGCACCTAGGAAGAAGAAACATGGTCTTGCAATGACATGCTCTTCTATTTCACCTGGCACACTGTCTTTGTGCCTTTATCTCCATTTCTCACTATATGGACCTTAATCTGACAGCTACGGCTCAATCTTTACTTGATGCTTCATTGTCTACATAAAGCAAACTGTCAATGGACCCTACTGTGGGTTGATCACCCGTTCGGTAAGAAAGAAGATGAAATGGTGTTTTGGTGAGAGAGCAAGTGGAGTTTCTTTTCATGTGAGCTAAAGTCCATGCTTTTCCCTTAACTGATTAAACAGGAACAGCACAGTTTTGAAACCAGCACTCAATAGTATCCAAGTTCATAAGTAAGCTGTGAGTGCTTTTAAAAATACAACACAATAAGCTAAGAGTTTAAGAAAAAGAACTGACTTAAAAGGACCTTAATTGTGTTCTGTATTTCCTGGGCTGATAGCAGAGAAATGATAACCACGTGTAGGCAGAATAACAGGTTGGCAGATTAGTTTTCCTTAAGAAAATTCAGAAAATATATATGTTAACTAAGAATGGTTAACAAAGGACAAGGGTACTCAAGATGTCTGACAACCATTTTTAACCTAAAGCTAAACCTAATGTTCAGAATGATTAATTTGCTGTTAACATTAAATGCAGCTAAGTTTGTTGTTGTTGTTGTTATTATTACTATTATTTTGGTGAGAAAGGTTTTTGCCAAAAAACCATATTTTTGATGCATCTGAAACTATCTTGCAAAGGCAGTTGAATTTTGCAAATAGTTTTGTTAGATTTTTTTAACAGTTGGAACATTTTCAGATTTTTTTTATTAAAAATTGACTTCACACTCCCCAAAATTGCCCCCAAAAATCAGTAAAGTGGTTTAAAAGTAGAAAGTGGTTTCTTTGATCCAGGTTGTGTTCATTTTTTATTATTTTGCAGAGAAAACCTGCTTCCAGTTGACCTGAATAATTTTCCTTCCAATTTCAGTTTACATTATAAACTGAACTCAATTACTAACATAGTTGTAGCCAAAGTAGGCTCTTTGGATAATGATGGTTTCTAATAATGTATGCAACTCATGCGTGTTTGTGCAGGGGGAAAGCAATAGATTTCCGCAGCGTCTCATTTGTTTTCTGCCGAAAACTTCCCGGCTCTTACGAAGTCAGATACTAATACTATGAATAGCAATGTACTGCTTCAGTGGTGCCGCTGATTCCATAATTTGTCCATATTTACTAATGCTTCAGCCTTATATATCCTACCTTAAGTATGATTTTTGCTTTACTAGGCCATCTGTGGTTAACATATATTCCAAACGAAACAGGAATTACGAGAGCTACCAGTGAAATTGCTGTAAAAAAGAAGAGAGAAGAGAAATTAAGCCCACGTATCATGCAGAAGTTCACGACGGGAGGACAGACACCGTGTAGAGCGGCTCGGGGTGCGGAGCAAGCCTTCAGAGGATGTTTCTGGTATGCGTACCCCAGAGCACACATGCACGCTTTACCCACACCTGCCCGTTTGCTTTTCTGTAGAGTCTGTTATCTTTGGCAGCCTGTTGAAGTAATTGCCATTCTGCTGAGCTACATGCTCATTCACCTGCATCAGAAAGGCAGACAGAAATTTGAGTGTGCTAATCATCACTATCCTGTGATGTGAGTAGCTATATTAAATGTTCATTTTGTCTGCAGGTGTTTCGCTACCGTACCATATCAACAACTGGTTTAGAGCTCCTTTTGTTTTGGCCTCCCCCCTCCAGTATTTATTTTGAAAGCGCAAGCAATGCATGTGATTTTTTTTTTCCCCAGGACAATGGGAAATGAAATTGAAGAATATGAAAGTGACTCTGCTGGCTCTTAAGGTTAGCACAACATGGAACTGCACTTGATAAGCACTAGGGCCACAGCTCAGCAAAGCACTGGAGCATGTATTTCCAAATACTTTGACTATTTTCTCTTTGTAGCTGCATGAGATTTTTGACAGGAAGTCAAATGAAGCCACTCCTGGCAGTGTAGATTGCAGCTTTTCAAAGAGACTCAGCAGTTTTAATCACTTGCTTAATTATCCACATGTGCTTAAGTACTTTGCCAGATTATGGCCTCAGCACTTAGCACTTTGCAGGATTGTGGCTTAAAGCTGTTACAAACACTTTCATCCAGGAGAAGCAGCTATTCCTGTGCACATTATTCTGTGTTCTTATCCCAGTACCATGCAGGTCTCCAAACTGTTTGGAAAGAAAAGCATGCACAATCTTGTGATAAATATCTGTACGCTATTCGTGATGACTTCAAATCTTTGTTCTGCAGAGCTGTGGATGATGTGAAGTGATCTAGGTACATAATTCCCATGGAAGTTATTGGAAAGTAGGAGGATGAGTATATTTAGAAATCTCAGGTCGTTTCTTCATGACTCTGCAGGATGATGGTATAAAGGTGGTTGTTACTAGAGGGAGGATAAGGGGACAGTCAGGAGGGAAAGTGCTGGTTCACTGGACTCACCAATGCTGTCGTAGGGGAGCACAATTGAATCAGAATCAGTCCACATCTTGGTGTAAACAAAGAGGCAAAGTGGCATCATTCCCATTGCAAACAGTGTGGAGCAAGTTGTCATGCTGATGCTGCGAAGAAATTGGTTAGAGTGACAGTTCACCTCATGCTAGCCTATAGTCTTTCTCATTTCCTTATTACGACTTCACAGCTTACCAAAGGTTGGGCAAAAAATGCTGCCGGCTACAGTCAATTTATCCTGTATATCAGGTTAGAAAAAAACTAAACGGAAGGAATGGCTTCTGCTGAAAAGAAAGGAACATAAAATGTCAACGTGTTCTGCAGGCACAGAACAATAACTTTCAGTGCAAATGAGGCAGGCAGACAGGCAGCCATCAGGAAGGTCTGTTGGCAAGTCTGTCTGCGTGCCGCCTGGCCGGCTGGCTTCGGAGAGGGTGGCAAGCTGGACAGGGTCAGACGGACATCAAATGGAGTTTTTCCATTATACCAGCAGTTCCAGAGTGTTAAAATTTCACTCCAAAGTCAACAGCATAAAACAAAAATATTTAATCGTTTAGGATGTGTGACGTAATAAAATTCCCTTTTCTGGCTTGTTTTGCTCTAGGCCAAAGAGTAGATGCTGAGAATTACTCAGTGAACCTAAGCGTAAGTATCGTTGCTTCCTCGGTTTGTGCAAAGACATTTCTGTTTGAAAGTATAAAGTCTTGAAACCATCAGGCCTGATACACCTTGTACTAAAAGATGCATTCTGCTACAGGAAGGAGGAAAAGGCAAGATAGCTAAAATAAGGAGGAAATTCTCAGAATCTGAGTAGAATAGATAAAATTATGCCTACAAATCACACTCCTCTGACATAAAAATGATGAGAGAGGGTTCTAGTTAAGGGACTTTGGAAACTTCCTTATGAGCCTCACTTCTGATTTCTCTTTTGTGTTGCTTGCCCTCAAAAAAGCGACTACTGACCCCGTCCCACAAACAGGGCAGATCCAGAGAACTCTAGAATAATTAATACAGAAACCACAGGAGTATCTGCATTAATTTCGGTTCCTACCACGCTCTGCTTCCGAGTCATCAAATAGAACTTTATAGGAACCTCTGGCAAGAGAGTTTCTGCACACAGAGAAAAAAGAGCCATGGGCTACAATTAAGGTCAGGTGAAGCCCCGAATGGATAAAAGAGCTTATTTTTCCTACCTCCATATTTTCTACATCTTCGTACTGTCCCTGTATCTACATCCTGCTCCAAAGTCTGCACGGTCTCTAACCCCAGTCCCTGCGCTCACAGAAGCTCCCAGGGGAGCTGTGGAGGAGAGGAGATGGTGTTTCAGAAACAGTTGTTTTTGTGGAATATCAAGAGACGTCAAACCCAGATGGCCCTATGGGAAGCTTTAGAGGATATCATCTGGGTCTGAGTTACTAAGAAAGGTATAAAACCTCATACCTCACCTCCCTGTGATTGTATGAGCAGTAGAAGATTGATTCCTGCTCTAACTTGCGGTCTGTTTGCGCTGGGGTATTTTGAAGCAGGACTGTAGACAATGGTGATGGGTTGTTATGTATAAACATGTAATATTATCAGTTAACCCCGCCCCCCCCCCTTGCCTGATATGATGGGCAGGCTTTCTATAACACTGTGCTGGCTTTGGAAACCAGCCAAGCTACTTGGACTGTTATTCTTCTATCAAGAACTGAAGATGCTTGCATTGCCGTCTCTGCTGTACCTCCCATATCCTCTGGTCCCTGCGTTATTGTCACAAAGGCACTGACCAAAAGCCTTTGACTTCTTAAGGTAAAGGTCTTTACCTGAAGAATAACCTTTTATAGGTATTTTCAATTTAATTCAACCTCTGCCAGCATCATGGGATATAAACCCTACTCATATTTATAGCATCATCAATTTGGATTATTACCATTGATAATAAGGAGCTGAGAAAGCATAGTTTAGCTCAGCGTATTCTTCCAAGGAAAGATTAGGACAGAATTTCAGACTTGTGCTGGATATCTTTCCATCTCTGATTTCTTTGATCTGTATTTATTGAAATTAAGTGGCTTACAGTTCCTAATATCGTAGGTCGTTCCTCCACAGTGAGGAAGTTGCTGATTAACAAAGCTGACCTCATGCATAATTTGAAAGCGGGTATTACATTAACACCTGTATGTGACAGAAAAGTTCACTATTTTCGAAGGATGGAAAAAATGTCTTATTAAAGCTACAAATATTAACATTCTCAGTCTATTTGCCCTAGCTCCACATCTTTCTTACTTCTATTATTTTTTCCATTTCTGGTTCAGACTGGCATATGATAAATTGGATGAACGCTCCAATTTATGTTACTCTGTGGGAAATGATCCTGTTTATTTTAGAGCAAAGTAATCAGGATATAAAAATAAAAAGATGGCTCATTTTTAAAGGCTGTTAGAGTTAATGAACCCCCCATGGAATTTGCATCAAGAGTAGGGTTCACTTCTCCTGAGTGTTTGTTGTCCTAGACCATGCCAGGTACCTTACATATCTGTTTCTGACTTCAGAGCACCCTGTCACCGAGACCATCACATTTTGCCACAAAGGAGTTTTTTCATTGCCCCCAGTATGCAGGGCTGCCTTAGTCAGTGGCTTCTAGCCTGTAAAACTTTCCCTCAGTTTGAAGACTTTGCAGAAGGTGCCAGGAGCAGATAGAATTACCGCAAGTGATTTTCATTTGTATTAGTTCCCAAAGAGAAAATCTATGCCTGTCTATTCATTGTGTAGAACACAAAAGGAGGGAAAATATTTTTCCACAGGTGGTCTTTTTCAAGGAACACTACTTCAAGAAGTATTGCATAGCCACTGTTTTGTACAGAGGATTCAGATCCTAAAATCCTTTGTCTTTTTTTATTTTTTTTTTTTTTACTGCCCAAGATCTCGAAAGAAACAAAATCACAAAAGTAGTTCTAACTTGGACAAAGATTTCATAATCCTTAGTACCTTAGCAGTCTTCATGAATACTATTTTCTGCAGGATCTGAAGATTTACAATAAAGCCATTTTCTAATATACACAATTCTGTTATGCTGTCTTTCAAATGAATTCTCAATGCACCAAGGATATTTGCTATTCTGCTTATATTTACTACTGTTACAGAAACTAAACACCTTTATAAGAAGAAAGCTCCACCATGTGTGGGCCAGAAAGCTACGAAAAAAAAAAAAAAAAACCAGACAGTTCATTCCAATATGAAGTTTATAATGTAAAAAGCCACATGAAATACTTAGAGAACGGCTGTCTTACCTTAGGTCCATGTCTCCATCCACCCAGTAGGCAATGACATTGGAGGCTGTGCCCCCCGGACAGCATCCCATGATCAGCACCACGACAGCTTGAATAGGAAGCACGTTAAATACCAAGGACAGCAAGAAGGCTGTGAGAGGCATAATTCCAAACTGACAAAGGAAACCCACAAAAATGCCCCAGGGTTTTTTTATGTGGCCCCAGAATTTCTTAAGTTCCACATTACAACCCATGGAGAACATCACCAAAGCCAGCATAATTGTTAGAACAGTACTTAAAATTATGCTCAGAGTTTCATTAAAATTATCTTCTGGTAACACACAAGATGTGCCTTTGCAAATAGTAGCATTTGCTGGACAAGCTGTGGAGTTTTCTGTCAAAGACCCAGTGTCAAATTGCTGGGAAAGAAGGTACGTCTGCATTTTGAAATACAGAACTGCTCAGTACATCGGAGGCAAACTTTCAAGCCTGTGTAAATGGTTGTTTGTCAGTGACTCCTTTTAAATGATCCAGGAAGCAATAAGGTGCAATAAATACTTGAACACTCTTACTATTCTTGAAGGGTTTGGCACAGTGCTGATTCATATAGTTATAAAAGTTGTACTTGCTCAGTATGGTGACAATTAATCATTTATTCATACGATAGTGAGGAATCCCACATCGAGAGAATAGCTGTGTTAATATTTAAGGGTGTAAAGGAGGCTTGTGCTGTAGCTGAGCACAGGAAATGAGAATCACAGGAGGAAGAGAAAGTTTAGACATCATTCCTTGAATTTCTTGCACGCCTTCGAGACAGCCGCTCACGCACGCGGCGTCACTGGCATTACAGGGGTCTGTGGAGCGAGCGACCGAGACGCAAGAAACCACGAATAGAGGTCCTGAGCTAGGATTTGAAGCTGCAACTATGGCGAAGTGATGCAGCGTTCACCATGACACGCAGGCTCAGTTGAATCCTCATTTGGTTGTATTTCTAGTATAATAGAAGTTATGACTGGTGTACAGCGATAACTCTAGCACAGGACTGCATGCACTTTTGTGTCACTTTAGGCTCCTGAATGCAACTTTCAGGTAACCTTTCAGCTTCCGCGTATTCCTGACGGCGGCGAAGATCCCCTGCTGCAAAGTTTCCCGCGACGCGGTCTGCTAAAACATCGCCTGCATTTTTGGCTATTGGCCCATGGAGAACCGCCTCTGCCCTGACACCCCCACACACCTCCAGCCTGGGCCCTGGGTGACCCCCCCGGTAGCTGCCCTCCCCTGCTTGTGTCTCGCATTGCTGCCGGCCACGTCCACCTCCACGCTGAGCTCGTCGGGCTGGGGAAGGGAGGGAGGGAGGGAGGGAGGGGAGCAAGGAGCCGTGGGCTGTGCTTATTCGGGCGACTTGGAGATTTATGGTCCTCCTGGCACCTTCTGTCAGGCGCAGCTGGCTCAGTCACGCTTCGCTCCAGCTTGGGCCGGGTAACGGCGGGTGGTGGGAGGAGGAGGAGGAGGAGGAGGAGTGTGGAGCGGCGAGGGTGGAGGAGGAAGGAGACGAGTTTTTCTGAGCCAAGCGTGGGGAGCGGGGAGCAGAGCTTTGGGCCTTACAGCTCTAGGAGGGGCACTGGGCATGCTGTACGGCGTGGCTGGCAGCTTTTTTGGATGTGGGACCAGGGGAACTTCGCACCATCCTCGGCGTACTTGCCTCCTGCTGCATGTCCCCATTCTCCCTCGCCTGCCTTGATTCCCGTCCTTCTCTCGTGTGTGCTTTCCTGTGGAAAAAACATCGTATATCAGACAGTGCTTAGATATCTTTGCTGTGCTTATCGCCCCACTAGGTGGATGCAGGGCAAATACTCATGCACTGGATATCAAAATAACTTTGTGCCACTGATATTCTGTAAGAGCAAAAGAAGGTATGGGAGCAGCCAGGTGAGCTCTTCAAGCCAAAACGACAACAGCAGCAACAGCAACAACAACAAAATACTAGAAAGCCGGGATAATTTTGACTCTACAGCATACCTGAATCTCAGTCTCATGTTTTCAAAAGCCTACCGAAGTCCTTGGGTCTTTTGATTGGTCAAAGGCTTACCCCTCAGGCTTTCTCCAAAATTGGGAATTTTTTCAAGGAAAGAATTCTGATGCTTCTTTACCTGCACCCAAGCTTTGGGGCAGAAGTAGCTTCAGGTGCAGATCTTAGACTAAAATCAAGTCCGAAAAATAAAGTGCAATTGATGCCCTGCAAACATCTTTAGTTTTCAATACAGAAATATTTTTTACTAGGGTAACGTGCTAAGCCGTAATTATCTTCAACAAGCAAGACTCCCTCTGAAAGCCTCAGCATTTTGTGCCTAACCTCAGTGTGCAAAATGATAGGCGTTGCTATTTTTTTTTTTTACTTGAAACCGTGAACCATTGAGGGGGAGCTGACTGCATTAGAAAGGATTTCCCAGCACGCTCAGATGGCACCTGTTTCTTTACAAAGGGGTCAGCTAAATGGCTGTATCTCCTAAGTCACTGTTGGGTGCCTGATGGGATAATGTCAGAGTAGCTTTATCCTCCCAGGCAGCTGGCAACTCCTACCCTGTGATTAGTGCCACATCTGTGTGACTATGATATGTCTAATAGAACAACAAGCAAGGTAATAAGGAGTAGATGAAAGGAAGAGAAGGCTACAAGATCTCAGTTTGGCAGAAAACTTATTCTCCTTATTACACTTGCTTTCAAACAGAATGTTTTAGCGGCTTTTATTTTTCAATCCACATCTTTTAAAGGGCTAGTTAGGTTTCAAAAGCATGCCTGTATTAATAAAATAAATATATTCCCTATAAAACCTGTACCAGAGTCTGGGTTTGCACTTAAACTTCCTTCTTGTTGAAAATAAAATTTTTGACTAGAGCATCTTGAAATCTCCAACAAGCCTTGGGGCCAGGGGTGACTTTTCCTAGGCCTGTAAATGCTGTGGGAACCCAGGGTGAGCGGTTTGGGAGAAGAGGTGAGGGATCTCCAACTCACAGCGGCTATTTCTCAGGCAGAGCCTCACGCGGGACCTGGCTTTCGCGTCCTCCCTCCCCCTGCCAAGCACGCATCTGAGCTGTGAAGGGATGCTCAATGCCATCCCCCAGAAAAAGCGCAGAAGTGTCCCTGCTGTTGGTCTCCAGCCTCTGCTGAGAGATAAGAGCGTCCAGCACTCATTTTGGAGTTGGTCGCTCCTTCTGGAAATGGAGCGGAGGGGGAGACCCTCCTGATCAGGCTCTGGGCTCGACTGCGGACAAACTGGGCATCAGCTACTCACCTGCGTGGCCGTGTGGGTCCGCAGGTTGTGTAAACTTAATCTGTACTTACTGCTAGGTTTGCCTTCAGTTTTTCTCCTCTGCTGTAAAAGGGGTGGTTCCGAGTCATTAGTTCATCAGCTAACTCTGTAAAAGCTTAGACCAGAAAAAATCCTTTCTGGAAACAGAACTGAGCCTTTCTGAACTCAACTTACTATTAGGCTGATAATGCCACAATTTAGCGCAGATGCTAATATCTATTTCAAGATATGATATCTATTTCATGTGTTGTTAGGGAACTAAAACCATATCCAAGACATTGAAATATCTACAGGCACAGTTAAAAACATGTATGTTGTAGGAAGTGCAGTATTATCAAGTAGGCAGGCAGCTCTCTTAGGAGTGCTGGATTTCAAACATTTCTGTAGTCTGTTTTGCTTTTTACAGCGTGCTTCTGGGATTTAATCCACACGCAGGCTAGTGGGAGAAAATGGATCAACAACCCCAAATTTGGCTGCTCTCTGTAAGTTTCTTTGACATCCTCAGGGAAAGCAGCATTTCAGAGATGGTTGTCAGAGGTACTGAGCTGAACAGCCTCTCTTTTATTGCCTGTTTTCCACCCGGGTTATGGTGCTTAACTGGTGAGATGGACTATGTACTGCTCTGTGAACCCAACTGGCATCTTTTGCCTATTCCTTCTGCATGTGTTAGTTAGTTAGTGTGATTTTACGCATCTGTCACTGGCATTCAGAGAAGAAAGCAGCAGTGAGTCTTGTGGCATTTTGGTGATGATTAACACCCCCAGTCTGATTCTGGACACTGTCTGTCAGCATACCTCAAACATGAAAATAATCAATACTTAGAGAAATACCAGCCTAACTGCATGTTTGCATCCCAAAAGTACTTGCTGTATTCTGAATTGTCTTCCTGAATTTTTGTGGTGATGAGGTTGCCAGCTTGTGCAAGTGAGTTTAGCGTCACTTCAGCAAACGAACCCAGGCAGATGAAACCTGTAAGGATCTGTCCCTGTGCTGACAATTAGATAATTGATTTATCCATTAACTCAAGCAGTTATAAAACATGAATAGCAGTAAGTGCATACAGAGCTCTACACTGGGAGAGACAATTTAACAGTTTGTCTTTTACGGCTGTCTGGTGCTTATTTCTGTGATGTTTCTCTTAATGAGACTTATGAATCTTCCCTGTCTGCTTAATTCAGACTCTGAGGTGCTTAGTATATTTATGTCTTGGTTAGAAGAATCTTTTCTTTCAGGTAATTGATTTCCTAAAGGCAATTACCTGCTTTTTACCACCATCTTTAAAAGAGAGACAGCAGTTATACCTAGTATTGGTGACCTCGTTTATAACTTTAAACTTTAGTATAACTATAGATGGAAGATTTTTTTGTTTGTTTGTTTGGAAAAGGTTGTTGATTGGAAGTTTATAGAGGGCATTAAGAAAAGAAAATCTCCATGGAATAGCAGGAGAGAAACTTACGACACTAAAATACATCTAGCTCAGGATAGCTTCCTAAAGAATACTGGAAAGTCAGCTGTAAAGCTGATTTACTGAATCTTTACATTTACATTTATACATTTCACCGTCTGGTGCACACATCTACATTCTGCCTGTTAGACTCTTTTGCTGAGTCTCAAATGAAACACCAAGGGCATGGGTGCTCTTGCGCTTGGCTGTTGATGAACTCAGCTGGGAAAAAGCCCTGATGCGGTACGTACTTGGATTACGGGCAAATTTAGCTTGCTGGTGTACTAGCCCTGAGAGATGCACCTTACACCCATGGCTGAACTTCTGCACACACTTAGTAGCTGGTTTGAGGGATATGGTTCTGCTATGATTTGTCAGAACTCTAAATATTGTCTGTGCAAGGAGAAATACATAGTGCATTTCTATTTTCTGATACATTTCAGCCTTGCCTATCTAAATCATGACAGAAAGCGTAATCTTTCAGTGTACCCACCGTCAGCAGTCAAATGCAAGCATCTACAATAGAACAGAACATCTCATCCCCAAAGTGCGTAGTTACTATGCAACTGCAGGTAAGAGCATGCAAAAGCCTTAAAGAACTTTGCTCTTTTTTGATATGTGTGTGAGGGGAAATCTGCACTTCCATGCTGTTCAGCAAGGACTGTCTGCTCTGAGACAAATAACGAAAGGCTGCCAAAAGCGTAAGCCAGCCTTTTGGCTGCCAAACTGTAAGGGTGACCTCTGACATCAATTAAAAAGCTGAAAGATAGATAATTTCATACTAAATCAAAGAAATGAGTCATGCTACCACCTATAAAAGTGTAAGGTTTTGAATTATTCTATTGGGTTGGAAACCCTTAATAAAATCATGTTTTTCATGTTTCTCAGCAAGGATTGACTTTGGACTTCGAGGGCTAATACACTACGGCAATATTTCAGCGCCTCTACCTGTCCTTTCAAAGGTGTAATTTTAATTACTAGTAAGCCTTAATTTGGGATAAATGGTCAAAAAATTTAGATGTTTAAATTCTAGATCAAGAGTCTGATTTTAAAGTCTGCAAGGTTAAAGAAATGAAGTTGTTATAGGAATTTTTATACTCTTGGGACCAAAACTGACTCTTCTAATTTTCATCAGAAGGGGAAACGACTTATGCTGTTTCTCGTTTGCTGTTGTGTTGGTTTATGACATTTATCTTCTGGCAAGTAGCAAGAAACCAGTGTTTTTTGCCTGCAGTTCCGATGCCCTTTCCCACCATCATCTAAGGCTGGAACTTGTCTGCACCTTTTAAAATCCTTATTTTGACAATTGCTTCATGATTTGATAATTTGTCTTTGACTGAAATAACAACAACAACAACAACAACAACAAATTTAATTGTTCTATCTATTCTTTTGAGAAGTAAAGTTAGAGCACAGAAAGCACAGAATTAAAGTAGAATAAAAATGATGGTAAGTGAATAATGCCCACGCATTCATTTACTTGTCGGTGGATGGGACGTAGCTTATCAAGGAACTAAGCCAGCACAACAGAAGCAGATCAGTAGATCAAAGCATCTGGTGCTGAGGACTCTTAAAATTTCCCTACATGTAATTTGGATATTTACCTTCAGAATAGGTTTAGTCTGGTCCCTAATTGAGGTGTCCCTGTCACGTGTGCCTTGAAACTGTCTGAAGGGTCAGTAATGGGTTTGGATCCGTATGTCCCAAATGGGGACATAAATACTGGAGCACATCTGCAAATGTGCAATGGGCTTTTTTGGCTTAGTTATAACCTGTTAAAGGAAACCAGTCTGCAAACGCCCAAAACTGCTGTGCAAAACAACCTGACACAGAGTAAATGGGAACAATTTGGGGATTTACTTCAACATTGCTCTAGCACTCCAGGCCAAAACAGCAAAGGGGGTGCAGCCTTGGGGTATCCAAGGATGTGCCGTGGCCTATGGGAATTCTGTGTCCTGCAGGGGTGGTCCCAGGCGGAATATCCTAGGACATCGGAAATACCATTAGACACCTACCTACCATTAGACAGCTGAACCCCAGTCTGGATGGCTATACTGGAGAAGGTGAATTGTGCCCTAGGCTCTCTGCTGAGGGTAAGGCAAGCCTCCTGTGAACAGCTCGGAAGCATATGGCTACACTGGGGATGTTGAGAGCCAGGTTTTATAGAGCACATTCTTTAATGATCACAGAAACAAGAAATCTGAGGAGAAGAAATGTTACTAAGTTCCTGCTTTTAGTTTGCTCAGGGAGTTGAATAGGAACAGAAAGCCACGCAGCTGGAATTTCTTCATGTAAGTGCTGAGCAGCGCTGCTGGGAATAGGAAAAACAAGGGAAGGAGAGGAAACGGAGAAGTAAAGCTGGGGGGGGGGTGTTATGTTTTGGGTTTTTGTTTGGTTGGTTGGCTTGTTTTGTTTTTCTCCCCATCCTTCAATAGATGTTTTGCTTTGAATTAGGGTTTTATTAATGAAGGCAAACAGTTTCATTAATTGAGGAGGCTATGGCCCTGGGGTGGTGCAGACCTCCTGGGCCATGCTGGGATGTCAGGACCAGCCAGTGTTGTGTTCTTGTTTTGGCTGCAAGTGCAGTGTGTTGGGAGAATCTGGTACTTTCTTGTCCTGGTTTCATTCCAGTGAGTTAGGATGATTAGGCACTCTCTAACCATGCCTGAAACTCCTGCTGCCTGGATCATGGCCCGCCCCGGAAGGTGCCAGAATTATCTGACAAGAATTGTGGCCAGAATGGAAATATACTGACCAAAGTCAATCATCTCGTAATCCTATAAACAGCTCTCCTAAGTGAGACACTTGGAGCTCTCCGGGACCACAGTGGGCTGTGTAATCCAGTATCTGCCCCTGAGCTGGGACGTCTCTCAGGGTGGATTTTGCGAGGATTTCAAGTAGTAGATTCTGGGAGGATTTCAAAGGGTAGATTTCATGAGGATTTCGAAGAGTAGATTTCATGAGGATTTCCAAGATTGTCCGCTGATAGATGCCAATGAAGAAGAAAGGGTCAAAGATCGTCACTGACAAATGCTGACAAAGAAGAATAGTGAGTAATTCACTATAATTAGATTTCCTGAAGTTTCAAAGATCATTTGGTACCAATAATTTACTACAATTGGCAAAGAGAGAAAAATCTTGATCATAGGTTAACTTCTATATCTGTGTGTGTGTGTTTGTGTGTGTCAGTTCAATTTAGGAAACTTTGTAGTGTTAATTATAGCAAATTATATTAAATCACTCTGGTAATTGGCTGATGATTAAGCATTGTTAAAAATCATATGACTTGACTTAATCTTGTGATTTGCTGTGATAGTGCTAATAAATCTTAAATTGCTGCTACCTCAAAGTTGTGTAGGATCCATACTCACTCATTCCCTGACAAATTGGTATAGTAAGTCAAGGGGAGTTTTTCCTTACCCTTTATATTAATTGCATTAGACATAAACTGTTGACCAAGTCTGGGACTAAGCCTGGATCCAGCTGCACCTAGACTCCTGTCTGAGAAGGAGTTTAGAAAGCAAGGGTGTCCTTTCTGAACCTCAATGGGAGTGTCTCCCTTCCTTACCCTTTTACTTCTCTGGTCTCTGGGTAATTAATTTTAAATTGTTTCTAACTTGATTTTCCTTTGTATGTTTCTTCCATGCAGTAAGTAATAGAGTGAACCTTTCCATTGAACTTTGGTAAGTCACACTTTTACAAATTCCCATTAAAATCACTTTTTGCTAATACCTTTGACAGTGATTCTTTAAGTGATTTAAATCACTCATTCGCAACGGCCCCCTTCTCAAAACGGGGCTGGTCTCTGAGTATGGGAGAGGCAGCTCCTTAGCATTTCTTTTTCTCATTTACACCAGAGATTTAAACTCGGGGCTTCCACATTGCATGTTGGGAGGTGCTGGTCTCAGACTGTCTTCAGAGGAGCAGCTTTATCTGTACAGCTCAGTGGGCAGACCTGGGACCCATATATGCCATCTCTTGTGTAGGTACTCTAATTACCAGGGACTATCCTCAAATCCTGCAGATTTATAGAAAGTTCTGGGTCAGGCAGAAATAAATTTTTCTGGTGAATATGAAAGAATAATCTCTTCATTAAAACTGTCTTGGTAAAAGGTGGTAAGATTTAACTAATGCTGATTCTAGAGCTTTTTGATTGCATATGATGAGGTGTGAGGGAGGGGAATCAGCTAATGGCAGTTACAAGCTTAACATCTGACTTATGCTAGATGCCGTGCAGGGCCATAGTAAGCGCCACTTCCCACTACTTCTTTTCTTCCTTCTAATATTTCTCATCATCCTTCAACATATAGAAAACGCCAACACTACAGGCACAGAAATGAAGAAAAATGAAAATACAAAAGGGTATCCATTGCATATATAAATGACATATAATGACACACCTATTCTGAAAAGCCAGTCTAAAACCATTACCCTCTTCTCCTCAGGAAAAAATTTATCTGCATGTTCATCTTCTTAACTGAATTTCAATTTTCTTAGAACACCCATCTTCATTACAGTGGGTAATACTGGCTGGGACTGCATAAGGTTTCTAGGCCTTTAAAACTTTCAGCTCTTGATAAGACTGATTTCAGTGACTTGATTGGCTGTTTGTTTTCAGAATACCTTTTATAACCAGCAGACACTGTTTAAGAGTTCTTTAGGATTTGTCTTAATATCTACAAGGTCAAATATGATCGTAAAACCTTCAAGAATGCTACGTAGATGCAACTTTATCTGCGAGCTGCTGAACTCTCAGCACTTGGGAAATTTAAGCCACCTACCTGGATATTGGAAATTTACTTTAGCAATGCATTTTTGGAAATTCAGACAGGCGGCTGTGGTTGCGGGAGTTAAAAGTACGGAGGATGTGGTGCCCTTGATCTGGTGTACCGTAGTGCTGATGCAGTTGATAATAGGACTGGTACAGTTTCTGTGTGAGTGTCTGTGTTGCGGGCTTGTGGAAATGTGGGGGTAATTCTTGATTGATGCTTGGATCTATGCAAATAGAATAGATAGCAGCAATGAAGTTTCATTATTTAACAGAACCTGAGTAACGTTTTGGGCCTTCAGTTAGCCATTTGAGTTCCTATTTGGGTGCGCAATGCTGAAGATGCAAAAGCTTAACCACATTGAACCTGCAGGCTTTGGGACCCAGGAGAATCCACGCTTAGATGCTTGGTGTCTTCATGCAACATCCATCAAAATGGGCGATCCCACAAAAGCAGTACAGTGGGGTGGGAGTCGTGCACAGCAATCAGTCAAAAATGCCAGGAGACAGGTCTGTGACCCGTACCCACTCCCCTTCTGCCCTGCCTCCTAAAATACAAGAACTGGAATAGGACCTGGAGCCCAGCTCCCTTTTCCCGCGAGCCCTGTTTGCTCACGCCTCCTCTCTGTCCCAGGGAATATTTGATTATAGCCCATCATTCCTGGAGGCGGGCTGCGGGAGCGCTGGCCCGGAGCAGCCCGCCGGCTGTGCCCAGAGCACTTTGCAGATGTCTCACCTGGGATCTGACTGATGCAAGCTCACGTCCCGCTGGGCAGAGACGGCAATTTTAATTCTGCCCCCGCTTCAGCTCACGTGAGTTTTTTAACCAGTGAGCCTTGGGGTAGAAAAAAAAGAGCAAATGTGCCAGACGTGCTTTTTGCCTGTTAGTGCTCCTTGCCCGCGTTTTACATCTGTTGGTAATGTTGGTGGAGCTGGGGCACAGCCAGGCATAACTGACAGCTCAGTGAAAGCCTGAGGATCTCACCTGGAGTCAGGCTCCTGCAGTGGCAGCCTGTTAGTACCGTCCCCGCAGCTCTTCTTGAAGCATGTACGCTTGCTAGCGTGGCTATTTAGTCTGAAAATGCTTATCAAGTTTATTTCCATCAGTTCTGTTTTGAAATTATTTCCGTGCAAATATAAACTGTGTCTTATTGCTTTCATTTCTGACACAGATGAACGTCTCCTGTTTGGAGTGGAATGAATTAAAAAGGTGGATTCATTCCATCCTTATAAGAAAAGGCATTTCTATATGAATATGTAAAAATAAACATATATAAACCACTACATATATACATTTATATATAAACTATATGCAACATGAATAATGATTAAATATAGGTGGGGAGGTGTTGTGTTTTTTTTTTTTTTCTGAGAGAACACCTGTGCTTTCTGAGAATTTCCATGGGACTGAAGTGACTCTTTTAAAAACTTTCCTAGCCTCCTTCAGTAAATGACAACATGCTTAAGAAATTACTCTTTTATTTTTTTTTTTCTGCTGCTGAAATAAGTACAGGCAGTGTTAGATTTCTGTACATTGAGGTCTTCTGTGGATATTTCAGTAACATCTATTTTCTCTTCATGAGGATTTTGTGATCAGTCGAAAACCTGGTGACTTACTGTCAAGTGGCATTAATTAGGAAAAAAAAACCCATGTTGTTTTGAATGCATTTATCAGAAGTGGGGACATGTAATCTCTAAACCGTGTTTTTTTATGCTCCTAATCATTCTTGTGTGATCCAATACAGTTTATCTATCCTTTTGCCCTCTATGCCTCAATTTGCAAATCTATATGTATAATTATTTACATGCAGAGTATTCCAGTTCAAAATGTTTGAAACATGTTTGAATGCTTTCAAAAGCTTCAGTTATTAACTGGAGGAACTTGCTTTCTTTGCCTTATGATTCCTGGACACTTAAACTATGCTTTAGCGCTGCTTTTGAACTCTCCTTCATGAATTTTGGCAATGATCTTAAAATAAGAATTAGGATGCTCATGCATGGAAAAAGACATCGCTGTGGGACTTCAATAAAATTCATCAGTTGGTGACAAAACCCAGTTATCTGTTCACAGTATTATCTGTAAAAACCTTTCAAATGAGTTTTAAATAAAAGTGTATGGGCACAAAATACTAATGTAGATGTGGCTTTTGCAACAGTCAGGAGTATAAAACTGATGAGTGGGACTCATTATTAAAAAATGGGACAGCACCATACTAACCAATGTATTAAAATTTAAAAATTTTATTAACCCTCTTTTAAAGCAGTTCGTGTACTTTACGTCAAATAAAGTTATGGTCCAAAAATTTTTCACCTATGTCTCTAAGTGTGTGGGTTTAACTTTCCCCTCTTTTTTTAACCAATGTGTCCTGGAGGTATCTTGCAATGGAAATAAAAATATTGAAAAAGGAAGCCTTAAGAGTAGAAGGTAGATCCTTGGAGACTGAAGTAATACCATTAGTGGACAAGCTGAAATAAAAAAAACAGCTCCAATTTAGACACGCAGCCTGGTGAAGTCCATTTACAGTATAAAATATTTGTCAGAAGTACATATTTTTTTAAATAGGAAAAAAAAACCCCACTGGAAATGAAAGCAAAAAACCTAAATTTTTTAGGTCACCCAAGAATATGGTTAGAAAAAAAAAAAAGATAACTCAGGTTTAGTGCCAGCATCTGAACTAACTCCTCTTACTTTTTCTCTCTGCAGAAAAGCTGCTATTTCTGTAGCTTTTATGTGGAGGAATGGTCCTATCAGGTGGCCAGTTTATTAATGTCATGTGTGTGCGTGTGTGTTCCCCGGAGGAGATGTCGTGCCCTGGTCCCTGTGCGCGGACAGATGCTCAAGGCCAGGCACAGGTGACACGTTCTGAGGGTATCGCAGGCTGGGGTGGTGGTGGGAACCAGACTGCACCCTGAGCGGGACAGGAGCGAGAAGATCACCAAAGCAATGCACAGGTCTTGCAGCTCAAAGTTTTTCTGTGGCGTAGACTGGCTTTCTGCATGTATTTTTCGTTAGCTACTCATTGACCTTGAGATTTGATATACACTGAGCATGTGGGGGAGAGAGACCTTTATCTCTTTAACCTGCCTTATGTGTTTTCTTTGGTATCTAACTCCTCCTTCTCTGATCACTAGCAAGAACGAAGAAAACCCCTTATTAGCTTTGTAGATTCCTAGAACCAAGCTTTTAAAAGCAGTCTCTGAAGTAGGAGATAGACAAATTCCTGTTTATACATACAGTACAAATAGTAGCACGGGAAAAATGGAGCCTTATAAGCTGTAATTTTCAGTGCTAAGATGTGAATGCAGCTAGGCTTTAGATATACCTGTGCTTGCCAAACCTTGCGTATCCTGATAATATAAACAACAGGAGCTGAGAACTTCAGGGGAAAAATGTTTCTGTGTGAATGACATCACCTATATTCAGCTAAGCCTGGGCAAGAGAGAGACCATGGCATGCCAAATAGCAGACTTGCTAGCAATACCATTATGTGAAAATTGGGAAATACTTATTCAACCAAAAGATAAATTCTCTCTTTCTGACAAGGAAGCCTCCTTTCTTCATGTCCTACAGGTCATCAGTCGTTCTTAGGCAATACTAATTTTCTCCTGGTTCTGTGACTGAGTGAACAAGTACTCTGAAGGTCTCCTTTATTTTTCAGAGCTTCTTGCGCTTGTATTATCAGCACTGAACGCAGCTGAGCAAATGGGGCTTGGTGAGACATTTGATAGGCAGAACTTTCTAGGAATCCAATGGTCCTACTGTTGCCCTCTGTTTTCGCCCTTGGTGGGGCAACAGCGACAGGCAGACACTGATTAATGCCTCGTACCCTGAGCCCTTTCTCCCTCTGAATTCCCCCGTTGTCTCTGGCTCAGGATATTTTCGCACAGTGGAGAGAGGAGGGGTGAGATGGGAAGAGATGACTTCACATCTGAACGTGACATTGTCCCTTTCTGGTCCCCTCTGAGTAGCTGCAGCTCCACGTGTGGTTGACTGGACTCCCCAGAACGGCTCCAGGAATGGGGAAGTCTCTGAGCTGGAGGTTGTCTCTTTACCTCTACAGGCTTTCCAGTTCCTTACTGGAAACTACATAAGGAGGAGAATTTAACCCTTTGACTTTGCCCATTTGATGAGAAAGCTGGCAAGTCGTCTCGTCCTTTTCTTTTTTTAAATTTTTTTTTGCATAACAAGGGGACGTCTGACATTGGCAACAACATGCTGTAAGCACAGTGGGTAAGCTTCAGCTCGGGCTAAGGGCTAGGAGTGAAAACAAGTTGGTGAAATTAAACTTTTCAAGGGAAGGTAATTGTGGAAGGGTTTTCTGGAGAGACATGGAAGCTTGCATTCTTGGGCTTAAAGAGGAGCATAAACAGTGAGCACGATAAATAAATTGATAATGCCAAGGATTTTGTTTTTAAAATGCTTTTTACCCTACATAAGTATAAGTAACAGCAGGTTTTTTTTTTAATCAAAAATCTGATTCAGTTAGCTATTTCTTCTGTTTTGAGACTGCCTTTTCGATCCCAGACACTTAAGTATGAACAGCCAGTTCATATGGCATTCATTGATTCTTCAGCAGCTAAATTGAAATGGGTGCATCTCTTCATGCTGTCATTATTCAGCAATATGTCACCATGGAGAGTCATTTTTACCTTAGGTGAAAGAATGGAGTATAATGAAAAGCTATCTATGAGCCTGTCATAATCCATAATTTCTGATGCTTACTGCTTACTCACATGCTTTATTCAGACCCATGAGGCATATGTGTTTTTCTGATTTCCGCGGTAACATTAGTTCTTTTAACGAAGTTCAGACCTGCAGTTCTATTGTTTTTTCAAAATTGTTGATACGCTTTCAGAACTGTGATGGCCTTGTGCTTTCAACCTAGAGTGATTAGCGTAAAAGAAATTAAAGAAATAGACTTTAAATTCCTCAGAAAGTTACATTGAGTGTATGGAAGAGCAATAACTGTGGAGACCTGTTAATGATCCACTACTCTGTTCAGCTCAAACCATGGGTATGCTCAGACTTTCCCTGTGTGGGAAACCACTTAGACCAAACCTGTGTAAGGAAGTGATATGGAGAGTGGAAACATTCATAAACTAGGGAAAGAAAATAAAAAGCGTTTGTTAATATATTGGCACAGTAAAGCTTAGGAGACTCAAACTTAATCTCCTAAATTGTAGGTAAGGATAAATAAACAGCATTCCCATAGGTAATTATCCATTACCTATTTCAACACTGGGCAATATAGTACTTAATTACTTCTAAGGCAGGGCAAACTCACTTCATTGGCTTTTTAATATCTATTTATTATTATTGGCCCCTGTAATCACTGTAAATGACAGAAATGTCCTGACTAAATGATGTTTGAATTAAGCTCCATGACATGCCTGCAACAGCCCATCAAACCTAAAGGTGCAGGTGATTACCAGCAATAGTTTGACATTTGGTTTTCACACTGAACAACCCTGGACAGCAAGAAATGGTGGCAATGCAAACAGTGATCAAATAGCACGTTGACGAGACATACTGTTTAATCCCAAAGCCTTCTGACTGTCCCAGAAGGGTTACACCCCACAGGGCAGGACTCTGCACCCGTCCAGATGAACACTTGTAGCATGAAGAAATTCCAGGTTTTAGTTTAGTAACACCAAGTCCGTTGTTAAGAAGTGTGTGGCAAACATCCATAGGTACAGCTTGCGGATTGTGTTACAGTCTTCAGGGTAGTGCACATGTACTTAAAATAATATTTTGTTACATCGGTATGGCGGTTCTCCATCCTCTGCGACTGGGATAATTAGGCTGGCAGTCTGGACCACTTGAACATATCACGTGCATAACTTGTGGCAAAAGAGGTGTGACTGACAGTAAAAGTAGCCCACTAGTTTTGTTTATGATAAAATTTAGAAAGTTAGCAGCAGTAGGAAGGAAGACATCAAGCAGAACGACTACATCATCAGCAAATACTTACGCTGGAGAAGATAACCACTTGACCAGCCTCCTTTCACACTCACTTGTCATAAAAAGGTAATGGTGACATTATCTCTGAGTTTATCTGGTTCAAAGTAGCTTCTCTGAATCTCTTTGAAGCAGTTCATGGACTCTTCGGGGTCTGAGAATGGCAGGTCGAAAACCGCTCTGTAGCAAAGTCATCTGGGTGTCAAAGCATTTTACCTCCTGAGAGAAACACAAATTCACATTTTTGCAACCGTGGATGCTGAAGTTCCCCTCCCCACTCCTCAGGTGTGGAGGAGTGTAAAAAAGCTTTTGCAAGGGTCCACTCCACTGAGATGCAATAAACTGCACAAATTCTCTCCTGCTTGTGAGGACAGGAAGACCTGAACTCAGTTGCTTTTCCAACTTGAATAAACTTGGAAGACACTAGTTAAGCAGTTTAATAAACAGAACATCTTCAATTGTTTTGATGATTTTACCGAAAAGTAAAAGGAAATGCGAGGCAGTAGGAGCAAATGTGTATATAGGTATCATTGAATGTATATTTTAGTGTATCTTACTGTACATTGACTGTATATCTTACATTTTTTTTATAATACAAATTTTGAATTTTGAAATTATTCCTTCTACAGCAATGTTTTGGTCCACCTGTGAGTCAGAGGCTCCCTGCCATCACAGACCTTGATTTGATATGAAAAATCTCATGTGACAAAACTATAAAGATGTATGTAGCCACGAGAACTCTAGAAACAGACCATGGTAGTTCAAGATAAGTACTTTATGAAGAAGTGGAATTTTTAGAGGTAGCAAATGTAACAGGAAGCTTGGCTGGGGCTTTTTTCATCTTGGGAACTGTGGTCACCCCATGCAGTATGAAGGCATCGGGCAACTGGTGTCACTGAGCTGTGGAGGAAGAGGAGGAGGAGGAGGAGAAATAACAGACTAAGGAGACCTTATCCTGAGCCTGAAACAGCATCTTGCCTGCTGACATAGCTGAGCCAGTAGCTCTGTTGGTTACTGTGGTCTGTCCCAGTGGGTGTTCACTTTTTTTTTTTTTTACTTTAGTCACATTAATATTAGTTATGAACCTAACAGTTAGTTGGTTAGGCAGCTAACAGTTATTTTTTAATCCATGTGGAGTACTGTTTTCTGTCTAGCTTCTGGTATAGATACTTTCCTCTCCAGTCTGGTAGAGCAAGAAGATTCTACATATCCACCAATGACTTCTAAGTTCTTGCATCAAAATTTTAGCTCAGGAAAGGAAGAAATGAGTAAAAGTGAATGAAATTCAACAGCACTGGTCGTGCTTTTTGGTTATAAAAGACCCTGCTTGCCAGAAATGATGCTTGTACGGAAAATTATTGAGACTGACCTTTTGGAATTGCTTGTCCCAGTGCCCCACCTTGATACCCCTCCAGAGGGGTTCAGCAATGGAGGAAAATGACATGTCCCACGAGCAGGAGCAAGAATCCCCTCATGGCCTGGGCTGTACGCTTTTACTGAAACTGGTTGTTGTTGTTCGTGCCACTTCTAATACCAAATCAGCATTTCATTACAAAGAGTAAAACTGTAAGGCCGTCCTAAATCCAAGTAAAAAATGGCATCACTACCTTCCCACCTTTTTCTGCATTATATTACTCCTCTCTACAATCCTGTGCTTTTGTCTTAGCTTCTGATGAAGTCCAAGGTGTTAGAGAAACGTGCTTATTCTATAGACACTGAGATGAAATAGGGATTCCTGGAGAACGTGGTTCAATTTAATTTCTGGCAATAGTTTCTACATATAATAATTTTGATTTCTAATGTTATGAAAAAGTTTCAGGGAAATTATTCAGTCTGCTTCTCAATTTATGAACTTCATCATTTTTGCTGCAGTATGCTAATTTTGTAAAAATTTGTTTGTGGCAAAGCCTGTAGAGTGACTAGAGACTTGATCTTGAATATTGTTATACTGTGAATTATGTTACAGTTTTTTTTATTTTTCTATATGATAGATCAGGAATGCCTGACTCTAAAAAATATTCCATTGATACTTTCACAGTTGTTGTTAATGAAAAATTAACTTGATAGTCCTATACATTTAACTTGACTCCTCTCCTTACATAAAATGGCTGAATTTAATTTAAGAGTTGAAGGACACATGAAAGGCAACTTAGCTTTACAGAATGTAGAAGTTTTACTTTTTTGGTTTCTATCCTATTATCCAACAATATGTTTAAAGATTGTTAAACAATTGTTAGTCATTACAAATAAAGAAACCAGCATTGTTCTCAAAGGTATCTATTATGGAATAGATAACCAGTAGGAAAAAAAAAAAAGAAAAGCTTTAATTTATTTGCAAGTGAAATCAAAAGCATAAAGCAACCTGACGTATAAAAATTTAGGTCTATTAACGATTCTATTGGGCTCCATGAAGTATCATTTTTTTGGTAATGATGACAAAAAGAAAAACTAATGCAGGTTTATGTCAAGTGTTCTCTGGAATTGCTGAATTGCTTTTCCTCTCTCAAAAACATAAGCCTAACACTTTGTATCTGTATAAAATTTTGAAACAATCAATCATGGAAACAACATCTGATTGCAGAAAACATGATTTCAAAATCAATTTGTCATGCTCCCATATGGATTTAGTGCCTTCCTTGTTTTGACATTTCTCATTTGCTAAATGCAGGAATGCTACTGTAATTTCTCTATGTTATGTTAAAAATTAGAAGGCTGGAATGCAAAAAGTTCCTTCTTTGTTTTTGAATTTGCCCTGGATATGGAATTATTTGGTCACTTTTTTCCCTGATACATTATTTTTGTGGTGCCTTGGAAATTATGCTGTCTGATTTCCATCTGAAAATCATTTGTGATGCCCTGTTACCATCACAAAAAATCATTGGGAATGGCTTTGACAACATGATTGGCTTTTAAGACCTGCTTGCTGAGAAGAAATATACTGATGCTCCTTCTAATGTTAAATTTCACAAAGAAGAGGATTGGATTTCAATACAGCTCTCTGTGCAGTTGCTACGCTTAAAGGCATGCGGGTTTACGACCCTTTTTAACAGTACTTATTTGGGGGAAATTGCTTTATAACACAAATGTATACAGTGAACTGGATACCAGTTGTTTTGAAGGAGATATGTAACATTGTCATATATGTAAGTGATAGGCCGGTGGTATCATATTCCCAGAAAGGCTCAGCTTTGGTTTACTAATCAGCACAGAGATTTACTGTAGGACTTTGAAATGGTGGAAAATACTAATGTTCAATCATGTGCCTGTTTTGTACAGCTTAAGCTTTTAAAATTTTTCTAACACGGGTATCTAATGCTAGAAACCGAGATGGTCAGATTTTCTTTTTCTTCAAAGGTGCATGGACATTGTTTGTTCCAACAGCTTTTGGTATGAGTTAACATACATATACTTCTGCATAGAGAGTTGTTTAATGCCTGTGAACTACATTGCAATGCCCATGAATTATATTGAAGTAGTTACTAACCTTCCTCCCCTGCAACCATGAGGCGTGTCTGGCAGTATTTCAAACAGTGTTACCATCTACATCACTCACGGACAATCTGGGGCCACGTTCTTGGGGAGAGTTTGCTAAAGGTGGTTTAGATTTGGCACGGAAGTAACCTAAATCTTTATGAAAATTTGTTCACAACTGTCTGCTATTTTGATACAAGTTTGCATGCTGAGAAATCCTTTGTTGTTGTTGTTATTTATCGTAATTTAAAAATACCTCCGATGAACACTCTTCTTTCTAGGTACCCTGCCAGGAATTTTGCACAATCACTATGTGCTGCTAAAACTTTTCAGTCCTCTCTCTGTAGAGGGGTGAGATAACTAGTGACCAAAAGGATCGAGAAACACCTCCACCTCCCAAGCTCTACTTTTCCTTCTTCCCTGACTCAGTCCAGTAACACCCAGGCTTTCGGGATGCCTTCCAGCTAACACAAGGGAGGGGTTCTGATGGAGCATATGCTTGGAAAATTAATAATGATGGCTTTAAGTTTGATTTTAGGTAACTTTTTCTTAGCTGCCTGGATGAATCAGCTAAATTTCTGGGTGAACTGAAACTCCAAGCAATCTGTTTTGGACTCCATCCCAGGCAGACCTATTCAGCCATCCACTTAATTGCTAGTGCATCTTCATTTATGTACCTCTGTTGATTTTAATCTCAGATGATTTATACAACACCGTAAGCAGGTAACAAACCAAACCAATGGCATTTCACTGGAGATGAAGATACTTATAAACTATCTTAATTTGTCCAAAATCTGCTCGTATATACAAGGCACTTCTTACTGTGGTTGTATGTTTAAAGTCTGTACTTGCTGCTTCTCAGCTAAACTTTTGTTCTCTTTACCACTCAGGTTTAGACTGCTTTCCTGTATTTTAAAAGTAAAGTATATTTCCATTTGACTCCAAGCTACCTGATGGCCTGCTGCCATGATATTCCCTGATATTTGTTTTTCATTCTAGCTATTTGTTATTGATACACTTATTCCTGAATGTGTGTAGAACTCATTTGGCCTGAATTCAGATGCCAGTGCGATAAGGACCTTTAAATAGTTGTGAGTGATGGACCATCATTGGCTTAATTCATAAACACAGAAAGAAATTAAGTAGTTTCAGAGTTAAATTCATTTCACCTCTTCAGATCTTTACTTCAGGATAAAATAAGTCTTAGACAATGCTTTTTGCCTGGAAAAGGGTTTATTTGTTCCTGAGATCTCTCTGTAACAGAATTAAGATGGAGTATGCTCTTAGAAGGCCACAGATGCTACTTCCTTGACTCTGCTACCTGAATGTCCTGGAGCTGGATTAGATCTCAACTCAAATATTCCTGCATATGTCTGTAGCACTCTTCAAATAGCTATTTAAAACAGCTTTAAACTAATGTCTGCAATGGTTCGTATGCTTGAATATTAACATAACTAACACTGCAATCAAAACAAGGGGGATTAACATTGCACAGATGAGCTGTCTGTCCTATAGGTGTCTAAGCAGTCCATTAACACAATACTTTGTGTTTTGTGACTTTATTGCAAAGTATGCAATCTAAAAGAAAAGTGCAAATGAGAGAAATCATCCTTGTTAAATGAATCCCATCTTATTTTAATTTTCCACTTCAAATCACAATTAATATGTATTATTCACACCTTTTCATCTCTCTGGCTATATTATATTAAAGTAGAACAGATGCTTTGTGCAGACTGCCCAAGACAGATTATCGTTACTCATGTTATTCAGTTGTCCTTCACTGTGGGCAATAATAGCATAACAGAAGGGACTCACAGTTATTGAGCGCAAAGTCGGTTAACAATTTTAGGAGGCTGTTCACAGAGAGGATCTAACCATTTATTTCTGCACTTACCACGTGTCATATTGGACTGCTCATACTGGGCAGTGGGAAGAGGAAACAGTGGATTCAGGTGGGAAGCACCTCTGGAAAGGAAGGTCTCCTTCTATATCATTTAGGCTAGAGATTTGTGGCTCAGGTTCTGGTGTTTTATCTGCAACTGCATTGGCTAGAGTGTACCAAAATGAGGTCTGGGATGAGTTTGGGGATGACTTGCACCCAACAAAGATCTTTGTGATAGAAGTCTTTTGGGATCGAGTTCATAACTTCAACTTGGCTTACCTGTGTAAATGTTATTAGGATCTTAAATATGAGGTAAATTTTAAATCAAGAAGTCTATGACCTATAATTTTTTGGAGGAGAAAAGAACCAGCATCACTTTTGTCTGCAGCTGCTCTTTGGTTTTGAAGGCTAGTACATACCACAGCCCAGCACACCTGCGCAATGGCGAAGCTTAAGCGAAAGAGCTAATATGACTCACTTGGATAACCTCAACCTGCGGTCTCGGTTAGAGGGTTAGCTCTACTCAATTAATTCATGTGGAATTTATATATCTCTATGATGCATTCAGGCTGTTTAAGGCCACAGAAGCTACCTGCACAGAACGAAGTTTATTCAAAGCTGTGTAGGGCAGTGTTTTTCATAGAAGCACAGTTAAGCTATTTCTCCAATAAACTGTGGACAAGTGCAAACAAACATTTCTCTAATAATGTTGAAGACAGATGAGAAGCTATCCAAGAAATACTATAGGACTATTGAAAATGCTGGAAACATTTAAAAATCAGCCTTATGACACTTTAGAATTGTGCATAATATCAAGTATCATATTGAATCTGTGGTGGAAGTAGAAATAAGTTACAGTAAAGGTAGAAAAACAGAAACATTAGAAAAATATAAAACATGCAAACTCTCAGTTCTTAAGCTGCACTGCAAATTGAACTATACAAACTGAAATTACCCCAAACTTTCTATTAGCTCAGTGAAGGTCATCTTATGGAATAACCATATTAAATTGAAAATCATAACGATAAACCTTTGTTGCCAAAATCTACATATGGTCCACTGTGAAAATCAGAGAAGTTACATTAAAATGTATTGTTTAAACAATATATTATCTCCTTAGGTTTAAAAAAGTAATAGGCTGCTTTCATCACTGATGTACAAAGATCATCTTCAAGAGACATAAATGTGGCTGAAGAGTCACAGAAGAGAGGTTTTTTTAGGACATATTTTAAAGGAATCTTTTAGAAGAAAGAAGGAAGGAATCTTTTAGAAGATAAGGTTTCAAGACAAACTGGAATAAAGGTATTTCAGAAAAAGAAAGGCAGATAATGATATACTCCCATAAGATGCTGTTCTTTTGTTCACTTGTTTAACACTGCAGTGGTGCTTTTGGCTTCTCCAGTAATTTCTTGTGCTGCTCTATATACTATATATAGTTCTTGTCCTGCAATGATAAATGTCTTATTGAAAGTACTCAAAATATTTCAGGTGGCAATTAATTGTGGAAGTCACCCTCACTTTCTAAAGCTCTGACTTTTAGTGCTAGAAGATGAATATAACCAGTTCTCACATCCCAGCTGAGAGCACTGTAAATGTAGCTGAAAGAACAGCACCTTCCTAATCTAAATTAGCACCTTTTAATTTGAGCACTTGAGATTTTGTGATCCTCCCTCAACTGCTTTCCAGATCTTTCCAGATCTATGTTGAAGCAGTTTTTCAATTTTCTTAATTTACCTATGGGTCTAAGCTCCCTTTTATCCCCTGGAAAGGAAAAAGATTGCCCAGTGCATGCTATGAGTCACCACATGCCTCTGAATTGACTGAAGAGAGGGCAGATTGTTAGTCTTTGATTTGATTTCAAACTGTTTCTTTCAACAGGATAAATTTTGATCTAACAATATACTTAACGCTTTGTTGAACTGAGTTAACTGATAGGTGTTAACACAAGTTACTCCATCCTTGTTGATGTTTTTTAAAATATGGGATGCATTTGCAAAGAAAAAGAAAATAAAAGAAAATCAGTCTCTTCCTGCCTACATGAAAATGAAATTCTGCTTTGAATAAAATAGGAAAGCTATGTTACTGTTTTCCCAAGCACTCAGTGGCTCAGTGAAACCCAACTCTATGGCTTAATGAAACCAATAAGGCTTTATGTGAGCTCTTACACACATAACTCATCTGATCACAACTGAAATCCCTATACTATCACCTTGACCTCATTATTCTGGAAAACACTGAGATTTCTCAGTTGTTCTTGATGCTTCATAACATTAACACTAACATTTTTGAATGAGAAACGGCTTGTGAAATACTTATTTTTATTTGCCTGCTGGTGTGTTGCTGCTTAAAATTACACTGTATAACTAATTATAGCCCTAACAGTGGTACTAACTAATTTTGAGAAGAACAGTATAAAAGACACCCGCATACCATCTTTTAACTTTACACCTAGCCTATTAATCAAGGAACAATAGAGCTGGAGTCTGAGTAGTGTAACATTGCTATTTTTAGATCACTCCCAGCTCTGGTGTCCTCTGTGTGTGTTTGTACAGCACGTAATATAGCGAGGTCCTGGGCTGCCTTTAAGACTCAAGTGCAATGTAAATAAATACACACAGACTGTCTGCACAGCTAGCGTTAAGACTGACTGTCTTCCACTAGTCAAAAGGAATTATTCCGAGGCTTGCAGAGAAAACCCCCTCCGACAATCTCCGTCTGGGTATTTACACCACACGCATCGCCGTGGTAGTGGAGTGCTTTAATAAGAGTTGTGTGCACAGTGAAAGGAGGATATACTCATTAGTGTCTAATGTATTGTTCAAGGTTATACACAGGACATAGAAGTTTAATGAGAACTTAATGGGACTTCTACTACTACTGATTAAGTGTATCTATCATTTTGAAGATGTGGGTAAAACTGCTTAACACTATAAAGTTAAGGAAAAATGAATGCCCAGTATGTCACTCCCTTCTGCCATTAATCACATTCATTAGCTGCGTTCCAGTGACAAGATTCTGACCCGTTACTAGTGCAGTAGCGGGAGGACCACTACCAGTGGCCTGCTGATTTAAATAGTAATTAATCACATTAACTACTATGACTGGTTTTGTTCTTTCTGTCATACATGGCTTGTAGATTAAGCTATGACAAAAGCGAAAGTCCAGTACTTCACTGTAAATTTATCATCCATGGTGCCTTGCCAAACTCCTGGTTCCAGGGAGAGGCAAAGCTGCTGAGATGGCAAGTGGGGGGAGAACCAACGCATCGCTGCTCAGTTTTAGAGGGGCTGGGGGAGGTGGTTGCCCCAAGCAGGAGCTCTACATCTGTAGGAGTCTGTCAGCTACTACATCCCCAAATGGTGATTTATTAAATCCCGATTTATTTAGTCTCCTTTTAGTATCTAGCTATTATCTTTTGGGCACCCAGGAAGGCATGACCAATTACCCCTGCTTTTATGATGGACTTTGTAAAGGTAGGAATAGTATTTCTGATCTGCTTTGGGTCAAACAGATTTTGTCCGGTGTCTTGTTGACTTTTTTCTTTGTCGTGGGGCACCCTACCTCTAGGAATGAAAACAATGCATTAATGTTTGAGAGATTGGGGTGGAAGAACTAAGTCCAGATTACCAGATATTCCAAATACAGAGAGAATTATTTCTTCCGTGTTCAATAGCAAACCAGACAATATCTGGAAGTTGCCTTTGCAAGTCAGCACATGCTAAATTGAAGTTATTTTACTATGTTACTTTACTTTTAAGGGGAAAGTGTTTCTGCATGTTTTTAAAGACACTGAAGAGCTCATGTTCCCCAAACCGACGTTATTTTGGAGGCTGCTGATGTCCTTAGCATAACCTTGAAAAATCCCCATGTGTAACAAAAATGGCAAGTCTCCCTGGGGTGCCCTACATCCTGCAGTTTCCCCAAGAACATTGCTACTATGCCGGGACTTACAAAGTGCTTCCTCTGGTGGAAGATGAGCTGCTGACTTGTGCATACCCTGCAAAAAGGATCTCCTGGAGGACATCTGACCTTGCTCTGGTCCTTTTACCCTGTGTTGAGGCTTTGACCTTAATTATCAAATGGTCTTTTTGCTTTTGCTTCTTTTCTGACTTGCAAGAGTGTGGGTTTGGTTTTTTTTTAATTTTATTTTGAGAGAGTAACAGGTAGAGGGAAAACTTTCTAAATGTACATACCTCACATGAATGTAGAGAAGCATTCTAACTGTAGCTAATGAGGTTAATATACTTTAAACTAAATCATGGGTACAATGGCACTGTAAATACTGTTTAAGAAAAAAAAAAGAAAGAAAGAAAGAAAGGAAGGTGTAAGCCAGTCTGTTCTTGCTCAAAATGCACTTGCAGGATTGCTGTTGCTCTAATCTGTGACTTCATAAGTTTTACAGATTTAAGTCTGGCAAATTTTGTTTAGAGGAAGAGAGTACTTGAATATTGAATCCGAAAGATGTTTCATGTTTGATTGTAGCTCATTCATTCATAGCTCATACATGATTTTTTTATTCACTTGCTGAAGGCAGTTACGTAGTTCTTCCTAGCCCAGGGCTTTTATTGAATTAAATTAGTAAACTATGTAATTTCATATAATTGACATGGATTTGTATGAAACATGATTTGTCTACTGGAAGTTCTATGAATCGTTATGACTGTTAGATTAAGGCAGATTAATTAATCATAATCTGCATTTTAGCAGTAAGTATAGAAGAGTAAATTATGAGCTCATTATACTAGAGTATTAATATTTATTTTTTTTGCTGTTGTCTTGCTGATTTCACTTGACTCCAGTATTTGGTTTGGACCAGAGGCAAGCCTTCTAAAACAAGTCCTTTGAGTGATATCTTGCAGATATTTTCCCTTTTACTGATGCAGAAGCATCACTGAACAAACAGCCTTTAAGAGGCAACTTTGAGACTATTTGTCCTAAAAGCTGGTTTACCTTAAAAGATTTTATAGGTGGTTAATCTTAGCTTAAGCATTTTAAGGCAATTATTTCTGTGGGGTGTGGAGTAACATACATAGTTATGGCTACCTAAGTGCTATCTTTTTAAAGAGGTTTTCCAGTTACTATTAATTATCTCAAATGATAGCTATGTGAACTTACTTTTTTTCCTTTGTATTCTGTCTTGCTGAAAGCTGTTTTTTAAGTTTGATCAAATTCCTTCAGGCACTTTCAGGGGGTGAACTCGATAAAGCAATTAAAGCCTTTTAAAATATGCGTGAATATATGTATATTTAATGCTTCTCTGTGGCTCCACTTTTGGAAAAGTTCTAGAGTTACAGGAGTCTGGAAGGCTACGAAAACTTTTAAATTGCAGGGAGACTTGGTGCTCATATAACTGTATTTTTATGCTCAGATTTTCTATCTCTGAGGAAGAGAAGTCATTCATCTTTAGTTTTGGATCACCTGTTATCTCTTTGTTTTTATTTGTTTCTCTGCTCATTTTCTGCATCCTCATGATTAGATCAAATATATTTAATTTTGTTAGTTTTCATATGCAGCCTGGAGGACCTGCTCATTTCAAAGTTAATCAGGTGGCTGCATTAACTTTCCCTTTCACCAGCTGCTCCAGGCAGCCCTGACCACTTGGGCATGGAGGATTTGAGCATTGTGTGCAACAGAAATGGCACCTGTCATCTAAAAGCCTTTGCCTTCAGGTCCAATTCTGCTTTCTCAGAAACCCTAAGTGTCTCATTTTCTAGAGCCTCAGCCTCACGAGCACTTTGCAGTAGTGGTTCTTATTGTGCTCTTCTCCCATGCTTTTAAGGGCTTAAAACCCCCCTTATTCCATTTTTTTTTTCATTTTTCTTTTTGAACGGTTTCGATTTTCTCTCTTATATGTGACTCTGACTCTTGGAGTTTGTGCTGTTTACTCCAGCCCCTCCCTGCAGAAGCGAAACGGGATTCCTCGGCCAGCAAAGCAGACGTCTCCCTCCTTCTTTTGTGCCCAAACTACCTGCCTCTGGGCTTCTTGGCCTCCCCCTCCAGCTTTTAAATAGCTGTACACGCATCACGAGTTAATCCGCAGCAAGTCTAGCTGTTCTTGTTTCAAAGAGATGGGGACACCTCCAGCTGTAATTTAATCTTGCTGCAGCGGTAACCAACTGACTCCTGAACAAATGGCAGCTCCATTTGTCATGCTTGGAAGTACCCTTCCTCTTGAGGCACAGCACGCTCTCGAAGCACAAGGTGCAGCCTGGATGAGGCAGTCACAGCGTGATGTGCTTCAGGCTTTTTGCCTCGAGCTTTACTTCTGTGTTGATGTGTCCATAACCTCTGTGGTTTCAAGGGCCCAGCTGCAATGCCTGACTTCTTTCTCCTGCTCCTGCAGAAAATGCTGCTGCTCCAAGTGCCTTACCTGTGGGCAAAGTTATCTGGACTCATTAGGCTCGTATTGTTATTCTTATTCCACTTATTCTTCTATTAGTGGACTGTATTAGGATGTTTTCTTATAACTGAGAATCATCCAGGTTTAGTGATCCTATCTCGTCTCCTCCTCAGGAGACAGTTCATCTTGAAAAGGTGCTCAGTGATACAAAAATTTTCAGAATGCCAACACTTTTGAACACAGATGGGCTTCCAGTGCTACTGCAATCATAAAGGCTTTTTAAAGTTACTAATATTTTCTTGCCAGTAGGGAGAGAGGCAAAATATCCAGGGCATAGAAGATCCGAATAGCCATCTGTAAAAGCCCAACTTTCACCATGGGCGTCAGAGGGAACATAGAATAGCTGCGTTTCCAACTTTGGTGCATCACGCAGGAGTCTAGAGTTGGATGGAGTGACTCCGAGCCGCAGGCTGCCAAAATTTTAAGAGGGCCGTTTAAAAGCCTGAGTTTGCTGGCTACTAAAACAGACTCCAAAGTCAGATATGTAAAATTAGATGGATAGACCTTGACATCATTTGATTAAAACATATTTATTTTAACACATTAATTTTTAGATGAGTCTGTTAGAGTAGCCTTTCTGTAATGTTTGGGGCTTAATGGCCTTTATGGCTTTAAAAAGGTTTAATAGCTTCCATTAGGCTTCTATTAGCAGTGCCAGAGAAAACAGGAAGATGCACACGCAGAAAGGCAATGATTTGTTTTGTTATTCGCTATGTACCGTAATGGATGAAAGTGTTTGTATACACTGCTCATGAAATCCGGTGGCTGTCACAGTAGATATTCCCCCTGATGTTCTTTGGTTCTCACAGATATGGGTTCAGAATTCAAGGGTAATAGCTTTCAAAGGTTAATTTCATAAGATCATTTGTAAAATAAAGCAACTGGTCTCCCCTTCAGCCCTTGTCTTAAATGAAGTTCAGCGATGTTCACATATGCTCTTCATAAGTTTGACTGTATGCTCTACTTACTTTTGCTCTCTGTATTTTACTACTTAGTCATGCATAGCAGGAGACCTGTAAATGTTTCTTGATGTACCTTCAGGGGAAGAATGGGATATATACTACACATTAAGTGGTTTCCACAAAAGTTTTGAAAAAAACTTTTTTTATTTCACATGACTCATACAATAGTCTATTTGTATGAAAACAAAAGCCAAATTTTAATTAAATAATTCTGACAATGATTTTCTAGGAAATAAAGACAATGGAAGACAAACTTGAGTTCCAAACCATGCCTGTAAAGATGGGTTCTTTTTATGTCACAGTATTCTGTATCCATAACCTGAGAAAACTGCACGTGCAAATCTGTCCTGTTGCCATAGGATCAGTTTTTGACCTTGGTGGAAGGCCAAGAGTTTGGACCCTTTGAAGCCAATTTAGGTTACAGTTTACTTTGTTATTGGAAAGTACAGTGCTATTGGAACTGGCAGAGACTTGCATGGAAAACACACAACTTTCCATGTACAGAAAACTAGAGATTTGGGAAAATTTCTTTATTATCTTTTACCTAAACTTTATGTTGTCCTTAAGGCTTTCATCATGATTTCTGATATGTTTTCGATGGCTTTCTTTCCTACCTAAATATAAAAATAATGTTTGAACTAAACCTGCAGTTTGCCAGACTGTGCTAGTGCATAACATTATTAACTGCTTGGTTGGTGCTGAAGGAATTACAGACTTCTGATTTTTATTTTTTTTCCCTAGAGATGATTGCAGCATTCATCTTAATATCTTATGGGTACAGAAGAGTGTTCCAGTAGACAGCAGGACATCAATTACAGATGTGAAGCATGCTCGCAGGCATATGGGTCTTATGTTAGCAGCCTGTTCAGAGAATTAAGCAGTGAGGATCCAAGACAGTCCAGATGTTCCAGATTTCTATCAGTGGTCATTGCAGCATGAAATCTCATGTGAATTTCACTTCTTGGAATCATTCAAGGTGAGTTATATAACAAACCTCATAAATTATTATTATCAGGACAGGTTTAATGAGTGATTAGCAGGAAAATTGAAGGATTAATTAACTTGAAATGTTCTTGCAGAGTAGCAAACAGTCTGAGCTTTTATTATGTGAAAAGAAGGTCTTGGCTTTTATACAAGTGGTCATCCTGCTCCTTCAATGACCTAATTGGGTTTTTCAGTTCTTACTGGAGGAACAGAATCATTAAAGCAGCATGTAACTTTTGGGCAAAAAATGTGCCTTAAGCACTTTACTCTTAAATTTTTAGCTAGATTTTGCCTAGAGGTAGTGGTTAAAACTGGTATTCAGAGTCCAGGCAAATCAGCTGAGGTTTTTTCTTTCTGAATAGAAAAAAATTTAGGAGTACATTGAGTCCCTAATTCTCTAGATCTAATTCAGAATTGCTAGCACTTTCATGAAAAATAGTTTTCAAGGTCTGTGAAAGCATTTGAATATTATAGATTAACATCCCTCTCCTCCAACAACAATGACAAATGAATTTTCTTGGCTGGGAGCATAATTTTTTTCTTGCCTCTTATGATGGGTGAAAAACATAATGGAGGAGAATGGCTACAGATTCTTAGCAAAAGTGACTAACTCATTGTTTCCATAAATAGTGTCTGTAAATATTCCAAGACCAGTCACTGAAATATAGAATATTATGTCAAACCAATTAAAATGGAAATGAAGCGTTAAAATTGCAGATTTGGGGAATTTTTTTTCTTAATTTATCTCTACTGCAACACAAGACTCAGAACAAAAAACCCTGAATGATCTAGTAGAAGATGTGGTTGGTTCACAACTTATGAAAAGAGAATAAAGCACTAGAAAATCAAGAGGCATTGCATTTAATATCTTTTGCTGTTTGCACCTGTATGAGTAACAGAACAAAGGAAAAACATGGTGCTGTGGTTGATTTTTCTTGTTACAACAAACACATACCAGATATGCAAGACTACCACATAGTGCAAAAATTGTAAACACTATAATCATTACAGAACTCTTTGAAGCTTTTAACATATGCTTATAAAAAAAAATATTTTTACAGCCTATGATAAACAACTCTTGCAATGTTTCTTTGGACTAAGTATTAGCTGTAATACTCTTCCCTCCCCTCCTTGCCTTTACAGAAATGGGGGATGAAGAGAATATGAGGTACTCGGATATTAAATGGTTTTAACCTGTGTTCCACAAGAGGGGTAAATCTGTGCTGGAATTCAGTCCAGTACGGTGGTTCGCTAGCTGTACATACAATATCAATAGAAATAGTTCTTCTGTACTCAGACCTAGATATTATTTGCAAAGCTAACAGAAGTTTCTTCTTGTAAGGAGAACATTTTGAGTTTGCTGGGTGAACTAAAACCAAAAAGAAGCTTATTCAAGCAGCAAAGGAATGAAGAGGCTGAAATACATCTCTGGCTTCCTAAACTTAACAGAAGTCTAAATTCTTTGCAGTGGGTTGAATAAAAAGTTTCCATTTTCATTTTCAGGGTTTTTATTATTTTCTAAAAATATATCAATTTAAAACCTTTTTTTGTTAACCTATTTTTCTGAGCTCAACATTAATATACAGATGCCTCAGACAACATATAACTGTATAATTTAAGGGAAAAAAAATGTCAAGAAGAAAAAAACCTTCCAAATACAGCAAGATTGCAGTTGTGCAAGGATTTACATATTTACAAAACTGTTTTTGCATACAGGAAGAGGGGTACTTTTATAACTGCTTGCATATTCAAGGCCTGTGTGAGGAATAAACAGTTAATTGAAATGTAGATTTGAATGTAAATCCATTTTTAAGTCTTGAATTCTATTGCCTTTACTTGCATGAAGTAGTACTTTTATCCGCATAGTCCTGATTAAATAAGCAATAGCTAGAATGAATCATATTAAGTATTATGACATTTTCTAATAATTATTTTTCTTTTAGTAGTTCATTAAAGAAGCCTGTAATAACTTCTTGCTCAGCATCTTCATGTTTTTACTAGCAACATATTTGGCAGTACATATTTTTTTCTGGTGAAATTTCTCACAATTGTAATTTCTGAACTTGGATGTGTTAAAGTCATGCAAGAAGAAAGTAAGCCTGTGCTCCTGAAGAGTTATGCTTAATGACAGACTTGCTGCTAGTCAGTTTTGATAGTTGCAAAATTCCTTCCTAATTGTTTCTTTAATTTGAATTTTTTTCAATAAATGAATCTTCTACTTGTACAGAAACATGTTTTGCATTTATTGCTTGTTGTAAATACTGTGAATAAAGTATAGCTGATGCAATCATTTTACAAAAAAAAAAAGAAAAAAGAAGCTAAATACATTTTTTGATTACTTAATTTTTAAGATGCATGGTGTCTGCACTTCCACAAAAATGTGAAATAATAGAACCATAGAACAGCCTGGCTTGGAAGGGACCTCAAAAGATCATCTGGTCCCACCCTTAAATATTGTTAATTTCAGTATGCTATGAAATAGCAATTGTAATTAGAAGTGCATCTTTTTTAAATGTCTTACTTTGAAGTGAGTTTTATGTGAAGTAATCTGTCTGCTTTCCTACTATCAAAGAAGTATATGAAATCAGAAAATTACATGAAAATTAATAGATATGTACACCAAACTTGGACAGAGCTTCGGCTATGAAGTGTATGGTTAAACAAAATGCACAGAACAAAAAGACTTTACACTAGCTTTACAAAGTGATTCTTCAGCCAGGGCTGATGACGGTTGAGCGCCTGTTTGATGGAGAACTCTTGTCACTTGGTTCCACCACCCTTCTTGGTGACAGTGACAGCAGCTCCGGTCCAGAAAGGAGGCCTCTGCTCTGAAGGGGACTAAGAGCTCTGTTTGAGCAATCCCCACTCCAACGTTTCCCATCCAAATTAGCACAGATTTGAGGCATATGCAAGTTCTTGACTTAAGCATTTCTAGTCAGGCCCTGAATACAAAGTACAGCAGAGAGAAAACTTCGCTGTACAGAGCTGAACTAAACAAAGGTTTTTTTAATAAAAAAATATTTTCTTTTGTTATTTTTTTTTACCTTCTGAAGTCCTACAATGTAATAAAATCCATATTCTGCTGCAATAAATATTGAAATCAAATGCTGATCCTACTATAAAATGTATTGATATGAAAACACATAAGATTATGTGGCAATATTTCCAAAGGTTGCTATCAAAACAACAACACATGGACTTGTGAAAAACTTAATTAACCTTTGGTGTTTGAAAAGTTACTACTTAGTTCAGCCACACTGAGGAGATTATCTGGCAAAGAAGTTGGAAAGCTGATGATTTGAATACAGGCATGCAGTTATTCTCACTGGTAGATTATGCGCTGATGGGATCCAATTATATGCCACCCAAGCCTCTCTGAATCATCAAAGAAGAAATGTTAAAAATTCCCTTGGCTCCCAAGCGTGATCTCTACTGCCATGTGTCAAAGCAGTTTTCTGACTAATGCAGGTCCCTGGATGACACTTCTTTCTCATCCTTGCATTACCACCTCTGAGGGCATCCTAAACGATTAGATGAAAGTACAGGCCATTTCTTTGGAGTGTACATATTAGTATGTTTGTTACCATGAAATTATTCCAGTAGCCTTTTTTATTTAAAGATTACCATACTGTAGGGATGGAATAATCTGATGTTAGCTAATGACATTGAAGTTATGTTTTATACAAGTCAGGGTCAGTTGGAAGAGAACAGGAATTAAATATCCAACACACATGAGAGAACGATGACTGCTCATAAAGATGCAGGGGAAAAAAGATGGGCTTAATCTGCCAATTCCGAGATACAAGCCAGAAACTTTTATCTTTGCCTCAACGTCTACAGCTTGTTGGTCGTATAACTGCTGTGAGCGCTTGGCTGAGAGCTCATTCCTGTTATGTGCCTTGGGTGCACCCACAGAGCAGGAGCCGAGTCTGGGAGACTCACCTTGTTTGAGGTTTAGACCATTCTTTCAAGTCTAAATTGAGGCTAGGATCAAGGCAGGAGAGAGGCAGGCAACGCCCGTGTTTGCAAAATGAATAACCGCTGCTTTTCCAGGGATTTTTTTTTCCACGTCTGGAAAGGTAATGTGCCATTTCTGTATGAAACATTGACATAAATTTTTCCTTGTGTTTCACGTAATTATGTGACTGCTGTTATCTGTCAATGCGTTAATAACGGTACGAACTGGTACATAAGACTAATGCCTTTGGATGCTGAATGAGACCAGCCTCAGCTTCATTTTGGAGCGACCGTGGGTTGGGGTGACTGACCTCTCACTCCCATAACCTTCCCTTTGACAAGTCGTTATGCACAGAATTAGACATTCACAGTGATTTGAGGTGGTGGGATCTGACCCTCATCAGGTCTTGTTTTATTGTGTCTCCTAGTATTAAAAAAATATTATTGCAAAAGAGTACAACAAAGATAAAGTCCCAGAATGTTAGCATTAATAAAAGGAATATATTTATTTTTAAGGTAAAACCAGTTTACTTGGTTAGACAGAAATAAATCTGCTCTACTTCCTATCAGGAAATTGCTGTCAGGCCCAACCAGCAGATAAAATTCACTGACTCTTGATACATAAGAGGGAGTGTGTTTCCTTGGTTATTATTCCCACACTTAAGATTACAGTTTTATGTTTAAGGCATTAATATCAAAGTCTGGTAGTTTTTTATTCTTATAAAGCTTGGAGAGCTGCAAGATCAGCAATTTTTAAAACTCCTGCAGAGGCTATGCTTCAAGACCTGCACCAGAAAACCACAATATCCACTGTATAGGTTACAGGTTTGGCCCAGGTATGCGTATCTATGCATGCATATACACTTATATTGTGTACTACATTTATTTTTTATACAACGGCTTTTTCCTGACTGGTTGACTCTAAGCATTCAGAGGAATAAAGCATAATGTACATATCAACATGGCTGTGAGAAATTCCAGGCTTTAATTTGAAGGGGTTTGAGAGGAAGGTTAGTAATATAGACGTGACTTGAATTGAACTTTCATAAAGATGCCTTTCCTTTCTTCTCTCTGTTGCACACTTTGGATACCCTCCAGATTTGCCCTTCTTATTTCTGTATCCTTAGATAGAAGCCAAAGCCTTGTTGGGAGGGCAGAAAGGAAATGTAGGTAGCTGGACATACACCCTGTGGAAACCTGTCTTCCTTGCCTGTGACACTGAAGAGACAAGTATTTCCTGGATGACTTTAGACTACACTGGAATAGCAGGTATTTTGTCATGCTGTCTTTAATAAAAATAATTATAAAAATATAAATATAGATAATCTTGAATTTTCTAAACCTATGATGTAGACTATAACGAAAAAAGTCACCTTAATTTCATATGTACAATGCAAATATGAACAGAACTCAAAAGGGCTTAATTCATTCTTGTTCTAATTCTCTTGATGTAATTAGCATTGGACTATGCATTAATTTGTCTAAATATTGTTTACATGTATATTGTAAACCAAACAGTTGTAATATATCTGCATATCACCTGGAACATATAAAGTAATAACAGGACATTAGAAAATTTGTTGTTCAAATGCTTTGAACTGCCTGATTAATAATATAAAAAGTCAAAATAAGAATTCAATTCGTGCTTAAAAAAACAAAATTATGGAAAAAACGTCTGTTATTTTGCAAGCTCATATTCGCAGGCAGCATGTTTTTAATACCATTCTGATCTAATAAAAATAGAATTTTTTTGTGCACTATGTAAACTGCAGGTTTGTCTGTTATTAACAACCTCAATTTTGCTGCAAGCATATAGTTAAAGCAATAGTATAATCAGATTATCAGTGTTTTGGACATTCACACTGGAAATTATGAATTGTAACACAATGGTGTAATTTTTTGTATGTGTTTATTCCTCCAGAGGTTGAGGGACCTCACAGGGTGCCATTAAGAAGTCAGATCTTATCAGGAGTTAACCACATGATGGTTGTTGAGGAATTACAGAGCAACCCCAACGATTGGAGTACTGCAGTGCATTAACTGTTAAACAAGTGATAAATGTTCATCTGCTCCATCTGTTTCTCCAAATGTTCATGTGTAGGCATTGGGATCCTCATCTTGGTTATGTTTGGTGGGTGCTAAAATAATACAAACAAATTATACAAGGGAAAAAAAATGCTTGTAAAATTCTGTACCTTAAAAGTTAATCTTTGTTCACTAAGTATGTTCTTGAAATACCCATTATTATCAGACTTCTGCTGACAAACAGGGAGGTTATATTGGCTCCAGCTCCCCCAAATATTTGTCCTACTCCTCTCACAGAGGTTCCCACCCATCCTGAGATGTTTAAAGGAATCACTCAGCAATTCCACACTGAACAGTTCAGTGGTTTTAACCTGTTAGTGGTGTAAATTTCTCTCTTTAAATGTAAACTAGCTATCAGCAATCTCTGTTTAATGGTTTCTCTAGAAGCTCTGTTATCTCTGCAGTGGTTGGGTGAACCTCCTGGATGTGGGAACCTCCCCTAGGTATGGCATGCAAAGGAGAAGGCAATAATCATCTCTTGTCAGTCAGAGTCTTTATTTTGTAACATTTTAGCTAGAGTACTGTAGGAAGGTGAACTACTCTGATCGCTCCACGTGGGTTAAAACAAAATCCTGTTTGCCTCATCTATTTGAATAAAGGATTTTTCCAAATCTGCAGCCCATTACTCAGTTAAAATGATTCTTCCTTGTTTTGGTTTCACTGTGAGATGTACAAAACTTAAAACATTTCTCGTCAGCTCCAAGCTTTCCTCCATGCAATCCTTGTCTATCACCAATCGCAATTAGTGTTGCTTGTTTACTTAATGGCAAGCTAGCAGTTTAAAATAAGCTGTCTCATAATTCCTGCTCCAGAGTGAGAATAATAAAGCTAAAAAAATCAGTCTGTTTCATCCTAGGTCCAGGCAGAGAGAAATTACTCCCTTTTGAAACCTGTAATGGCAGGTGGGAGGTCAAGTAGGGTTCTGCTTTTCAGATGTTTTTTGCAGTGGAGTGTCTCACGAACTCTAGAGTCCCTTCACGAATCTTCCTCATACAGCAAGACTCTGTAAAAAGAATTTGGGAGGTGAATGTAGGACTTAGAACTGAAGTGTATAAAGCAAAAAAAATCTTATTAAAAGCCTTTGTTGTAGTCTTTTAGGTACCTGAATACCTAAACTTCTCTAGTCTGAGAACCTCATCACCTCTCTTTAGTCTTGAGCCTGGAGAAAATTTAAAAAATTGTCTTCCTTTGCCTAAGTCACCATGGCCGTGTCTAGATGGGATCTGAGAGTACTTCTAAGACTCTGGTGCCACAGGTGAGAGTGAATGACAACCCGCAGTGGATCTGGAGTCTAAGGTTTATTTAAGAACGAGTAGAAGGAGAGATTTATGCTGCTTGATTATGTGAGGCACCCAGTCCCTTGCTGCCCCAATGCCACGGTCACTAGGGCTTGCCATCCCTTCCTGGCAGGGACGTCACTGCTGGCCTGGGACCGTTGGTCGGAAAGTTGGGTTGGTTCCTACTGTGCTGCTGCTTATCGTGACCCAGCTTGGGTGTGAGGGGCCAAGGTCACTGGGCATCACCCTGCATTCGTCTCCGTGCAGATCTGCTCTCCAGCAACCTCCCCCACTGTTAGGACACTTCCTTCAGTCACGACCGTCACCTTCTTTTCGGCCCCCAAAGCCCCCTGTTTTCCCAACCTAAGTAGTCTGTGCAGGGAAGCACAGTGCATGGTCAGTCTCCTAATTGTTGGGTTTGGTTCACGTCTCTCTATCAACTGGAGGATTTGGGAAGTGCCACTTTTGTTTAGTCCGGGTATTATCAAAGTTTACAGGCCACCTGTACCGGTTGCAGCCAAAAAGGAGCAGATTTCTGCATGAGAGCTCAGAAGTTCAGCTTGGGACATCCGTCCTCACACATGACCCAGTTATCTGCCACCTGTTCGCATTCACAATTTGAGCTATTTTTCCCTCTACCGTGCATGCTCTCTAACTCTGCACGTGGGTGACATGTATCATGAGAGTAGCATCACCACCACTTAAGTCCCAAGAGAACCGAACTTTCAGGAGCAATCCAGGACTCCGGTCACCTATCCCAGGTGACGCTTACCCCATGTGGGTCACTTGGGACAGCTCTGGAGGTCTCTTAACCGCCCTGTGAAACCCAAGCTCCTAATGATCTTGTAGCACATTCCAGAGATAACCAGCTAAACTTCCACCAGATCTTGCTTACTGCTTGTTTCCTCCACATTCAGATATGTTTTCTCCACATTCAAATATTCACCATTTATTAGTTTCCGCTCCAGGCAGCATCACGGTTAATGCATTATAGCTTCAGTTTGGAGACTTCTGCTGAATTTTTAGCAGTACTACAGACTTCCAAAGGGCCTCCCCCTGTCCCTCTGCAACTCAGTTCATTTGCCAAACCCGTGTAACACTCTTTTCTGTTAAGGGAACACAGTATGAGTAAGGGAGGAAATTATAAAGGATGGAAAACATGAGCATAATTTGGGGTTTCTTTTGGGGCTTTATTGCAACATTCTGAAGGAAAATTTAGTGTATTTTATTGTTACCCTTTTATAGAGAGTAACTGAAAACAATGTTAGCAAGTAAACGTGTTTAGAAGTGCATGCTTTCTTCAGGGAGGGCTTATAAAGCAGCTTGTTTTGCTCAGATCCTCTCTTCCAGCTCCCCTGATATCTTCGTATCTTCACTGTGCTCCAAATACCATCTGCTGCTGCTTATGTGCCTCATCACTGAAATGTAAACTGAAATTCCTCCACACTGGCACAACAAGTGTACACTGAAGAAATATCCTCCTCTGTTGGTGAAAAACAAAACCAGAACCACATTACCATAGCAGCTATGGGATGTAAAATGTTCATGGTGACCTGTGAGGTCCTAGAAGTTCTTTTCTAAGCTTAGTAATTCAGTAAATACAGCACCCTTTTTTTTTTTTGCTTTGGCTAATTCACTGTTATGTCTTCCACAAACTGGGTGGAATTATCCTTAAAGGGGGAAATTTAGTGTCATGAACACATTAACTCTGTTTTTCCTAAAGATTAAAACCAGTTTCTCTCATGACCAGGCAGCATGCTTTATTTGTGGAAATTTTCTGCACTCTCACACTGCTGAGAAGTTCCTCAATGCAGCAGACCAGTTTGCAGCTTCTCTCTTCTGGGCTCCAGGCACTCTAAACGTACCGGACTTATGAAGCGCAAAATGCACAAAGTGCAGTTTGATATCGAGCTGACTCTAAGTGGAAGATTTCGGTTAGTTCAGTAAACATTTTGATTACTGTTAAGTGTTTTAGTTTTGATTAAAAATGCCTAGAAGAAATCTTCCAGTGCTTGGGAAGTGGCAACTTCGAAACCAATTGCTCTGTAAATCGGCATTGTGTAAGTGCAACCGAGACCTGGAGATGGTTTTGTGCTGCTGAAAGACCATCATTCCTGTGACCTGTTGAGCTAGCTAGAATGAGGAAGATGGTCCAGGACTGGGCTGGATTACATCTGTCATCGCTCAGGTGCTGAAAATTACTGGTATCTAACTGGCCCAGCATGTGTCAAAGGAGGCTGTTTACTCTTTGGTGGTGTAGAACACTTAAAATCAGGCTTACAAATTTACCATAAGAAAATATTAAGTACTCAAAATTAAATGTATGTGGGAAAGTGGGGGTTTCTTTTCTGCTGTCCTCTTTTTGGGTTCTTGTTTATGATCTTCAAGCTTATCTCCGTATTTTTATGAGATAAGACTAACTTTTTAATTGTAGTTGAAATGTTCTGGTATTCTCAAATACCAGATATAAAAACTCAATTAAAACAGCAAATAAAGTGAAATCAACAATGGTGAAATACTTAGCCAATAAAACTCTGGGATCCTCTAATTTGTGGCTCTCCTGGCTTTTCATAGAATCATAGAATCGTTTCATTTGGAAAAGACCTTTAAGATCATTGAGTCCAACTGTCAACCCCACACCACCGTGCGCAGTAAACCATGTCCTGAAGTGCCTCATCTACGTGTTTTTTGAACACCTCCAGGGATGGTGACACCACCACTTCTCTGGGCAGCCTGTTCCAATGCTTGACAACCCTTTCAGTAAAGAAATTTTTCCTAATATCCAATCTAAACCTCACCTGGTGCAACTTGAGGCCATTTCCTGTTGTCCTATCACTAATCACTTGATAGAAGAGTTTTGTTTGGATGAAGAAAGTGGGACATGTATAAGTTGATCCAAACAGAAAAGTGATACTTGCAGTTGCCTTTTTGCTTATTCTTCTGTAGAAATGTCTAACCCAGTTTCACTGAAAGTTTCCTAAAACATTTGTTGTTGGCTAAACTGCATTTAGTGGATTGGAGTTGGGATAGTACCATCCCATACCTAAGGAATGTTACACTGATAAAATAATGCCAAGTCTTCTTCTTTTATTTCCTACATCTTAATGTGAAATTGGCACTATAATTAGGTAATTAGAAAATTTAATAGAACTTTTGTCCTTGAATTAATACAGACAGATCACAATGACAGCTCTGAGCCAGGAGATGAAATAGAGAAAGGATGGTGTAAACTGCATGGAGTCACCGTATAATAGCAGTTTTCAGTGTTCTTGTAATAGGTACTATCTAATAATTACATATTGCCTAGGGAGAATTCATCAGCTTGGTGTAACAAATAATAAAGCACATTATCATAAGTACATGAATTAAGTTAAAAATCTCAAAAAGTACAGAAGTTCAGTAATTCTTCTAGGAAACTCAATCTGCATTAGTAATTTCACCAAAATGAGGGCATGTAATAGGTCCCTTATTGCAGAATAATGGAATTGTCTTTAATAAAAAATAGAGGTTTGATTGTAGGGTGAGATGGTAGACTTTCATTGTTTTGGCTGTAATAAAGACAGATGCATGACATTATGTATTTAAACTGAACATTTTTACTCACTAAAGCAATACACATTATATATGATATACATAGCAGCAGACTGATAGATTGCTAAGAAGACAGAAAGAATGTCAGTTTGCATTAATGCAATAGCATTACTTCAGATGGCCCCTACCAGTGTAAATGAGATAATAAACCTGGCTCTTGACCTACTATATTTAAGCCAAAAGGCTCCATTTCTTCTTTTACATACACTAGCACAATTTCCACTAAAGTTAATGAGTCAAACTGCTCCTAAACACCATTGCCCAACCCCATCTATCTCAGTGTAGTGAGATAGTGGCAGAATGTAGCCCGCTGGCTTGTTTGATCCAGTGACTTTCCTGCCATTTGCAGGCCAGACAGGCTGACATGTCCATTAGACCTATGGCGGTTACAGTTGTACAGCGCTCCATAATTCTTTTGATCAATTAAGAAACAAAAGTGCTCCTGAAATTTAATTTGCTGTATCTTTACAGGGTTTTTTTCAGTGTAATGAATCCTGAATATTATAATTATCTTTAGAAGAGGCAGTAAATAAAGCTACCAATTTAAAATATTGAACAAAGTATAGATTTGTGGGCAAAATGTAGCTTGCGTAAAGAATAATTCTATCTATCTCCCTTGGTATCTTATGAAAATGCTGCTTGTCCATCAGGAACATTAAATGGAAGAATCTTACATTACAAAAAGTTACAAATCCTGCTGTATGAATGGAAATAAGTGTGCATACGCATCCAGTCAACAATTACCATCAACAGCTGGCTAGAATATAGACCAGAATAGGTCTTAGTAAAATAGAATTAGTTTTAAAGATTATAAAAATAGAATTAGTTTTAAAGATTATAAAAATATAAGGTTGGTGTCTCCCTTCCGATGAGACTTTACAGATGGCTTTGCCCCTTTAAGAAAATTTTATTTTTAAAGGATGGTAATTCTTGATCAGTATGTATAGATTTGAAGAGTGAAGTAAGTAGTTAAAGGGAAGAAAGGATGTTCTGTGGTTACTGTACAGACTTCCGAATTACTCTTCCTGGATTCCAGTTCTGGTTATGCTACCAATTTCCCATAGCATCTAGAGAAGTCCTGAATTAGTCTGGTAACCATATCCATAAGTAACTCATGTAGGTCTTTATTTGGAAAGAAATCGGATGTCTTGGGATGCATGTAGGTAATACTGAATTTTTCAAAAGTAACTCAGCTCCTAGCTTCATCTTTAGGTGCCTAAACATCTCTAAAAAGTAGTTCTGAGAAATCAAGTCCCATTAAATTTAAATGATACGCAGGCTATATGTGCACTGGTAGTGCTTTCCTGGTATGGAAATATCAATATTCTAGTGCAGATAAGTGCTCCAAAAGGAAATTCAGTAGGAACTGTAAAGTGATGCATATTAAGTCAGCACCAGTACATTAAATGACCTTCTGAGCGGAACAAGCTAAATCGGTCAAATTGCAGATATACTGGTCAAGCAGCATTAATGCTAGGAACTCTGCAGATGTAGCATGTCAGTCAGACATAATAACTCTTAGTACCCTGCATTAACTTAACTATATCAATGGAAATCCACGCAGAGGACCTGCTCTTAGTTCCTAAATCACTTGTGAAGTGAGACTTAAACTCTAAAGCCATGCAGGCACTTTTGGAAGGGTGCATTTTTGTTCCTAAACACTCCCTTGCAAAAGTTAGGGAAGAGTTTTCAGAAAAGGTCCTTTCTGGACCTATGAATTGTGCCTTCTAGATACAACACCAAGAGTGGGGATGTTGTGGTCCAGGTGCTTTTATAGCCCCAAGGCCGAGGCATCCTCTTGGGATAGGGGTTCAAGACCTCTCAGCTGAGAATTAAGTCGGACCACAAGTCTCCCGTTTTAGCTCTTTCATAGACCTTTGGGTAGAAGGTGGGCAGCATCCTACCAAGGCATGAGGATTTGGTTTCCTTAGTTTCTCTTGCTCTTCCTCTTGGAGGTCTCTATTAGTTAAAAGTCCTTGAGGACTTGAAATCGTGAGTGCACACAGAGCACGGGTATCAGATTTATCTTAGGAATATTGCCATAATTTGATAGTGAGGGATTCACAGAGACCAAGAAGGGATAATTAACTTTGGTGCTTGACTGTCTGTTTCAACTAGATATTATTTCACCAATTTACATGACAGTCTTAAAGGACAGAAAGCTTTTTTTAAGAAAAAAACAAACCCATGGAATGAGCAGGAAGGTCTTGGTGTCCTGCCAAGGTGCGACTGCATGAAACCTTGCTTGTAGAGTGCTTTGAAGTCTTTAGAAAAAAGTGCAATAAGACTGCAGGTTGTTGCTAGGAAACATACAGAGACTCCCCCCCTCAAATTTTCCTCTTGCGTTGTCTACGACTATCTCCTAATTTCCTGTTTGGCTCCCATCCTCAGTTCTTCCTAATACAATTGCCTGTTGGCAAAACTGCTTTGCGCACTGGAACAACAGTCTTTTTTCAGACAGTCACCAGGCACTAAATCTCCTCATATTTCGCAGGTTTTTTTTCATATTTTTAGATCCCTGGTAATATTTAAAAGTTTAGGTCTTCATGGGAATATTATTCAGCCTCTTTGTGATTGACTTTGACCTTCTGTCACATTTTTGTGCATGTTCTACCAGCTTTTGGGTATGTCTGGTTTTATTTGGATTCCTGGTTTCTGAGCTAGAAAAGAAAGATCCTGAATTCCCTGCTTCTAGCAGCTGAGAGGATTTAATACCTCACTGTGGCTGAAATACTGGAATGGTAGTAATGTTGTATTCTGATTACCTGAACACAATTTACAATATTTACACAGCTTAATTTTTAAAGCAACAATTGTCTTTATGTGCTCCTAAGTGAACTAAACGTAATCCCTTTTCCTTCCTGTTCTTTATACTAAACCTCATTCAGTCCTGAAGCAGTGACGGGAAAAGTGCTTAATTTCTACTAGAAATATTTAAAGCACTTTGGGAGCTTGCTTGCCTGTGCTGCGCTGCTGCATGCAGGTACTTATTCGAACCCCTCCTGAGCGCTTAGAAGTCATCTTTACGTTAAGATATCCCTGTACCCAGCTGCTCCTCTGTCTCCTGACATTACTATACTGCCCTTAACTTCCTTTTTGCAAGCTTTGCCGTCGAGGCCCACGTGTGCAGCCTGCTCAGGATCCTGAGCTCGGCTTTGCACCACCGGCACAGCCACCCCAGAGCTGCCTGGGCGCTCTGCCTCCGCCGGCTGCTGCCGAAGCCCCTCCATCCCTCTTCAACTCTGAGCACGGCCCCTTCACTTTTTAGCTGGGCATTTCAGCTGGGGAGAATTTGGCTGCACGTTTCCTATAAATGATGGAGAACAGCACGTGCTTTACCCCATTTATTGTACAGTTGCACCTTCCTCTTGTTCTCTTGTCGCTGAGTTGCAGGTAAGTAAGATGATCGCAATTACTGAAAGCCCTGTGGTTTGTGCAGCGTTAGATTTTTCTATAATGAGCCGTCATTATGATTTGGGAGAAGCCTGTTTTGCTTGAACGGTTTATCAGAGGTTTGGTGTCTGTTAATTGTTTCTTGTTGTTGGTTTGTTGTTTTTTTTTTTTTTTTTTTTCCTCCTTTCTTAATTTTTATTCCCCGACTGTTCTGTTTGGATTCCAAGAGAGAGGCATTTTTTTTGTTTATCTAATACTTCAATTTAACTACTCTACGGTCTTATTCAAGCATATCACTGTTGGTATTAAACAATAGAAACAAATTGCCAGCTGCAGGACAAAAGTCAGGGACATGTTTTGAAGGAAGCTATGCAGCGTTACTGATGCAAATTTGTACAGATTCGCTGCAAATATACAGCAGTATTTTGACACTGGGAGGAGGAATTTTCTCCAATGGAGATGGTGCAGCTCTGGGATGAAGACACCCAGCGGAAAAAGGTATCATCTTGTGTGTGTAGCGCTTGTTGCGTTTCTGTTTCTTCAGTGGGGTGTCAGAGTACAGCCCTGCAGATGTCGGACGATGTGCCTCTTGCTCTCCTGGGAAGGAATAATCGTTCTTAGACTGAACTTTGTAAATCAATTTCCTTTGCCCTGTACCACCCAGGGATTTGCTGGGCATATTGTTGGGGGGACACAGGTTTCCACCAGTCTGTAAGTGCAGCTGTGGGATGGTGCTCCTGCATTGTTGGACACGTGTGTTCACCGCCACAAAGCTGGATCTCCATCAGACACGTCGGAGTTCGGTGGCTGTACATCTGGTTGTCTACGGTCAGAATGGTTTAATCAATCACTACGCACTTGTTTGTAAACGCGGTTTAATCTTAATAGCGAGAATAAAGCAAAACCAATAGGATAGTCTGTGGACCTGTGCTGCAAACTGGGTCACTGAAGAGGCACAGGCTGTAAATAGGTGTTTTGGAGTTGTTATCTGACACTGCAATCAGTTGCCAACAGCTTGCCTGGCTGAGTGGAACCCATGACTCTTCGTGCAGCTGGTTCCCAGGTTTCTCGGTTCTTCTAATGACCTGTTTGGGGAGCTCTGTGGGACATGCAGGGACTCTTCCAAATCTAAAAGCTCTCTCCCCTTCCCTCTGGTGTTTGCTGGGAGACATATATCTGCAGTTTTTGTTTTGCTTCCCTGTTTTGTTTCCCAAGATCTATGTAGCATCCTATGGTCATACAGCACGCAACTGATTTAACAGGGCAACACAGAGTTGCTGTAACTGACTACTGGGAAATGCCACCTCCATAAACGCCAGCCTAGATCCCTAATTCTGTCTTTGCCCCTGATTTGTGTGGCCTCCATCAAATCACTCGAGCCAGAATGATGAAAACATTTACTCGCCTGCAGGTGCGTGTTACTGCGTTGTGGGTTAAGAACCTTGATAGTTTCTGTGCTTGTTATTATTTTGAACTTGGTGACTAACTTTCACTTGTATACTAGTGACCTAAATATACTTGAATTATGTGTTTATTTACCATAATTTCCTCTTTTTGTGTAAGCTGGCCAACTAATGCCCCGTGGACTCACTATTGTGAAGATGAAGTAGCTGGTGAGTGTGCAGTGCTTTGCAAATGTCTGGAGATACATACATATTTAAAAAGAATTTAATACTCCTCTATGACTTATTTTGCTTGTTGTCTCACACATTGCACAGCTTGCTAACAACAAAAATGTTTTGTATGACACAGGTAGTGTACAGTTTAATGTATTTAGAGGCACTGTAGCTGTGATTAGAGGACTGAGGTATGTGATATGACTGATTTAAGCAGTCCACAGGAAAGCCTGTTACTTCACCTTGCTGCATGCTTTTATTTTCTTAACAGATGAAAATCTTTCTAAAATAGACAGGATTTCTTAAAATAATAAGCAGGACTCACTGGCTTTTACCCATTTTAATATGGTACTCTCTACTTGAATAATTCAGTGTGACACGTAGCTTCCAGATATGCAACTTGAATTCCAAAACTAGTTCATATGTGCATGATAATCCTCAGTAAGTCACTGAAGGTTTTGCATTTTTAAAACATAATCTTCTAGTAGTGAAGGGGAGGAAAAAAAAAGCATTCTTGATGCACACAGAAGAGGAAACAGGAGATTCAAGTTCTGGATAAGGTCTGAGTGCTTATAGTTACAGAATTGAATTGAATCTATATTTATATTTGCTACGTTTTCCTTCAATTTAAAGCAGTTAAAGTGGATAAGAGGAGTGTCAAAGATGCACAGCATGCAGCGATTGCACTTTTGTCTGCATTCATCAAAGAAACCCGCTCCAGTGAAAACCCGAGGCAGAGAATTTTCATCAATCACTATTTCTTTCTAGCATGCGTAAATTAACGTAACTTTAAAGTATGTAACAGCAACGCATGGGGCACGTGGGGGTAGAGGCCATGGCGCGGGTTGAGGATCTTCCCTGCGCTTTGCAGGGACTGAGAGCAACACTCAGCCTTCCTCTCTGCCACCGTGCCGCTCTATCCCTGGGCAGACCGACCAGTGCCGCGCGGCGCACGGGGTGGGAGTCACGGGCGAGGGGAGAGGTGTCCGAAGGAGGCAGATACGGTCCTTGCTGCAATGACATGTGTCTCGTCGTCAGTGCGCGCAGGGCTACCGCCTGCCCGAAGTGGCTTCGTTTGCTGCCTGTAGACTTTGTCCGAGTGCAATTTGAGGGTAAGGGGGTTGTTGCTCAGGATTTCCAAGCGCCTGGCAAAGTGTCGGGAGCTACTGTTGGGTGTTTGCGGTGTGTGCCCGCCTGGGTTTTACGGCTGTGCAGCGAGCGGGAGCCTGGGCACAGTGCGTTACCCCAAGGAGTGTGGCTGTAGTGCCGGAGGTCTTCGCCGTCCCTTTCGGTTCAGGAAATCCCCACAAGTGGGAATTCTTAGTCCTGCGTGCACGGGTAACTGCCTGATTTCATCTGAACGAGCTTTGACTACGGGTGGAAAAAAAGGTTTCTTTGAATCACAGATCGAATCAGACCATGAGTTTCTCAAACAAGGCTTTTGAAGAAAAACTTACCATTATATCGTAATAAAACAGTGTCTGTCTTAGAATGTAAATGGCTTAACAGTTGAGCTCAGTAGCTAAATTGCATTTTCTGCAATATCAAGCCATTGTTACAGGAAAGAAAGCAGGAAGAAAATCATAGCAAATCATACAGATGCTGTAAGCAACACAGAGTACAAGAATGAAAAAGCACAATATTATCATTTCTTACTACTTCTCTTAATCTCTCATGAAGCTGGTTTGTATAACCTTTAGCCAATTTTACTTGATGATATATGGTGTAGTATTCTTGGGCAGAGAGTAAGTCAGTTAATCTTTCTGTCAGAGGGGTACTCTTGCAATTCACATGGTAGCTGGAATTAGAAACTGGTGAAGCTACAGATGAGACATCATGTTCTGCAGTGAGGAGGCTTATTAATTTTACCCATGCTGGTGCTCCAGAATTGACCATCTGGTTCTGTAAATAACAAAATTAATTTATGTGTTGACCAACTAGCAGCAGTTTCCATTATGCTAAACACCTGTTATCACTTAAAGCCATTTTACTGAATATGATGCATTAGCTGTATATTATTGGTGCTAAGGATGCATAGAAAAATATGTCATCCACTTACATGGTTCAGATGTTGCTTAAGCAATCTACTGAATTTGCTGAAGAGTTTATGCAAGAAACAATTGTATTTAGGAGGATCACCAGAGAACATTCTTAATTAACTTAAATATTTCTGATTACTGCCCTCCTGTCTGTCGTGGTATAGGATGTGTGTGAGAATGATTGTATGTTGTATTCCAGTGGCTCTTCCTGTTTATTTCAGGCTTTTGTCCAATAATTAAGGAGAAATATGCATAGATATTATCATATTCTTATTACTGGCAGGTGAAAAAAGATCCAGGGAAAACTGGTAGAATTTGCCAACAAATGTCACCAGACAAATCTTGCGATAGTCTTTTATTTGGAGAGTGAGCAAGATTTTAGTCTTTCAAAAAACATTTTGTCGTTGCAACGATATTTTAGTTCCTAAAGATCCATGGTTTTAAAATACTGTTGCATAGTGTTCCGTGAAGGAAAAAATCTTTTGGATGACAGGAAAATAACTTTCAGATGAGAGAAAATGTGATTTATGCTTTATTATCTGTTTTGTAGAGTAAACTGAAGACTAGGAAAATTCCAGGGAAATTAACAGTTACTACGGACTGAAATTTCAGGAAGGTGGGATGGCCTGTATACTGCCTCTGACTATTTTGCTCTTAGCCAGCTGCATAGCCACAAATAAAATCTTTTGCGTAGCACAATGGACTTCATCTCCTAATTTGTCCCAAACTGGGTAATCAGCAAGCCTCTTGTCTGAGGTCTAGACAGGAATCCAATATAAAAATGAGAGACAGAAAAATGATCTGTTTAGAAAAGGGGCATATGTCTGTCTTCCAGCTAGATTTTGATTTTTTTTTTTTTAATCTTTCTGTATCTTTTACTGGCAATTTGCTTTTCATATTTACTTCAAACAGCAACACAGTTTTTCTTTCACTTCAGTGCTTTCAGTCTTACTTCAATTTATGTGAAAAGTTTACTATGAACATTCAAGTTGAAGGAGATACTAATTTTGTTAGGGTTTCATGTGTCTTGTAGTCCTGGCAGGATATGTATAACAGTTAGATGTTGTATATATATATATATACACGTTATACATAACAAAAGCACATAACTGAACTAGAAATTTTCATCCCACAACTGTTGTACAGCTATTGCTTATCATTTACTATTTTATGAATATCCCTGCATATTTTCTAGAAGGGTTTGCAAGAGGTGTTGACAAAGTTAAAGGGCAGTCACACTTCTCTTCAATATACCCTCAAATGATTTTAGAGGTTTAAAGGTCTTAGCTCAAGAAACGAACAGCATGTAGGTCAGTTGCTGTCTGAGAAAGAGTCCTTTGACATTTATGATTTCATCCAGGAAAAAGAAGTTAAGGTGACCTGTCCAAAGGCAACGTGGGCTTTAGAAGTGATGTTTAGCAAGGAGGCATTCCTCTTTAAGAGACTGTCCATGAGGATCCTCAGTCCATTTCAAATACAGCAAGCAGAAACATGAGTAGAAAGCAGGAATAGCAAAGAAGGAAGTCAAGCATGAAGAAAGAGAGGCAAATAAAACTTTTCAATTAGTCAAATACTTAATTGCTCACCTCCCTCCTGGGTACGACTGAATGACAAGAGAAAGCAGAGGGGCCTGAATTTTAAATTTGCTCATGTGTGGCGCTTCTGTCTCTCTAGACATTCACAAAATGTTTAAAACTTGTAATATTAAATGAACGTTAATGTTGATCACTTCAGGTTGATACACCTTTTAGGGTTTGGGATATTAAAATGTAATAATGACTACTGTACACTGATCACAGCAAAAAACTTGTGTTGGAAGGGAAGACTGGAAGTTATCTGGTTCAGCCTTGACGCTGCTGACATGAACTTCTCTTGACATGGCATGGCCTCATGTAGAACAGGGAAAACATATTAGAGAGAAATTAAAATAAAATTCGAACAGAATTTCAGAAACTGACACACATAATTTTTAAACCCAAACAAATCAGAGAATTCATCTTGCAGCAAGCTCAACATTTATTTTTATTCCAAATCAAAATAAAAAGACAAATACATTTTAAAATTTCCTATTGTAAAGAAAATTATTTTCTTCTCAGTTAATTTTAAGGCATTTTCCTGTTAAAAGGACAAAACTGTTCAGGAGCAAACCCTTAATTCTTTTGGTTGAAGGATCTGGCAATTATTCTTGTAAACATTCTCAAAAAAAACGGAGTGTGGGAAGTACAGTATAGACACAGCTATCATTTCCTATTCGCCCTAATCAATAGAGAGGAAGCAGCATCTCTGAGGCGTGATCCAGGCAGCAGGCAGCCGTATTCCCCTTATGAAGGTCCCCCTCTCCACTGCCGTTAGAAGTAGGCATGGTGACTCACCAATAAAGTCCTTTAATGTTTAGTAAAATGGATCTGAAAGGAGATGCACCCTGAAAGTGCCCTTTCCTTTCTTATACGTTTAAAAGGAGCCTGAGATGACCAGCTCAGATAAAAAGGTCTACATCTGGTTGAAAGAAACTCATTCCAGGAGTGAAGTGGCGTTGACAACCAGCTGAGGGATAAAAATTAGTGATTACTTTACAGTAATGGCAATATTTGATGTACATTGACTGTTGACATTGTATCACCAACAGGCTTTGGCCACAAAATCTGTTCTTTTTTATATAAAAGCCTGTGAATACAAAGAGAGGAACCTACAAAACGTCTTGAAAAGGGAGATTACACTAAATGAAATAACTATCCTTTTTCCACATGATTTTGCAATGAAATTCATGAACAACAACAAAAAAAATTGTACTGTGGTATACATTTGTGATAACTGTTTCTCAAAGACAAGGTGTCTATATAGACAAATGAAAAAAAAAATTATGTAGACAAGTTGAGCCTCTCAAGGTTTAAAATAAAAAGTCTTCCTGCCTCACTTTTTTTTGGTTTGTTGGGTTTTTTTGTTTGTTTTGTTTTGTTTTAAAGTAAATGTCAGTGACACTGGATGTCTTTTTTGGAGGCATTGCACATTTAATTAGCCACATTCACTCTTCTTGAAGTGGACCAAAGGTAAGTGAAACTATCATCCACTTTTCCTGGCACTTTGGATTGATTTGAGAATAAGACATTTGCCCTAGGGGAGAGAGGCATTGCGTCTGCACAGAGCTGAACAAATGTTTTTTAATTAATAATTTATTCAGCTCATGCATTTCTTTGTCTGCGTGTAACAGAACACCCCTGGGAAGATCACTGAGAGCAGAGGCTGATCTTGGGACCTTGAAGCTGAAACCATGGATGTCTACTGCCAAAAGCCTCTTCTTTGTCTAACAAAGCTACTTCGGCATCATAACCCCATGGTGGGGTCCCTCCACTCTAGAGAGTGTTGTTTCCCTGGATATCAGTCAGCCACTGTTTAACTGGCTGACTGACACCCAGCCAAATTCAATCTTCATTAAGCAATGCATTAAATTTATTGAATTACGCCAAGCCCATTTAGGTGACCCAAATTAGCATAACACTAGTAACATACCGTGTTTAACAGAAGAAATGCAAGATGCAGTTTTTCCCTGCCAAGTTTCCAGTCCAGTTTCTTGCTGGGGTTACGGGGTCGGTGCGATAGACCAGGAGCAGTCTTTCCAACCTCTGTCTTTCTCAAGGCAGCTTGTGTCCATGTCGTGGGACCCCAAACTCCACTGGAGTTAACCCAGAAGAACAGGACAATTTTCGGTGGTATCAGTTTTGAGGGGAGGGATTTCCCCTTCTCTTCTGTGACTTGCCAATGCTTTGAGCCACCTTGCTCGGATGTGGATGGCATTTTTAAGAAATTCTTATTCACGTACTCAGAAAGAAAGAGAAACCACGCCAAGCAAGGCCAAAGACTAGCTCAGCCTCCTGCCCTTGACAGGGGAGGGCAGCAAATACCTGGGGAGAGGACATGAGGACAGGGCTATCCATCAAGTGGTGCTTCTCTTCCCCATAGGAACTTGCAGGTTTGGCAGAGCTCCCAGCCCAGGCAGTGCCCACAGGCCATATCCATTCAGACTGATCAAAGTTCAATCAAAAGTTAATTACGGCTTTCGACTCCTTGCGCTTACGTCAGCGAAGCAGCAGAGATTTCTGGGAAGTTTGGTACAGCGGTTTTGCATACTTGTGTAATTAGAGTGAGGCAGTGCTGCTTGTTTGCCAGGAGCTGCACGAGCAAGGTCATGCCATGACAGCTAGGCTAGCTGCATACCCCATCCGCAGATGGAGAAGGACTTTCTTGAGTGTCTTAGCTATAATGAATTGTTGCCAGCATAATTTCAGAGGAGTATTCTTCTCCTGGAAGCATTTGCATTATGTTATGAGCATTTATGGAGGGACGGCGAAGGTTTTTCCAGCCCAGCCCGACATGTCGAGCGACGTTATTTGTTTCTGCTGCCACACTGGATGAGCAGTAACTCTGCTTCCAGTGGGACAGCCGGTGTTTATGGGCATCACGGTTTCTGAGAACAGCCCCTCCAGTCACACTCACTTGTTTAAACCGTTCACAGAAGATAAACTCAGAGCGGCACAAGTGCAGTTAGAAGATTATTAATTCACGTCTTTTATGCAGACTTCGTCTGCCTCCCTGACCGAACAAAATATAACAGCCTCAGCGGCGCAGTGTACAGGGATCCACTAAATGCCAGGGTCTTGCTACATCTATAAAAAGGCAGCCATCACCCCCTAGTATTGGTGCTGTGAGGTGTTAGGAGGTCCTGCTGTAAAACACTGGCCAGTAAAAACTGCTGGCAGTGCTCCGTGCAGATCAACCAAATAGCAGCTGCCAGCTGGCTGAATTCAACACAGTAAAAGGTGCTTCTTTCTCCCCCTCCTCCCTGGTGCACCACGGCATGAGTACCTATAATTTCGCTCTTTAAATGAATTGTTTGCTCTCCCAGAGATCTAAAGCCAGATTAATCATTTTATGGGCAGTAACAAACAATTAGAGTCTATCTGTTTGGATTTTTGTTCGGTGCAGACTGCTTCAAAACATAGCTTTTGTCAGCTAGTGCTTTCATGGGAAGGGTGGGATTTTTCAAAAGTGTTGAAGTGATTTAGGAGCGCAGATGCTAGTGGATCTGCTCATTTTGTGCTTCCAAATAACACAGGGCTAGTATCATATTAGTACCATAATGCATTTAGGCACGATTTTTGGTCTCCCCCACTGAAGTCTCCTACGTTCCCGAGGTTTGGCTGCAGAGTGTGAGCACACTCAGAAAAATCCTGGGAGGTGTAAGAAACGCAGTACACAGGTCATGGTGGATACACGAAATCCTTTGCGCATCTCTCTGGAGAGACTTGATCTGTTACAACCCACATAACGGGGCGGGTATCACCCAAAAGAGCTGCGGCCAGGAGTATATAGGGACCTCCTCCCTCTCCGTGCTCTACGTCAGGGAAGTCAGGGACCCAAGTTTGACACTCTCCGATGTTTAGTTTGCAGTAGGGACTGGGAGCAACACCTTCTCTCTCTGACAAGAGCCCACAAGTCTTTTTGATACTTTTCCAAGTGGGACTGAGCCCGTGAAGTTCTCATCTGGAGCTATTTTTTTCCCCAAACTTGGTGGTATGGAGGACCTGGTCTTTATTCTGCCCTGATGGGGAGCTGCTGTTGTTACAGATCCCACCCTGCTCCCGTGAACTTCCCCCATGCCCTGGAGGTGTCAAAGCCAAAGATTTTGATTTGAGCATGACTTAACTGTGTTTAATTTTATATATTTGCTCAGGTGCTACCTTTTGTGTGTGTAAGGTTCAGAAACGTCAATTATTCTTATGACTTTATTTACAGCAAGCTAGCAACATAGAAAAGCCACCTCTGGAATTGGGATTCCCTTCTTGACTTGATCTGAGTGACTTTTCCTGAAGAACGTAGTGAAACAAACCATAAAATGCTTTGGAAGTTCTGGGAGTCCCTGAGGCAGAGCAGTATCTCTAGAAAATGCATTTAACTGAGAATGTACAAAACGGCTTAGATGACTTACTAGGAAGTGTCCTGAGCTTCAGTTTTGTAAATGTGCTAGTTCGGAGGTGTGGTAATAAATATTAATTTTATTTTGACATTTGAAAGAGACATTTGAATGCTGTGTATGTGCAGTGCAGAATGATTAAAAATTATTGTGGTGTATGAAATTTATGTTTTAGCTAGCGTGATTACATCCTTCTAAAAATGTGCAAGGCTGTAATCTTTTAAAATTGTTTTTGCAGTAGAGAGATTAAAATTCAGTGAAGCACTTCATATATTTTTGAACAATCATGTTAATTTGGTAGTGGCTCAAATAACATTCATTCTATTTTAAACATAAGTCATAATGATCTGTGTTCGAATTCTTTGTTTCCAATAAAAATAACCATGCCCACAAAGATCTCAGCAAAAAACCATTTTCTTATACCATGAGCCACCATAGAGGTGACACCAGCTGGCTCAGTTTACAGCAGACATGGCAGAAAGACTAAATGTATTTCCACTCCAGATCAGCCCTTTATTTCAGAATATGGGATAGTTTTCCTTCCACCTTTGCCTCCTCCTGTACCACTGCTCTCAGTCTGAGTGCCTGCCCTGGAATTTCCCTGGTGTGACAGTGGCGTCAGAGTCAGGACAATTTGCTGCAGGCTGGGATTAGACAGCAGCTGAAAGCCTGCGTGGGCGCAGTTCTGCTGCATTTACTTTACAGATAAGGATCTTACGTCAGGGTCAAATTAAAATCAGAGTGTAATAAGAATGAAGTTGGTGTGCTTCTGAATGGAAGAAAAAAAGGTTAAAAATTAAACAGGTACTCAAATCCTTAGAAATGCATAGCACGGCATGGCTCCTTCTTATTGATTGGCCTGAGTTGGTCTGTGTCCTCATATTCAGGGATCCCCTTTCTTTGTCAGTTCTTGATTTCTCTCCATTGAAGGTTAAAAGGTGTTTATAGCTCTTCTGGATAATGGTTTAGCCTTGTGTTAGATGGACCACAATGAGACATGCCAGTCTTGAAGCTGTGTTCTTTTGTCTTCTGGTAGGGCTACCATGGCTCCTTCTCCATTACTCACCGTTGACTTTCATCCTTACTGTATTCTGAGCTTTCCAAGGCCTTTACAATGTCAGCGTGTACACATTGTTATTTCAGTAGCAAGCACAGGCATTAGATGTTTCTAACCCCCGTGGACCTGTACAATCCGTGTCTTCTTATCCGTCATGGAGCATTAGGTGGGGCAGGATGCTCTCCTCTCTCTTATTGTCTTGATTTCTTGACTGGACTCCCTGGATGGACCCCAGACCTGACTCACTACCAGCCTCATCCAGGATGCTCAACTGAGCCTTCCCCATGGCTGTGCTGGCCCTGCGCAGGTGCTCGGGACTATGTCCTGCCGCGGGGCACTGCCCTGCCTGCGTGAGGTCCAGCACCCGGGATCCCGGCTCGTTTCCCCAGATCCGCTCCAGCTCATCCCTGATGGTGTAGGTGCAACATCTCTGTCTATCCCAGCAGGATAGAACAGACGCAGAGCTGCAGTTACTTGGTGGCAATGGTGAAACTAATTGCAAAAGGTAAGGGTTTCACTGAAGAACTTGAAATGGCGTGTTGGCTAATGTTGCTGTGTGCTGACTGAAGGAGCTTTGATGGAAAATGATCTGTAGAACAGACTTTTATGTGGAGCATATTTTGACAAACTTTACGACTTGCCCATTAGAAGTAACTAAAATTAGAAAAAAGATTAAAGATGCAAGGTAGAAACAGTATCGGAAGAGTTCTTGGTTGTATAATGTGGGTGAAAGCACTCTCCTTTGATACCTTAAAGGTGCTTGGTGTCCTTACAAAAAGGAGCTGAATCCCAGAGGATGCTTTCAGACCATCTGTATTTGGTGAGATGCTTTTAATGGTCAGATTCTCCCCTTTTCTTCCATCTGACCTCAAGGGAAAAAATGCATTAAGGAAGGATAGTTCTGAGAATGTGAGTGTACCTTGCATTGCAAGACAAGGCTCCTTCTTCGCTTGACTTTAAACGCTAGTAATGACAGTTACCTCTTGAAGTAATGCTTTAAAGAGTTACCAATCTAATAAAACTGAATTTATCTTTGTTATTCTCTTGAGTTAGATAAAGTAGTTTATGACCATACTTTTTTTGTGCATTGTAGACATACTTAAAATCATAAAACAACTCCCTGTGGGAATTTGGAAGACACCTGTGAATCACTGTTTTCCATTCCTGCTAGATAAGAGTAAGACTGTAATGCATGATGGGAAAAAAACCTGTCTCATTAAGAAAATACCACTTATTTTCCAAAACCAGAACATGAATGTACAGGGAACTTGTAATGTGCTACTGGTTGGTATAGGGGCAAATAGCATCAATGTCAAGACCATGCACTTGTTGAAGAAACATCAGAAGCATCAAAGAAAGTGTAGATCAGTCACACTGTCCAAATCCAGGAGCAGCTGTAGGTACCTGCTACTGATCTAACTATACTGTGACTTGTCCCCTGCTACAGGACAGGGAGAACTGCAGCAAAGTGAGTGTAAAATTTTTTACTTCCAAAAAATGTATGACATTCAGGGTCCAGTTTTTACTTATGAAAAAGACTATAGAAAGGAAAAAGCTGACAGATGAGTTTAGCCCTTTCTGGAAAAAATACTGAAACAAAATTGCTACTGATGGCATTGGCATACACCAAAATTCTTGAATTTCTGTTTGCAGGTTGGTTCTGAAGTGCCATATTTTGCTCCATAGTCATTACTGGTGTTGGCAGAAAGTCCATTTTGGAGTGTGCTCATGTAAACTGCTTTACATGTAAACTGACCAATCTAATTAAGATTTTTTGTGAAATAATAGAGATGGGAAAAGAAGGTCGACTTTTCAGTGTAAAGCTGGATTTTAAGAGCTTCTGCTCCTCTTTTCTGTAAAGGGATATCAAGTAAATGTTGCTGTGCACCGTGACTTTTCCTCCTTAAAATCACTTTTGATCACCCCTGGTATAAACTGCATTAAACATGTAGCACAGGAACCCTTACCCACATTCTGAAATGTGCACAATACTGTGTACACACAAGGTGTGACAGTGACAGAAGATGATGTCATGGATGTTGCCTTTCTTTAGCTGCATTTATAAAACATCCCTCTATATATATATCTATATAAATGCCGTTGCGATCAATTTATCTCAGGCTACAGTCAGGAGTCCCCCAACAGTCTGCTGAGGACTTGCTGACTAAATTTTTCTGGAAATGTTTTTTGTTTCCAGCTGCTGTAATGCTTTAAAAAGTTAAAAGAACTTGACCTTACTGTGAGTGAAAATATGCTGTGGTTCCGGTAAGGTTATCAGGTGGTTAGCAACAGCAGTGAAGATGCTCTCTGTACTGCCAGTGGAAACATGGTAGTTCCCAAAACAAATCCTTTAAAATCTGGTTTGCATCACGAAACAAATCTGGGAACTTGTAGATATTAGCAGAATATAGCATGATGAATGGAAGCAGTCACTGTAAAACAACTATCTATCTGAAAAGGAACCTGACTGCAGCTGAAATGAGAAACATGAGTCCTGCTCACATCCATTTTCCATCCGTTTTATCCCAGCAGAAATTACTACTTTTTGCAGTATCAAGCTAAGACCTGGTCTTTGAAAGTATTCACTGAAAAAAGAATAGCTGAAAGAAAATTTCCATTTTCCTAAACATGATACACTTATTCATGTGAGCCATTCCATGCTGGGTAAGGCTGTGTAAGGGAAACTCTCCATGTCATGGAAATACCCTGTCATTTTGAAGATTAAGGTCACTAAATAAAAAGCAGAAGGTTACTTACGACAGAAAGACTTTCTGCAAAGGTTCATGGCTCACAGGAGGGAACTACTGATTGCCTGAAAGGCCTGAAGAGGCATTAAAAGTCAGAGAGGTCCTTCCCAGCGGCATACTTAACAAAGAGCTACCCTTCCTTTTTTGTGACATGGTGACATTACTTTTTTAATCCACCATAACTGCTCTTTGATGAAAAGGCGAATAGTGACAATACAGCCAATGAACCTGACTGCTTTTCCAACTCCTATTAAGGAGAAACTGTATGTGTTTGGAGAAAGCTGGAGGCCTGAGGTTTTGAAGGCATAAAACCCAGAGGCAAAATTGTCTCCCAGAAACTCTCAGAATGCTCCCAGATATGTCCATGTAGTAATGGTACAATGGCAGAGAGGTAATTTAGTTTCTGTTATGAAGAATTCCTCTTTGGTTGTGAGTAGGAAAATATATGCATGCTATTTGCTGACAATGGAATAACACTTGCTACCCACTTATTCACTGAAAAAATCATAAACCCAATATAATTTGTTAAAGCAGAACATAGCATTGCCCTGTATTCCCATTTAACTCCAGCACCTGCATTTCATTTGTTGTTTTGAAAAATGCAAGCATATTCCTTGTTCCCCAACTTTCCCTCACGGGTTTGCTCTCCACTCCTCCCCAGTTTCCCCTTGTGTTTTGAAGCAAGTATATTTTGGAGACAAGATGGTGCTTTCAATGCCTTGGTCTGATTCTGAAGTAGGGACAGGATTATTTGTTAGGAATCAAGTGGTTTGGTTAGAAATGAATTTTTTTAGCATTTCTTATGAAGCTTTTGGGGAAGACTGTGTGAAGAAAGTCAGTTATATTCACGATCGTTTGGAGAATCGGTTTTAAAAGGTTCAGTTCTGCACACTCAGTTGATAGATAGTTTTTCCAGCAGAGGGCAAGAAAGTATAACAGATGAAAATGGTGCTATTTTCCTGGATAGCCACAGCAGAAATGTTAAACAGTATAGCCTGAGGAGGGAACGTGAAAGCTAATAACCATTCCCCTTTTAGGACATAATGGCTTTTAAACAGCCTTTTACTCTTCAAGGATAGCCACAGAAAGACAAGGTAGAAAAGGAGCAGAGGATACCACCAGAGCTGCCAGCTGGTGCACATTGCTTTGTCAGTACAAGTTCCTTCAGCTGAGATCTGATTTCTGGGAAAATTTCTGAGGGAAAGATGCACACGGTATTTTTTCAAACCAGTGCCGGCACTGACTTATAGATCCTTGCTCGATGTTCAGACTAGCTGTGGGACGAGGAGGCACACAGCTGCCTACCTGATGCAGGGCTCCTATCCTTCGCAGTCATTATTGCTGTTGGCTTCAAGCCTGTGAGGTTGGGTGAGCTTCCTCTCCAAGGGGCAAAAAAAGCTCTTGTTGGCCTCAAATATTAGAAGCTTGAGCTGATGCCCAGGAATAAACACCTGGGATTTTGCATCCATCATGAATAAGGTGTGCTTGTCGCTGTATATGTGTTATTGTGGTGAGCATGTGTGTGTTAAAGACACCCACGGAAACATCTACAACTTTCAACTGCTCTGCGGAATGAGTTTGCAGATTATCAAATTTAAGACTGCAGACCTCATTTGTTATATGGTCTAGTATGTATTTACCAAGGTATTTCTCAACTTTCTTGATACCATTGCACTGAGTTAAAAAAAATGTTGTATAGCCTGTCTCTCAACTAGAAAAATGTCAGCCTGTGACGCAAACCTTCTGTTAAGGTCCAAGCTTTGTTTGTGATACTGTTGTTTGCTGTTAGTGGCTCCTTATGAATGAAAAGCATCTGATTTGGACAAAAAACGCAGCTACCTGTTCTTTCCCTTTGGGTTTTCCTAATTTCATTGCAGTAAATGACATAGCTCATAAATAGGCAATCTCATACTCTTATTTTGCTGCCACTGATGGAGCAGATGATTTTATTTCTTATAATAATGGAATCAGAATCCTGAGAAATAATACAAGCCTTGGTTATCACAGCTGATCAAGCTGTACTGGGTACAGCCTGGAGGCCTAAGAAGAACAGAAGTGATTCAAACAGTGTAAAAAGCTTTTCTATGTGATACTAATAATAACAAAACCAAAATCATACTGGTTGAATGCCAAAATTAGGACTATATTAATAAAAATATGCTATTTTAGTAATAATTATCTGTTTAAAGTGTAGCCAATCATTTTGGACCAATGAAGTATTTATCTAGGGGGAAGCCATATGTCACACAAAGGTAGTTTTGCTTCTCTTTCTGGTTGTTAGTTATGACTATACTACAAGTCAAGAGTTTCTACATCACTTGATTTAAGTTTCTAAAAGCAGATTCTGTTTATATAGACAGAAATACATATTTCACAATAAAACTGACATAACAGTACATGTAGCTTTGTAGTTCTGGTGAACATAAAAGACTACATAATAGTGACCACTGGATGGTTCTGTTTTTCTTTTCTTCAATATGGAACAGTCATATTTCATATGAAAAAGATCAACAGCTGTACTTTGAGTTTTCTTTTCTTTTGGTTCATGTCTTGTCTCAAGTACTTTTGATTTGTTTATCCTAGCAAAATATAATAATCAATTTACGGCTAAAGAGTTGTTCAATTTTTGGTATCTGAAAAGATATCAATATTTTGAAAGGAGGTTATGGACAGAAAAAGTACCTGTAAAATGTTACCCTTATACTGTCCAGTGTTTTTTCCCGTGTTGTTTTTTTCCAAGTCATTGTAGCTTGGATTATATATAAACCCAGATTTTTTAATGTCATTTTTTTTTTTTTAACCAATCTCTTATAATAGGGATTTTTCATGCAGAAATCCATTGAGCTACAGAGATATTTCCCGGATGTACAATAAATCAGATATTTCACATATTCCTGATATAAAGACACAATTCTTACTTTGGAACTGCGCAGGCCTCAGTGACCTGTAGTGAGCAGAAAAGTCAACTCCCTTTGCCGTCAGTTGCCAGTAAATGATCAGGAATGGAAACTCTGCTCTCTGTAACCTCCACCCCTGGTCTTTCTACGAGGTGGGGTGGCTTGTAGGAAGAGGAGCTGCAGGCCAAGAGAATATCCTGGAAACTGCAATGAGCATCTGAGATCCTGAAAATAAATGTACAAACTGTTGGCAGCTGTTTGATAGCTCTGGCGGCGGATCCTCAACAGCACCTCCCACTACCAGCTGAGGCAGTTGTTTTTTAGGTGTTGAGTATTTTAGGTGTCGAAATTAGAATGAGACAGATTGTGCCTGAAAGTGACCGTTCTCTCCGCTGACTGTAGGCAGCCTTTGCCACCTTCTGATCGAGACTCCTGCTTCAGACTTCTGTGACTAATCAAATGAATCCCACCCCAGGAGACTCTTAAAAGGATCGACTCTGTCAGGGCATCTGCTATATAATTCTTTATATTGGACTTATAGCAGTAGTCTTAAAAAAACATTTTGTTCCATCCATTTTTCTGCTAGAACACTCTTGTACACCATTCCCTTTTTTTTTTTTTTTAGCTATTTAACTAGAATTTAATTTCTGGAAATATGTTCTAAGTAGAGGTTTATTGAAACTCATGTGAAATCCAGTTCTTGGAGCATTGAAAATGAAAAGGTTTGTAAAATGTATACCCATGAACAGTTGCAGTAAAATGAAAGAAGTTTCTTTTTCTTAAACTGAACTTAAAACTCTTTTAGGATTCCGTCAGGGAAAAAGAGACTATGACTTTTCTCTCATCTTCTCTTGCCATCCTGTCCTCCTTTCTCCTCTAAGCACCAGGTGTTGGTTTTTTTCCCCTAACATGCAGATTACTTTGTTCAAGAATCTTGAACAAAGATTCTTGTTCAAAGTTTTTGAACAAAGATCTGTGTCTTTTTTGGTCAAAATTCTTGTTTTTTTATTCCCTGACCTTCAATATCCAAATTAATTTGAAATGGGATGTTTCTTATCAAAATTACACTTTTAATACAAAGAAAATGCATGTAATTTTTTTTAATATTTTGGATGAAAAATTGGAAACAAAACTCTGTGTACTTGCCTCAGGTTTTCCTAAGTGATAATGAAAATTCCTGAAGAAATTAATGGCAAAAGTTGCAATACTAATACACTTATACTATACTTGTAATTATGTCCAGTTTTTAGAGGACAGTTAATACGTAAAGTTATTCAGTCAAATTATTCTGTTCTCATTGAACTTTGCATAAAGATAGAATAATGCCATTGATTTAAGTTCATTGAATTTCCTGACTGAAATTGAGGATGTAATTCAACTTAAAGAGCAACAAAAATGGTCTTGAATATCTTGTTCTCAAAGTACCATGGAATGAAAGACAGATATCCCTAACTCAGCCAAATGTCAATTTTAAAAAAGTGATTATTCTTCTTGCAGAAATCAGATAGAGATTTCTCTGTGAAAGTTGCTGTAGTTTAGATCCATTTTGTCTTTCATAACCATTGTATCATAATACTTCCCAAAAGCAATTGGGTGAATGGTAGTTGTCTTGCCATTTTCTGATCCATCAATACCTGGTTTGTCACTTGGGGTATGTTGCTTTTATTTGCAGTTCTCATCAGAAGTGGAGAATGGGGTACACAGAATTTTTTTTCCTGTAATGTTCCTGACAGTGTCTACCATATGTTCTCCCTACATTTTTGTAAATACATTAGGAGAACATATGCATATTATTCCCTAACTCTCTTATGCCAACATTTGTCTGAGATGTCTGTAAAGGATGCTATGTCTTGTGACAGTATAAAGATCCTCTGAATGCAATTAAAATTATTCTGAATGTTTTGGGGTGTTTCAAACAGAACTTCATACACTATTTAGAACTGCTTCCCAGGGCTCTCTTTGTGTCTGGACAATTTACCTAAAATCAGAGTGTGTACAGATCACAGGTCATCGTATTTAGCTGATGTTCAAGTATCCAGGATGCACGAACTTTGGAGAAGTCTGTCATCAAACCTGAAGTGAGATTTTAGTATTGTGATTAGGTCTACGTAGTGCATATATAAATGGCATCTTAATCCTTTGCTCCTGAACATATAATTTTAGATGTGATACTAAGAACTTGTTCAGATATTTCGCTTATTTTGACTGTATTTTTATGAAAAGCTGAAGAATTTAAATACGTGTCTCATACCAAAATGTTCTTCAGTAAATGCTGGGCACTTAGTTCTTTTGCATTTTGTTTGAGAACCTCAGCCTTTGTGATCACTTAATTAAAATGGAAAAAACTGGAATATTTACTTTTTCAAACATTGATACAAATATTCAGAAAGTTTATATGGATATCAGCAACAGCCATAAAGCAAGCAGATCTAACTTCTAAATTTGGGACTGTGGATAAATGCATTAAAAAAACCTCAAACCCAAGTCCCTTAATTTACAGACACAAGCTTGGCGAAGTCAGTAATACTACACAAATTAGGATGATTTAGTATATAATGGTTTGCAAGGAGAGTGATAGATCTGTTCTGTCCTGCATGCAACAAAATGACTATGAATACTTAAATACTGAAGGCTGATCTGTTCCACACGTTAGAGGGGTTTACATTGACAAGAGGTTGCATGTTTTTTAGAAGATTTTTGAAGTTTTTTAGAAGATTGACTTGAGAATCCAACGGGTGGCCGAAGTGCTTCAGGTTACGAACCCGCACAAGCCAACAGGCGTGTGGAAGGGATGAGTCATGTAATGCTGGTGATCCTCCTGTGAGTGCTGTAAATTTTGGGCTGTGGACAGGAGCTGGTATCTCAAAAGCAGACTGGTATCGTGGAGTGCAGCTAAAAGTCAAGAGTAAATGACAGATTTGTGTGAGTAACCTTTCGTAATGCCTCTTTAGAAAGGAGATCCTAATTGTTTCTCTTTGATGCTCTTTTCTATCAAGGTTTGCCTTTGTGGATGTTTGTACTGGCAAGGGTAATTCACTATTTATGGTATGCAGAGTTCATTAACATTAGTTGCTGTACTGTGTTTTTTAATCACCAGCAACATGTATTACAGGGTACAAATTTGCATCTGTTATGCATATCATTCTGAAGTGGATTAGCGACTAAGACACTTTTTAAACAAGTTAAAGTGACATCAGTGTAAAAGTGGGGAAATCAGACTTAACTGATGATGTGCCACACCCACAGACACATTCCTCTGGCCACAGGAGGGGATTCACTGGGAGACCTTTACTGGCCTTTTCAGTCTGTTTCATACTTGGCTAATACACACGTCAGAGTTTTGGTTGGCAATGATTCTGGGCTAAAAATGGAGAGGAACAGGAGTAGGTCTCTAGGCAGCTTTGACCATTTGCATCTGAGGAACTTCTTAGAGCCATTATTGTTCTTTAAACTGAGAAGAATTATATCCTTTTGTGATCAAAAGAATTTTAGAAAAAGAAGAATTTTTTAGTGTGCTTTTTTTTTTTTCTGTAAATGTTTGTAGCCTCTGCTTTGGCAGTAACTTGACATGAAAACACAGCCAATGTGGCAAATGTCTGCTTTAAGTTCTTTGTCGTTTTGACAGAATCATAGAATAATTTAGGTCGGAAAGGACCTCTGAAAGCAAACTAGTCTAACCTCCTGGTGAAAACAGGACTGATTTTGAAGTTAGACCAGGCTGCTCAGGGCTTTTGTCCAGGCAAAATTTAAATATTTCCAAGGATAGAGGTCCCACAGCCTCTCTGTGCAACCTGGTCAAGTGCTTGACACTCTCAGAGGGTGAATTTTTTCCTAATACCTAATCAGAATTTCTGGGCTTGTAGCTTGTGTCTGCTGCCCTGTGTGGTGTTGCTGTGCACCTCCTGGAAGAGTCTGTCTCTGTGTCTTCACCTACTCCCAAACAACAATATCCAGCTGCTAATGCAGCCCAGGAGGCTGTTGCCCTTCGTTACTGCAAAGGGTGCTTTGCTGGTTCATGTGCAACTTGCCCACCAGGACACCCAGGACCTCTCCTGAAAAGTTTATTTTTGTTCTGCTTTTCTGCATGCAGCAGAAAAACATAGTGAGAGGAAAAGGTGGAATTTGGTTCTTAAGTTTAGGTCACTAAGTCTGTGAGCTAATTATGCAGGCAGTCTCTCCAGTGTCTTCCTAGAGAGAGGGTCCTGCTCTGAATTGCCCTTTGGAAGAGCCTCTCCAGTATAAAGAAAGTTTGGGCAGAAACCCTGCTTAGCTCTGACAATGAAGATAGGTGCCTAAAGCTAGATGGTTGATGAACCCAACTTCATGCCATGTTGAAATGATATAGCTTATCAAAGTGTATTAATATTTTATTTTTAAAGGTAGTGTGATCGTACATTGGGTACACCTGCAAGATTTTAGAGAACCTGGATTACAAATTCAGATCAGTCATATTTTGGTTTTTAGTTCTGGCAGACATGGAGTGTCTAGTAAAAGTACACTGGAGCACTATATTTATAAGCTTTGTTTTATAGGATCTTTTTTTTCCCTACTTTTGTTGGATTTGGGAGCAATATTTTTATATTTTCCATTAAGTGTTTTAACTAAAACTAAGCCTGGAAATTTGACAAATAAAATAAAGTGTATAAAAAAAAATCTTGCTTTAAAGAAATCAAGCTAGATTGTATTTGGGAAAAAAAAAGGCTTATACTGTAAAGGGCTCTAGGTATCAAAACACTATTTAGAGTCCAAAGTATACAGACGAAAAGGTGTTTTAAATGAGTATTTAATGAATAATAAGCTGCTGAAGCACTAGTTATTGCTGGCATTAGCTGGAAGGAAATGAAAACTAAGTGCTAAAAGCAGAAAGATATCTCTTTTATGAACGACGGTGTTCTGAGAAAAAGAAAGTTAAAATCTGAAACCTTGATTGTAAAACAATATATAGGAGCATGAAGATTTACAGGCCCTTTCTATTTCAATTAATGTCTGCACTTTTCAGAAAATAGAAAGATGGGGAAAACAAGTGGTGACTTATAGCTGTCAAGCTCTATGGTAAACATTTCATAGCTGATCCCCTGAAAGGTGAACAAGTATTTTACTTAGCTTTTCCTCTTCATTTATGATTCAGGGTGATGCTACTCCTCTGATGATTTTTTCTTTTACTTGCTAGTAAATTTCTTTTGGTGGCATTTGGTCTTCAGTGCCCTTTTCTTCCCCACTCCTCGAGTTCTGGAGCTTTCTTGTGGGCCACAAAAGCTAGATATGTTTCTTCTCCAACTTGTGAAATAGTATGGTGAATGTTTACTCATTCAGAACAATTCTTTCCTCTCCAGTAGTCATATACACTGGGAAGATACATTAGTAACATGAGGAAGTAAAGCAAGGCTAGTCCAGTGAGCAATATATATTCTTGACCCAAGTGATAGAGAAGCCAATGAGAAGTGCTCTACTGGACCTCACCCTCAACAACAAGGAGAAGCTTGTTGGGGCTGTGTAAAGATGGTGGAGTTCAGGACCCTGAGGAGAGGAAGGAGGGTAAAATTCAAGCTCACAGCCGTGGACTTCAGGAGAGCAGACTTTGGCCTCTTCAAAGATCTGCTTGGAAGAGTCCCATGGGATAAGGACCCTGAGGAAAGAGGGGCCCAAGAAAGGTGGTTAGTATTTAAGGATCTCTTCCTCCATGCAACGAGTAGGAAGTCAGGTAAAAATGCCAGGATATGTTTGCAGATGAACAAGGAGCTCCTGGCCAAACTAAAACACAAAAAGGAAACATACAGAGGGTGGAAGCAAGGACGGGCCTTGGGCAACCAACTCTAGGTAGCCCTGCTTGAGCAGAGGGGTTGGACCAGATGACCTCCAGAGGTGCCTTCCAACCTCAGCCATTCTGTGATTCTGTTATTCTGTGACGTGCAGGTACCAGCCTGGGGGTAAGAATTCCAGTTCTAGGCATTTATAACTAGTAAATCCATACACCAGAAAAAAGTTTGGTTGTAAACAAAACCATAGTCTGCTCCCATGGCACAGTAGGTTCATCTGCACAGTATATTTGGGCAAAATTACTGACGTTTCACTTTGTGAACTCTGAGCAGAATCAATGAGTTTAATAAGGGAAATATATAAAGATGGCAGATTGTGGTTACATAGTTTTCAGAGCCACTTTCCACCAACTGTGTTACATGGACACATCAGCACTCAATATGGTTTGTTAGGTTCTCAGCATGTCTGGACCGTGACAGCAGATTCTCTGTGGTCTTCACAGGGAGCAGCAGCCCAGCCCTGAGGTAAAGGCCCCTGGGTCACTCCAGTGAGAAGGAGGTAGGGTTTCCATGAGTGTGGAAACACGTCATCTGCCAATACCATCTTTTATAACTCAGAGTCCACATGCTGCACCAGGCAGTTGCCCTCCCAGCCTTGGTAAACCCATCAGGTCCAGAAACTTGTATCTGGGTAGAATGTCATACAGGCAGAGGGATCAGCAAGTAAAATTCTTCTTCCTGACTCCCTCTATACACCTGTGTTATGCATGCCTTTCAAAGTAGAGTAGTTTTTGATCATGTGCCTTTAAAAGTAGACTAGTTTTGATCACTTCATAAGTTGGGGACCCAGATGTAGAAGACAGGGTAGGGTATGGTATATAAAATCTATAGGATGTATCTTTGGTGTAACTGTTTTGATTTTAGAATAGGGTAATTTTGGGTTTCAACTCTTCATATTCCTGACTGGTACTCACATGAAGTGCTCAGCTGCTAAACGATGGTACTAAACTTCTGCCTGAAGTTGTTTTCTGATCAAGTCCTTCCTATTTTCAAAAGATGAGCATACTGTATTTTCAAAAGCCACTGAGCTACTGAAGAGCAAAAGTCAGTGGTGTTCCCATGGAACTTAGATTCCTACAGCCTGAATTATTTAAAAATTGGAACTTTGACCTTCAAAGTTGTTTAGACTGTTTGGAATGCTTTCTTTTTGTAGTTTAGGCATTTTGTTTTCTGGTTGAAGAGGAGAACATGTCTACAAGTAAATGCTAGAGAAATTGTCCCACAAATAGCCATGCAATTTGTTATTCCTGCATCTAAATCAGCTAACCTAAATATATTTTACCAGTAAATCATTGAAGCTGTGTAGGCAGAATGCATAGGGAGCATCGTCACAGCTTGAGTGACGATTAGAGTGTTTTGAAAGAAAAGTATTATAATTGCCCATATTTGACAGGTTATAACAAAACAGTGAATTTTAGAGTGTCATGTGCCTGCTTTCCTCCTCCTATGGGTTAACAATGTGCCAATTTCTAATACACACATAGGTACATCTCCATGCAGAATCTTTTTTCTTAAATCTTACAATGCTAATAAGGAAGTTTCTAATGTGTGACTTCTGAGTAGCATTGAACTGAGAGGGTAGAAGGTGAAGCTTCTGTTTCATGTGATTTATTTTTTTTTAGGAAACTGTAGATTTTTCTGAACAGACACATTTAGACAGATATGATACTTACTGCTACTACTGTTGCCTCAAGGTATGATCACTAAAAATATTATGCTTCTTATTAGACAAAATTTATTTGTGACAGAACTTAAATATGGTTTCTGAAACTATGCTGGTGTGAATTTGGCAGATTACTCTTAATAGCTCCAGAAGAAACATCATCCATCTATTTCCAGATATAAATGTGTTGTGACAAACATTGTGAAGAAGAAAGGGCCTGCCACTGTCATTGGCTTTTCAATTGGAGCCTGACAAGATCCCCTCTGACTGTATCTTGGGGTAAGATAGCACGACTGGTCTTATTGCTTTCATAGTTCACAAGATAGCAAGCAGTCTCTTAGATAGACTCTAACGATCAATACCTGAAATTGTTAAATTTCTTGTTCCAATATACTGGAAGTCTCACTGCCATGCTATCATGACATGAATTTTTAATTACGGGACAGTATTAATGCATGCAAACTGCTTCCTATTTATATCATATTCCCTTAAGCTGTGTACTGTTTCTGATATCTAACCACAGCATTTTCAGAAATCACTTCTTCTTGCCGCAGAATTTCATCTTTCTCAATTTTATGTCTGGGCTACAGATAGAGAGAATATATTTATTGGTTCTCTGCAAATTAAACTAGCATCATGTCCTTTTTTTGTGTCACATAGAAATTGATACTTTGTACATTTCATGTTTGAACTGCAATATCTGGGTGATTTGTCTGCTTTTCAAAAAGACTGATGTTTTTCCACTAAAATTAGCATTATTAGAAGATGTGTCCACCACTGGAAAAGATCTAGAAATTCTATATGAGCTGATAAGGTGATACTTGGATTGGAAGCTCCAGACAAAATGGATATACATCAAAGAGTTAATTCACAGAAGTTGCTTTTTCCTTGTGGTGGTATCTTAGGCTTTTAGCCGAAATTGGCACTGTGTTGTTGCAAATTTGCCTCTAAGATAAAGAACAAAACTAGATTTGATCACTGGTGATCACTAAACTGATAATCTCTTTAAATAAATCAATGAAGAAGTATTCTTATCAGCTAGCCTGACCTTCTGGATTGTTCAGACTACAGAACTTCATTCACTTTCTGCATATGCTTACAATTTCTTTAGCTTAGGATAAAGCAAGCCTTTTAGAAACAGTCCTCTGTAAGTGGCAAGGAAACTCAAGCTCATTAACTTTCCCCCTCACATTTTAGTCAAATTCTGCCCAAGGCAGGCGTTGTGTTTACCCAATTGACAGCATTTTTTCAAACATACTCTTCATATCTTTTGAGCAATGCATTCCTAAAAAAAAAAAAAAAAAAAAAAAAATTCTATCAGTGATTTAATAAACTAGTAAAGCAAGGTAAAACTTTGTTTTCCTAAATGAATATAATTATGAAGTCTTCTTTAGGTAATATTTTACTTTCCTCAGAAGGTTATATTCCTGCCAAAAGGATGTACACATCAGAACTAGTATTTAAAATATATTATTTGACTTTGCCTTTAAGAATTATAACCCTTTTATTGCAAGCCCCTAGTGCACATATTGGGGAAGCTGGGGACTGGGAGGGAATGAAAAAATTAAGGTTTATTTAATGTTACTTTGTGGATAACCAAGTTCCTTTGCATTGCAGTATTAGCAAATGAGAATAACACTAATACATAAAATCAATCCTTGGATTCGAACCAGTTGGTGTAATTTATTTTATCTTGTGTTTTACTCCATCCCAATGATTTTTCTTTATCATCTGTTTACTCTGGGTATTACCACTCTTGGATGAAGAGGAGTTATATGTCCCACACTAAAGCAGTATAGCAAACAGAAGTGATGATTTTCCTAACCAGCCTGAAAAACACTTTCTGCTCAGAGTTCCACTGATGCAAAAAGGAAATGTGAATATATTCATTCTGCTGGGTGTACAGCAAAAGCTCTGAATACAAATACAATGTAAAATATCTAGAGAGAAAATGCCTCGGGGACTAGAGCTACAGGAGGTGAAGGGCAGAAACATGGTTTCAGGAAGTACTTTTCCTTCAGAATTACTGTGAGTTTCCAAAGGTGAGTTTGATGGCAGGCACTCAGAAGATGGAAGCATACATGAATTAAACCCCACTCTGTGAATCTGCCGGTGGTGCTGGGAATTAATTACTTGACCTTTCTGAAACTCTCCTAGTTTGCAGCAGCAGATCAACCCATGCAGTAAACCCTAAACTTTGTTCAACACAGCAGCGGCACAGCAGCGAGCTTGGATAAATGTTAAGACTGTAAGACTCTAGTCTTGATCAAACCTGATATCTGAAGTTGCAGAGGAGTGATTCATTCCTCCTTAGCTTCAGACACATGATGAAGGTGCCTAATTCAGGGTCAAACTCACTTTGCAGTCAACAAAGATAGCATTACTTCCAGAAGTCAATTTTAGCCCATCTTTCTCTTTCCATTGATTACAGAGGAAATATAGTGGGGTCAGGCTACCGTCAGATTATACGCCACAGTGAAGTGCTTGAAGTTAAGTGGGATAAATCTGGTTGTGATCAGTTAATCCAGCTAGGACCAGCCAGGATCAGCCTAAGATATCTCAGGAGTATAATGAAATTAAATTTTCTTGCTCTTAGGATGAGGTAAAATAATGCCATCTTTGGAGACTGTTAAATAGCATTTGTGTTTATGGCAGAGATCTGTCCTTCTCAGCTGGCTCTGTGTCCAGCCTGTGGTTGCCTAGTGGGACAACAGAGTATTCTCTTTAAGTCACTCCATGTGCAAGTATGAAACGAGCGGCTCAGCCCTCGTAAGGGTTATTTATTGCCCTGTCTCTGCACGTCACTCCAGTCTGTGGCCTCCTGTCCCCATGCCAGTCTCTGACAGCACAACCAGCCACAGAGCGGAGGAAGGCCTCCTCCTCCTCCTCCAGGACCACCTCTTCGGTCCTGCCTCCTCTGTACGATTGCCCACGCAGGGGTGGAGGCTTCGGGCTGTGGGTTTTGTCTGGCTCTCCCCAGGGACGGCGCGTTGTTGGAGTGTTGAGGTTTGGCCCATGGGGCTCTTGCTGGATCCCAGCAACCAGCAGAAGGGGTTGGGCACAGAGCCCATTGCCAAAGCATGGGAGCCCCCCCTCCTCCGTGATTTTGCTGACTCGTTCCACTGCCCAAGGTGATTGCCAGCTTTGCTTGTGCCTCAGGTCAGACCTAAGTCATGATTGTCGAAGGGAGGGCATGAGAGGTGAGATTTATTACAGCCCTTACCTTCCAGGCAAATTTCAGGCTCAAGAGAACAGAGTGGCTACTGAACTAAAGAAATTTGACTAAGTGATGCGTGGGGCTTTCTAGGTACCTTATTGTGATCAGTATTGCAGTGGCCAGAAAGAGAACAGTGACCTATCAACAAAAAATACACTGCTTTTTTTTTTCCTGCTTGAATTCTAGAGGTTTCTTTACTACAGGTGGCACGCTGCTGCCTGTACCAAACAAGAGGATTTATGGTTAGGCAGAGCCAGTACTGACCATACTGAATACTAAAGAAATAAAACTTTTTTGGCTATCAGATGCCATCAGAGACACTACCACTCCAGATACGAAACAGAAAGAAAAAATCGACCAATGCACCAGAGGAAGAGTTCTTGAAAAGAGGCAGAGTAGCTCATAGCCATTAGAGACAAGGGTCCTAAGTAATGTTTGAGTTTGTCTGGAGTTGGTTTGAGTGAAAGGGTTGCTCTATGTCAGACACCAGACCTGTAATTCAAGAAGCTACAGAACCGGCTGCTATTAGGCGGCAATGTGTGAGCCTAGCTAAAAAAGACACTGTAAAAAGGCTGCAACATTAAGCAATCTGATTATAATGCAGTTAAGATGCTTTAGAAAAGCAGGACTAATTTCCAAGAACACTGCTATCACAGCTATCCTGCCTCTGAGACACAAACTGGTATCCCTGCATGACACTACATTACAGAACTGGCGAAGAAGAGTATTTACGGTGGTGCTCTTGTGGTTTCATCCTAACCTCTTACATTGCAAACCAACCTCATCTGGCTTCTCCTTGAACTGGTCCGTGCCTTTAGCTGGCAGAGAAGACTTTGCAGTAAGCCAATCTTGTGTAGACATGCCAGCATTTTCAAAGCTGCTTTGGGTAGCTCTACGTAGTGCTGCACTGCATAATACAGACTTATCCTCTCTCCCTGTGCTTGCAGCCGTCATAACTGTTTATATAGGCAGAAATAGAACCAAGCGCCTAGGCGATTGTGCCCCTAGTGCAAAATAACCTGCTTAAACACAGGGACAGGGAGACTGATCCTATGCCTCAATTAGATATATTTTTCAGTGCTCCTGTAGGATTAGATATGAACATGTCTTTGCACTTTTTTGCTGTATCCCAATCAGGTTATCCATGTGAAGACATACGTAGACTTTCAATGCAGAATTATAAGAAAAGAGTCTTTTGACACCATATATGCTGCATGGACAATGTGTCTCTCATATATCTATAATATTAGGAGAAAATAACCCCTTCAAAATTGCATTAAGTGAGTTACCAAAAATCTACAGGATGCTAGTAATAACAAAACAGCTCAACAGTGCACAAATTCCTGACAACCGTTAAGATTACAAGAAGCTAATAAAAATCCCAGAAGTGCAAGTCTGATAGGCTGTCGGATCACAATCTAGAAAAGATACAGCAAAAAAAGACAGACAGCTGTACATACCATGTTATGTAAGACTCTCTGTTTTTTCAGCTGTTACTTTTTCTGAGGCAAGAATGTTGAATAATAGTTTCATAAAATTTGATTCTTAAGCATTTTTGAGTTAAAATGTATAACAATCTCCAGAGATTATAAACACGGGCTTTCTTCCTTTAAAATCTAAACATGGTAAGTTTTCTTCTGAATTTAATTTCTAATATATGCCTTTTTAAAAAAAGAGTATTTGGAGGAGAGGTAACTGCCTAAATAACAGTTGAAGGAAGACAATAATAGAGTATTTTCTATCTATGAAGTAATTATCATACATTTTCCCAAAGAATGCAGTCAACGTTAACTTTTTGAAAGACTTGAATGGGTCACTGCATTGAAGGAAAACAAATTTTGGAATTCCTTATTGTATTGTCAGATGTTTGTACATGTAATGACAGTGTAATGAACTGCCAGAATAGTAAATACACAGCATCACTGCCAAATCACACGGGATTTAAACCTGCCATAATAACGTTTTCATAATTACAGAGGAATGTGTGGTGGCCTGTGGAAAGAAAGCTGAAACTGGTGACACTGAATGATCTGTCTATACTTAACTGCAATATTACCACCCAGATTTTTCTTTCCTTTCTTTTCTCTTTATCTGCCAATTGATGATTTGTTCATTTAGCTATACTTACAGCTGGTGCCATTGGGGCCCGCTGATGAGCACATAACTCCTGCTTGGGAGCTGAACTTCCATATTAGATGTCTCTCAAGCAGGCAGTTTAATAGACTGATGAACCTGACAAATCTGAATATAGTAGCCAAGATAAAAATTAGCTGGTTTCATAAGACATAAGCACTTGTACATAACTATACAAGATGACAAATGTCAACGTGTTAGATTTTAATGGATCAAAGGATTCAACTCTGTTACTTTTTATGGCTTTGGTTTTTGTGGCTTTCAGGAAAAATGTATCGTGGTCATAACCTCTATATATCTATCACCTAATTAAAATAGAACCAGAAGCAATGAACTTATTCTCTACAAATTGGATTAGAAATTTTGTCCTTTAATCTCAATGTTCCAAATAACAAATGTGCCAGATGAAAGAGACCAAAGCAATAGTTACATTTATGTATCCTCGAAAATATTTCTACATAGCTGAATTATTTGCTGAATTATACTTTCAGGATTCTTCGTATTATTTTAGTATGATTGACTTGCTTTTTTAATAGTTACTGTTTAATCCCCTGAAAGATGTTTGCTTCAGTTCTGCACCAAATTTCTCCCTCTGAAAAGCAAAGGCAAAGATATTGTAAACACATTTCATTTTTTCTCAGAGGCATGGTTTTTCCTTTGTCCTGAAATGTATCATAAGCACTGAAAGATTTTTTTTTTTGCTCTTCTAGGCCACACATTATATTCCCGACATGTAAGCATCAAAAATTCTTTGAGCTTTTAAGATCTCATTATAGGAAGAACTCATTAGCAAAAACCCCCTCAAAGAAACAAAACTAAAACTCAGATGAACACTATCCTCTGCATTAATCAATCTTCTTACTTTGTATGCTGTGAGTGTTTTAGGAACTGCATGTGCCTTTTGAGGATCCATAGTTGCACAACTGTTACCCTTCCAATAAACAAACTGGAATATTTGGTGTTCAGACTTTATCCACGGATGAAACAAAATGTGTTAGTAAGAAACTTTTATTGGGTTCCTGTTCATGCTGTTCCTTTAGTCTTCTTGATAAGTAGCTTTGTCTTTCATTGACATATTTGAAGTCTTGATAAAGGAATAAGTGCAGAAAAAAGTTGAATACAAAATGCACTATGATATCTTCTACATCCTTAAGCAGATGTCTGGGCTAACAATGAGAAGAATATACCCCTCCTTCTTGAATGCTTTCAGGCAAGACAGTCTCCTGAACCTGTTCCTATGTGTTGCAACAGAGTAAAAATGTGAATAACTATTTTATACAATCATTTGGGTGAGTCATAGAGGATTTTTTGGTTGTTCTCTTCTTACTGTCTTCCTCCATATCCTCTGGACATATGGAAGAGATTATAATAACAAGTTATTTAAAAAATCAAATTTGCATGATAGCGACGTGTTCTATGGTTGGTTAACTTATATTTTATGGTAATATCTGAATGCTGTGTAAACTGGGATATCAGTATTTTGCTTTTCTGAGGGGTATGTGGCATGCTTTCCAGAAGAGATAGGCAAAATACTCACTTAAATGAAACTGAACTTATTGCAGCTGCTTTTATTATACAGGGTTGTGATCCATGGAAGAAAAAAAAGAAAGGATTAAATATTTGGAATATATTGCAAATCATACTGAATAACATCCTTCTGTATTCCCTACTCAGAGCACTTACGGTTCAGAGACGCAGATGTTGCTTATGTATGTGGGTGACTCAATTTGACTACCTGAGGGCTCTGTGGTCAGAGTTGTGCTCTGCACCCGAGTGATTAACCAGGAGAAAAGAACTGGCAAGGCTGCCTCAGGGTCTGCACACAGCATCTCCCGTCTCCCAGTCCATTACGAGAAACAGCTAGTCTGGCAAATGGGAGGGGAAAACTCAGAAAACTGCAAAGGTTATTTGTAAAGTTTGGGATTTTTTCTTCAAAATAAAAGTGGATCTCAATATTTTAGGGACTTAATGTGCCGAAGCCATAACAAGACCCTCCTTGGCTGGTAGCTAAGTTAGGAAAAGGATCAAGATGAAAAGTGAAAAGAAAACCCAACTTTTACAAGAGTAATTACCAACTGGAACAGACTATCAAGGGAAGGAGGGAATTCATCATTGCTTGGAGTCTCCATGAAAAAAAGACTGCTTTAAAAATTGTGCTTGCCGATGCCTGTAATTTTTACGATGTGTCTTGTGATGCTCGGTGGATTCTGTGTTGAGCCAGCTCCTGTGTTTATTTGAAATGCTCAGATTTCATCTCACAAAGCAACGTTTCTAGCCTTCTGGTCATGCCGAAGAGTATGTATGGTCCAAGTGAAGCCTAATGTCTCCATACTGAAAAGGCAAATAAAGATACCCAAATGTGTTGAAAAATGTCAGGGCTTTTAAGTCAGTCTCATAATTTCTGTGCTTAATTTATGATTCTTGAATCTTTGGAGTTGTCAGTACTGTAAAAAAAGGTTTTTCTGCAGTTCTTTACCACCTGAAGGGAACAGGAGTGAGCTGAGAAACGTGCAGTAGAACTGCAGCAACTGCAGTTTCTCCACAAAACCCTTCTCCCTAAAATCTCCTGACTACAATATCTTATTTTTTTTTTCTGGTCTTAAAATTATTCAGTTTAAGAGCCATGTGTTACAATGGAAAATTCAGTGTCTTCTTTTGCTGGAAACTAATGGGAGTCTGTAATTAAATACTCAAACAGTACAACATATTGCCAGTGCCACTATATGCTTGAAAAATATATTTGTCCTTATTTCTGCCTCACCATCAGACATTGTCTAGTGTCTACTACCCATCCTGCATCTAAAACCTCAGCTGTATTGATGTTAGGGTATTTAGGACTGATGTTTTGTCACATTTTGCCTTTGAGGTTTAATATTCAAGCATGTACCTTGGTATCTTACATAGCCTCCAGTGTCCTGCCAGCCATCACCTGAAGACATCTGGGAACCTCCTGACACCTCTGTCATCTAGTCTCTACTCTGCTTTTGAAGCTCAAGTGGGAATCTACTTTGTTACCTTTTGGATAAAATTTGCTATGGACCTGTGAATCTTTTTGAGAAGTGCATTGTTTTTATTCAGGTTTTCTTTTTTTAAAAAATCATCCTAAATTCAAAACAGGTTAAACAAATAGGCAATCATTTATTTATAACATCAGAAACAGAGAGCACAGTCACAGATGTTCATAGAAGATATAGGTGAAGAAATAAAAGGAAAGCTATGTTTGGCTTACTTCACTAGGATTAGATCAAAAAGGTCTCCCTTTTCTTCTCTAAATGGGATTGTTTCTTCTCTTGTCAAGATTGTATTCGGGTTTCAGGCTTTATGCTTGCCACCTCTCTCCTGTGGTGGAGTATTCTAGCTTTTTTATTAATTTTCTTCAAACAAATCTTCTGGGGCCCAGACCATGCTTTTTTTTCCTCCGCAGTGACTTTCATTTTATTCTTCTAGGAGAGACAGTCTGGCTTCCTAAATTCCCCCCCCAAATTTAAGGGGAAAAAAAAAAGAAAGATTATTTCCTTTCCATATCTATGTAAATATGTTTTTGTCTACTGGAACTCATCCTCTGCTCTTAATTGATAAGTAAAGCAATTTGCTTCAATGAGGTGCACAACTTCTCCTTCCCTTTGGTGACTGTATCTAACTCTTCAGTAATGAATGTATCTTTCTTAGACCTTACTCTATGATCAATTTTTACATTAAAAACATACTTGAAAAGCCAACAGTCTTAACTGCATACAGCTTATTACTAGCTTTTGACTGAGACCAGACATGATGCCACAGAAGTCCTCTGGAGTGACAGTGGATTTGGGGGTGACTAATCCCCTATTTCTTCCTTTTTAGGCATATATTAGTATTGAATATAAGACATATTTCCCCTGGAAGTAGATATGTGTATGAGATTGTATTTCCCAGTTAGGTAACTAGAAATGAAAGTACTCTGATCCGCAGTCCATTTCATTTTGCCAGAACATACAGATGTGTAACTCAGATCTGTAAAGAGGTGTTGGGAGGAACTGGCTGAAAATATTCCATAATGTAGTTTTCTTTTAGCTGTTGCTTTTAGTTAATTTGAAAAGCAAATTTACTTTTTCAAATTATGCTTTTATGAATGCTTTGTGGCCTCTACCAGTGGCAGAAGCTCTAAAATAAAGTTTTATAATTTGCTAGAACCATTCTAAGGTACCCTGATGGGGAAGTTACATTTTATACTTAGAAGAGCTAAAAATGTCTGCAAAAAAGCTTCATACTCCAGTGTCAAGTAGGTCAAGAATCTCAGGTTATAAAAAGATTTGGAATATCTGAAGCAAAGACCCTCAACTAGATCTCCTCTAAAGCCCTGTTTTGCTCTTTTTCTCTTGCTTAGTCTCTCAAGACTGTAAAGTACTTAGGAGGGTATTAGTAAGCTAATGTGGAGAAAATTCTCTTGCATAACACTTGGAGTTTTAGAAGTCAGTTTCAGAGGAAGAAATACCTCTAAAGAGAAATATGTAATCCCATAAATCTTTTCCTGTATTGACACTGAAGACAGCACTTCAGACATGAGGACTGTTCTGAGTGACAGCCAGGAGGGCTTATATCTTGCAAGATATAGGTATCTCCTGCTTTGCTCCCTACATTTGTGGACCCTAAGATCATAGCCAAAGGCGATAAACAGACCAGATGGCTTTTAGATCTAAACTTCAGTGTCTTTGCTCCCCATTCGTCTTTCTGCCTGCAATTCAAATTGAAAGAACTATAAAAACCACATTTCCTCCCTACTTTCCTATACAGTTGCAATCATCATAGCATCATGCATCTCAGATACACTAATTTATATCTGAAGTAGCTTTATTAGGTAAGGAAATGTTGTTTTTGTTTTACAGGTGAAGAACCAGGGTACAAGGACATTCACATACAAAGGTTGGGACTAAGCTGCAACAGCAAACCAGAAATTATGCCCAATGACACGAATGTATCTACACGCACCCACAGAATCTGAAAGCTTGAATATCCTGTTTGGAAGCATGGGAAGAAATAATTTCAGCAGTCTTATTCTACTTATTGTGCTGGAAATATGGAAAAGTACAGAAATCTAGAAAATGTGCCGTTTGTTGTCTCTGGTTGACGAATCCGTGTTTCATTGACTACCAGCGATTGATAGGGAGCTCCCTGGTCATCAAATGCAGCCCTCCTGTATTTCAGGCAGGCCCTTCGTATCATCCCTTTCATAATCGGTTCAGTGCCGGTTCAGTATGTGAAAATTATTGGCACTAGTTGGGTTAAATACCAGGAACTTGTTTTTGCCTTGAGGAGGGGACAACTGAAGCCAACAGGGTTCCAAGGAGCTACAAATGAATAAGCCAATTTTGAGGTAGGCAAGGCAAGAGGAGTACAGGCCCTAGCTATATTCACTACATATGAATTTAAATTCTGGCTCTACTGAGAAACAGATTTTGTCATTGATTGTGCTGAAGCCAAGCAATTATTCATTACTTTTGAAGTGAACTCTTGGCCTTTATAAAAGTTGTTTCAATGTAAGTTGTTTTTGATGGACTCTGTTCAGGTATTTATTATTTATTTAATTATTTCTTTGTCTCATCACTGAGGCAACCATTCTGTATATTTTCTATGTGTTTTGCCTTAGAAAAAGGCTTCTTGAAATTCATACTACATTGTACTTTCATTGTGGTCAGACAAATCTTTATTACAAAGACAGTTTTCATTCTCAAACTGGAGCTTAAAGAAGCCGAAGGAATATATCACACCACATTTTAGACCAGATTCTATATAACTGTTTTCTTCAGATATTGACCATTTCCACTGCAAGTGTTGCTGTTGACTTTTTTCCTCCCAGGTAGTATAAAACTCCTGTTCCCGTTGAACTGAGACAAGCAACATTTTTGATGTCACTAAATACTTAAGAAGCCTCTGTGTGTGGACGTGCATGTGTGTGTGTGCATGTGTGTGTTGTTCACATCTAACAAGTGCTGTAGGGTGAGCAGAGGCAAACTACGGACTCTTAATTGGAACTTTCCTAAACTTTCTGAACCTCTTGTGTCTGCAAAATTTCATGGAAAATCTCATATGAGGAAGCTGACTTGTGATATTTTGACACTTTCATCTCCAGAGCTCAAAGAGCTGAAACATACCAAAAAAATTCAAAGCAAAGTTAGCCAAAGGCTTTGAACCTTAGGGATGTTGTATAAGTTTAGTTTGGATTTGGAGCAAATACTCTTAGTGGATCTTATTTTATTTCAACTTGTTTATCCACACTAGTTGTTCATGGTTCATCCTGAAAGTTGTTTAGTAATTAGAGTCTGGGAATTGAAATTCTGGACCTAGGCACAGAGTGAACCAGCAGCTATGATAGTGGCAGTACTGGAGGTCAGGATTTAATACAGATATATGTCCCTTGAATGTGTCAAACTCCAAAAGCCCTACACATTGATGGGCTGATTACTGATCATGCTAACCTGTAATAGGCACCGTGTTCTGAAATAATTTGCCATCTTGTAGCAGCATTATCACCCAGTTCAGAGGTGAGTTTAAAGAAGATGATTTCTTGGAAGGCTAAATCCTTATTTTATGACAGTTTAAAAGGATAATTAAATTTAAATTATTCTTTTTATTCTTCTAAAATAGGAAATAGCTAACCTGGGTGAAAGCGCATGGATCATTATGACTTTAGCTATTATAGAAAACCTATAACTATGGACATTGATATATCTTTTGTTATACAATACAATTACTGTGTGGTAGTTTTATTAAAGGTAAACTGTATTTTACTTAGTTTTTTTTAAAAACGAAGACTACAAAAGAGCTTTCATTTAAGATCTAATTGATTTGTTGGAGGTCAGTCTCCTTCTTAAGCCCCTTTTGATTGATTTGCTGAAAAAGGATTTCTCAAATAAGAGGTAAAGAAGCACTGAAAAAATTGCCGGCCTGGCCTACATTAATGAAATACAGTATTCTGGTAGGCATAACTTTGGGCAAGGTCAGTGTCCTGTCGGGTCAGATGCCCTTGTTCTTACAGACTAGTATTTTACCACATGTAGTTCTAGTAGACATTGACATGTATGTCATGTCTAGTAGACATTGACATGTATGACATGTATGTAGACATACATTGACAAGTCCTGGAGAACTTCTTAGGCCAACGTCCTGGTGACCGGCCTGGCAACACCCCAGTGCTATTCTGAGGCACAGTTTAGGTGTGCACACCTAATCCTCTCTCCTCCACTGCCTGTGGCACTCAGCCTCGTGGGCTGAGGTGGGGCAATAGCGTATTCTTCCCGTATGGAGAAGCGCAGGGCCAGGGTCAAGCTTCGGCACTCATTACTGTACTGCAAAATACTTGAAACAGCAGGCAGAGATATCAAAAATTAGTCCTTCGGTTAAACATTTTTACCAGAAGTCCCACCTCTTGCAAAGTTAACAGGATATTTTACACTGACTTCCAGAACCTACCTCTTGCTCTGCTGCTGAATTACAGGACTTCTTTTTAAAAGGAGTTTTCATACCAAGTAGGGAATCATTTTCCTACAAAACCACACAAATGAAAATATAATTGATCTGAATTACCTGAAGACACTTCGGCTGTGTGAGTTTAGTTTAATATAATTTAATCAAAAGAAAATAAAATGTTAACATTAAATCCATGAATCAAAATATGTAAAGATGGATTTCCTGGCCTTGCATTTTCAAATTTCCTGTTGTATTTAATTGCTATAAATTGAAATATATATGCAGTTTGGTGCAGGCCAGGGACCTTGTTGCACTACAGTAGGACTGGCCCAGAAAGTTAATGGTTCCTTCAGCCCTTCAGTTCATCTCCACACATCTGCGTAGGCAAGATGCAGACTTAAAGTTGCTTTTTGTGTGACTGCTGACTTAGTTTTCCTTGTGCATGGGAAGATTTTGTACATACAGGATTCATAAATGGGTATGGTGGATACATGATGGGGAGGAAGTTTTACAAGTATAATTCCAAATTCTCTCTCATTTGATTTCGAATTGCTGAAGTCAGATCATTTTGTAAGTGGGTTCTTGACTTTCCAGAAGTTATTTATGAACTGCATTTTATTCATGAGTCTCTGGTCGTTTGAGACTATTCCCATCTGTAGGTGAGTACATATACCTATAAAGAGCATGAGAAGGCAAAAGTTAGGAAGTGACCGTTACATGGCACAATAAAAGGTAATGAGGTGTGCTCACCTGAGATAAAAGCACTGAGAGGTATATAAACAGAAAGCAGTTTAAACAACCTGACCCATTAGTAAGAAGCAGTAAAATGTGCAGAGGAAGAAGGTCTGGAGGAATCTGAATTCGTCAGCAATTGGAATCCACTCTGTTCATCCTTAGTTATCACAAAACATGATATGAGGGGTCATGATCTAATTTTAACAGACATTTAACATGTTGTGGTTTTTTTTTTTTCAACTGTAGTAGCTACCAATGAGATAAGTAAGGCAGCAGCAGCTGCAGCCACAGCTAGATGCAAATAATTTACAATTTCAATAGAGAGAGTAGCCTTAAACAGATGATTGATAGACCACAACAGCCTATTACTGCTTGGGTATCGTGTCTGAGACATCGTGTATGAGATAGTTTGGTGTTTCCTCAATTTTTTTTGTTGCTTAATGAAAGCAAGCTCCTTTTTTTCCTTTAATCATCTGTATTCTATTTCTTGTAGTGTTTGTTCAGCTTGTGTTTCTCAGTATCAGACACTTGCAAATGCATCTCTCTATACCTGATGAGTTCAGTTCTGCCAAAAATACTCCCAGTAACTCCAGCATTCCTTATTCCATTGTTGCTAGTCTCACATTTAAAAATTAATATTTTTCCTGCTTTTCATATTCAGCCCTCTTTTATGTTTCTTTACTAAACATGACTTAACAGTTTCTAAAGAAATCATTCCAGTAAAGGACATGGTCTTTTTGGCTTCCTTTACCTTCAGTCCTTCGAAAAAGAGTTATTTCTGCAAAGGTATTCTGGAAACAGAGTGAGTGGAAATTGAAATAATAACTCCTGATTAACTTAAACTTTTCATACTTGGAATCACCTGTATTTCAGTTTTCATCAAAATTGTTCCTGGAGTTGTTTTCTTTTCTCTTCCCCCGCCCCTCCCTGCCCTGAAAATGCCACCCTCATAGAATCATTTCCAATATTATTATTTCTTATTAGAAAATATTGAAATACAGCCTTGAAATCTTTTGGTCAGATAATTTTTAGGCAATTATTTTTCTTTCTTGTTCATTTCTACCTTCCTTTTAGAAAGTAATGGTAGCAATTAGGAATAAAACTATTAAAAAAAAGAATATTAAAGTGTTTGTGTCTTGCCCAGACTTGACCTCCTCCATAATTTTGTCAATTTATGTGAGATTTATCTTACTGACTTTAAGTTATTCCACCTACTTCAGGCACCCATCCCTGAATAAACTTCCCTTAGCCTGCTAAGGGATCTTAACCTTTGCATGACTAACATTAGCTGAGATTCCTTTCTTGTTTCATCTCTTTGTGTCTCCTAATGAAGTTTGGGTGGCATGATGCCTCTGACACACATTTGGGAGAGGTTCATTGTTAGAAATTCACAGTTGAGGGATATATCTTTCCCTTCCTCTGGCTTTCGTGACCCACCTGTGTGCGGATTGCCTCCTTTATTTCTGAATGACCATGCAAGACAAAGAAACACAGAGCTCTTCGGTTGCCACATCCCTCGGGCCTAGATGTGACCTGAATTCATTACTTCTTCATAAACAGCACAAAGCGAGGCAGAGAAATGAAGTTATGAGCAATTAACTTAAAACCGGCAGAATATCTTCACGTTCTCCATAGATTTACCACTGACTGTATCACGGAGCTGACTCATATCTCTTTTTTTGTCATCTAGTGCTGTTGGGCCCCTTTCAGCATTACCACTGCCTCAGTTCAATTGTTAATATCTCTGAGGATTTGTGTTTCAGATTTCCACAGCTATATTGGTTTCCAATAAATCCAAGAAGCACTCCAGCCCTTCTTCTCTCCCTGGATATATTGTTCTAAGCTAACATTTTGTGAACTGTTGGAATCTACTTGAAACTATTCTTGCTTAAGATCATTTTAACTCCTTCTCAGATTTGAGACTTCCCAGGCTTCTAATACTTCATAATGAGATTGGTGTCCGAGCAGAAACCTCTAAATGATTGAGAGGCTTTTCTGTAATCTGTTTCTTCTAACTTTACATCTAGATTTCCCCACACGTTAAAATTGTCTCTGCTTGCAAGTTTATCTGGTTGGAATTTGAGGATGAAGTCATTTTTCTGACTACCTCACACCTGGAAATCCAGCTGCCTCTACTCTGGATGTGCCGCTGGTTATCTGGAAATCTCAGATGCATCAGCTGAACGCTGCCACTCATATACAAAATGTCTGGTGTTCCTGAGAAATCTTGGGCCTCCTGTGCATTGTGCCCTACAGGAAATCCCATGTCTCCAGAAGGCTGTGGATACACCACGCACAGCATCTGCAAAATCCTGGTAAGGCTGCTCTCCCGTAGGCTTGGGCAGGAGAAGAATCCCGGGGAAAAGCTGCCCCAGGGAAAGGCTTCAGCTGGCACCTGAACAGGCTCCTGCCTCAGGCATTTTTTGGAGCATGTGTGACTCGAAAGCTTGTTCTTTTCTTCCAAAAATATGGCCAGCTAGTCTAAACTTTTTCTCTTAGACCATCACAAGTGCAGTGACACTACCGCTAGTATCATATTATATTTTCAAAACCTTATTTTTTTTTCTTTCACAGCAACACAGTTCATCTTGTTCTTAGGTGTCTTCCTACAGCTTTGCTCAAGCTTTAGCTACTGTGCCTTTCTTTTCTTTCCTTTTGATGGGTTTTCCCTAATGCTTTTTTTCCAAGCTTATATTTACTTTTAACTTCATTTGCCCTGGGACGCATTTGATGTAATACAATATAATAAGATATAATAAAGCTGAATATTGTAACATCTACTTAGCAATATTTAAAAAAAAATGTGGTATCTGCATACCTTTTGGAAAGTGCTGCTAGTACGTTGTGTTTTCCCACATGGGTCTGGCCTTCCTGTAGCTGTTGGACCCTCTTTTGGGAAACAGCTGTCTCTCCTGGGCAGTGCATAGATCAAGGGGTCTGGCATTTCTGAGAACTCTTGAAAGGCAAATTGCTATTACTATTACTAACAAAGGACCAGGCTGGGGCTTCAGGAGTCTCTTTCTTATGGAATAACAGTAGATGCATTTCAGTGAGAATCCTAGGCGATGTTGTCTTCTTAAGCTACTGCTTACAAGAAGGTGGAAGCCTGTACTGGAGTAATGATCATATATCGCCCTATCATGTGCATCTCCTTATCTGATTCATGACACTGGTCTGTAGACAGACCTTGGATCTGACATGGTATGTTGGTCCTTTAGGCCACTGGCAACCTTTAAATGTTCTTCTCACCCCTTTCCTGAATATGGGTGTTACTGGCTACAGTCTCCAGAAAATCTCATTTAAAGCCCGTGGTTAATCCTTGCACCTGAGTGATAAAGGAATGTCGTGCCAACCTTGCCCTAGTCTAGGAAAGCAGCTTAGCTCAAATCCAAATAATAATAATATTTTACTTTGTTCCCCTGCAGTACCTAATACTGTAATTCTATGCAAATGGCAATCAGGTCTTTGAGCAGCTCCACTAAAAGCTGACACTTTATAGCACACTATATATTTGCTGTCTTTTTTTTTTTTGCTTTTCTCAGTATTTATTCTTTTGCTGTGTTCCTGAATGCAGGAGTAAGTTATTTTAAATATAGCTTTTTAAAATTCTCATCTAATACTTCTGGTTAGCATTCAGCACTTTTATGGAGAATGTGAATTACATACTATGTGAGCCAATAAAGATTTCCTTCAAAAGCTTAAAAAGAGCATTTTTTAGAAGCACTGGGGGATAAGACAATAAAATCCAGAATAAAACCAAAATAGTGTTCCGCTGAGAATTGCTTATCACCAGCCGGAAGATTTTGCTGACTAACCCATGGGGGTAATGGCTGACAAACTTTTCTTGAAATCTGTCAGTCCTGCCATTTTCTGCATGGCTGCAGAGTAAATCATAGACAATAAGCAGGAGCACCTTGTTCAGTAAATCACTATAGCACTTCTTGAGCACTGTAGTAAATGGACAAGAGACAAGTTTGTGGCATGTCACTTTACGCCCAGTGTTTGGACAACAGTCAGTTAGATTTTACAGCATGCAGTTACACTGAAGCTTTACTGCTCTGTTGGTAGTGGGGTACCAAACAAAGAAGGTTATTTTAACTGCTAGGTAATAAAAGCAAAATACTATTATTACAGATTTTTCTCCCCATTTCTTTTAGAGCTCGGTTGCATTATGATTTGATGTCAGTTTTGAGATAACGTGTGTTAACACTGTCCGAAAAGGAACACAGCACCTGCAAGGCAGACCTGTTAGTCGGGCGGGTGTGTTCATTATCAATGCCGTGATGGCCCGCGCCTGCTCTTGGCTGCTTCTGAATCTGTCACGTCGTTTGGCATTTTATTTATTCTATAATTTTTATATATATTAATTTCCAGAAATAGCGTAAAAAGCATAATCCTTGTGTGGTCTGTGCAAACTGGAAAGTCATTTTAGCTCATGGAGTATATTTTGGTATTTTCAGTAATGAAATCTGATGACATAGTTCAGAGGTTTAAGTTCGTGAGAGAGATGTAAAATGGTTGCAGTGTTTCTTAAAAGGCCAGATCCCAGGTTCGCTGAATAGGGCATGGCCTCATCCTGGCAGGTTTGTCACTGTGCAAGTGGCAACATTTATGAAACAGCAGTAGGGAAAACAATGACTCATGTTTGGAGCAGGAACGTGAGCTTCTTCCCTAGAAATAAGGGGAAAGACACGATCCTTGATTAAGCAGAGAGGCAGAAAGAGAGCAGGGGAGCAGAGAAGAGATTCCATCAGAGGCTGGTGTAGGGAAGGAGGGATGCCCGTGGATGTCCTGGAGCTGCGCTGTAACAAGCCGATAAATGCTCTGCAGGGTAACCCACATAACTGGGGAAACTCGCAGAAGTCTGTCCAGGTTTTCTGGCAGATTATGTCCCTCTCTTTTTGAGCATGGCCTCATTTCGTGCTTGTGCTGATCCTTGAGGAAGCTTTTAACGTGCGAATATAATTGTTACGCCATTCTTTACCCCTGCATGGGTCCTTGCAGGCTGTTGGGTATTTAAGCAAGCTTTAGAAAATCGGGGAAATTCTACCTAAACTTTTCTAGGGAAGGCACGTTAAAAGAGAACTTAAGCCAGAATATATTTACCATTTTCATAGCTTTTCAAGGGGGAGGGAGTCCAAAAAGCATTGGACTGCCTTTGTGGGCGGTGATTGAAGGTAACTCTAACTGCGGCGTCTCTTCTTTCTTCAGTTTCTGGGCTCATCCCTGCTATTCAAGGTACGTGGCTCTACACGTGCTGCAGAGAAGGCAGCGTGGCCATGGCTTCTCCCTCCCCCTTCCCTGCGGTTGCCTGACCATGGAGCAGAGCACGTACCACACCGTCCAAATCGTGAGACCCGTCCCGTGTGGGTACTCAGCCTCTCCTGCTACGCTCTCCGTGCCAGGTCTGCTGGCGGGAGAAAGCCCAGACTGGCCAGCACAGAGGACACGCTGATGGGCTCTACCAAATTCCCTGATCTACAAGCTTAGGGGGTCAGGACTCACCTCGGATGGTCTTAATTGGGTTGCTAAAGGACTGGTAGTCTCAAGAGCTGCTATTTTTCTTCCCTGAATGGAAAGAGCCTGTAGAATTTAATAAGAGCTAAATTGCAGGGTTCTATAAAAATGAAACATGATCCCATACATATTATCCTGTGAAGGTATACATAAAAAGCTACTTGTATGCTGAAATGTTTATAAGAAAGAAGTCTTGCACACAGCAGACTTTAATTTCCCTCCTTGAAATGACAGAAGCTTGATACTGGTGTAGTAATTCTTGGTTAGAACAAAATTATTGTAAAAAATTACTGAAAAGCTTTTAATTTTCATGAGTATATTCACATCTTACTGTAAAGGATTGTTAAATGTAATGCATTGCTTTAAAAGAATCCCAATAATAAAAATAATAGAAAAATCTTTTATCAGAGATATTACAGTTGAGGAGGAGGAGTAGGAGGAGTAGTAGTAGTAGTAATAATAATAATAATAATAATAATAATAATAATTATTATTATTATTATTATTATTATTAATACTAGCTGGTTTAGTTATCTGATTTGGTATCTCTGTAGTACACTGGAGTCACCTGGTTGTGACAGAAGTCAATGACACACTTATGTGGTTTGAAATCAGGACTAGATATTGTGCTAGTGAAAAAGGCAACAAAGTACCACTAAACCAGCTATTAAAAAATACAAATTTGAGCTTGTTTAGAAATGACTGTAGTAGCGTTTATAGACAATGCATTTTTATATGTATTTCATTCTGTCGTAATATGCATATGTAGCAAACTGCCAGCAAGCTTTCTCTGTGTTTAACTCAACAGTGCTTAGAAGAAACGGTTCAGGTGCTGCTCAGTTTACAGGGTGCTAAAAGCTGTTCAGCAGTTTGCTGTGGAGGGGAAAGTTTTTTGCCTGTGAACAGTGCGAGGCTCACCCAGCTGATCAGCACCCATAGTCCTTAGATAAAATCAGAGAGGGACAACACTTCCAAATGGGACCCTGGCCCTGCTGCGCTCTCTGCCTTTTGCTGCTAAGGAGTTCCCCCCTGACATAAACTAAGGTGCTTTTCTACTTTTCTCCCATGGGTCTGTTAACTTCTTTTCTAACCTGAGGAGTAAGAGCTCATTTTTGTGGTTTGCAGGGTCCTTTTTCTTCTTTACAGGGACTCTTCTCTTTCTTTCACTCAGGCATTTTCCCAAGAAGTCAATGTCAACTTTGTAGCCTCCTTGATGCACTCCTGTAGTGGATTTTTATACCTAAAATTTTTAAAGAAGATAAAAAGGTTAAATTCAAGGATGCAAGTGTTTGTGTAAATGCATGTTTGTCTGCAGAAAGAGAGTGCTACACTCTGCTTTTTGTATCAGTTCTTAATTCTTCTGATTTCGTTAACAATCAAGATGAGATGGTCTTCATTATATTAGTGTCAAACCAGAATTACTCCAAGGGAGTTCCTTTAACAGAATTACTCTGGACTTACACCGTATAACAGAGTTCGGGATTTCTATTCCATGTCTTCACAGGTGAAAACAGTAAGAAATCAATATGACTTTTTACGGGAAAACCTCTTACAAAGAAAAACATTCTTACCTGCTGTTTATAGTTCTGTTTTCTTTAGACATTAAGCTATGGCAGAAATAATAAAAAAGAATGAGAAATATTTATGTTTTAACTTTTGACTGAAGTAATAGTTACCAGAAATCAGTATATTTTTCAATTTGTGCTGTCAGCCCTTGATATATCTATGGAGTGATGGGATCAAACAATAGTTTCTGTAATTACACTTCGTAATTCTGGTATATTAGCTAAATCTCACAACATTTTGTAACACTATAGAAAAATAATATAAAATGTACTTCTAAAAATCCCATTCTCATCTTGCTCAAAGCAGAATAGGTTATTCGAAAACAGGGGAGTTAGTTACGTTAACTTTAAGGCTTATTGTAACTAAGAACTTTATGCAAAAGCATTTGCCAAGGCATCATCACAAAGAGACAGAAATAGAAACAGAGCTCTGTAGTACTTTTTTTACCTCCTAAAAAAGAGGACGAGCTGTACCAGTGCTTTGAATGCAGAGTCCTGTGGCTGCAGCTACTCCAGAGTTCAGGTTTGGGCCAAACACGTAGGGCTGAAGTGAATCCCCCAGTTGTCCCCATTTACCGTGCTTTGGTTTGGTTTGCGGGGAGGTTTGGGTGCGTGTTAGCAGCAGCCTTTCTGGAGAGGCTATACTGGGAGTTACCACCCTGTTGTGTACCAAACGCACTCCAAACCTCGACGAGGACACAAACATCTGACCTGATGGCTGGTCTCGTGGACAGCTTCGTGCTATGTGTGCGCTGGGGTGCTCAGCCTGAGGAACTGGGTTATATCTGTCGTAAAGTAAAGCTCCTGAGCTGTTAACCAGTGAAGATGTAGGGTCCTCAGCACCACTTACTTCCATATACTGCTTCTCCTCTATTGTCCTGTATTACTTGCTAATATAGATAAAGCTTTAAATTTACACTAGCATGTTGCTGATACATTCTGAAAGCATCTAAATGAAGCCCAAAGCGGAAATTTCAGCCTTGTTGACTTTCGGTGGGATGCAGATGCTCTTCACACCTTTTTTTATCTTCCTTCCCAAACAATTAAAAAAATTTACACACCTTTTTTAAGCCTCTGAATAGGGGAACTGCGGCACAGGTAAGGAATATGTAGAGAGACTTCTATTGACATTAACATGCAGCCACCATAAGATGAGTCTCAGTAGCTGCTTAGTGGTGCAAAGCAACTTGCTCAGCAATATGCACCATGAAGTGAAAGGAGAATCTAAAAAACCGTTTCACTTCAATGAGAATTTAGCCAGGACATAAGAATTAATGCTGAAGTTAACAATCCTAATCTTCGGAGGAGTGTCACAGAAATTTTAATAAGCATCAAGAGCATTCTGGGTTTCTGTCTCACCTGGGAGAGATACCAGTGCTTCAACAATAACCCACTGATCTTGAGGGGATCCAACTGAGGGACCCCACTGATCTTGCCTAAATGTAGCTTACTTTATCTGTAAAAGCTCAGAGAACACCAGGCCAGGTGGCTCAGGGAAAGAGATGGGTGTATTTACATGGACATTCTGTGTATTCTTCCAGACAAGATGCAAAGTTACAGGATGTGTTACACATTTCAGAGATATTCAGGGAAGAACAAAAACCAGATGGGTAGCAACCTCAATTTATGGGAGAAAAAAGGCAAAAATCCTTTTGACTTAAATGAAACCAGGATTTAAATAAACTTCTTAGTGATTTCCATTATTATTTAGGAAACATTCGTTTGACCAATCTTAAACACACTGGCTTCAAAACAAAGCTCCCTTTGATTTTTTTGGCATCATGATTTGGCCATATAGTTTTGCTAATTTGAGTGATTCCCATTTTAACTCACTGAGTTATTCCTTTGAACCTCACCTGTCTGTCTCTATTAGATGTAATTGGCAAGTGTACAATAAACAGGATGCATAAAAAACTGATACTTGTATTCAGCAGTCCATAATTAGATTAAGCTACATCCTACTCTGAAAAAAAACCTGATTATGTAGCAGCCTGCGGTTTTCCTGAAATTTCTGTGTGGGCTGTACTACTTACCCTCAGTACATAAGATGCAGTAGCATCTGAGCATATAAAGCCTACCACCTGTAGCTGACTGGGAGGTGTTTTCCCTTTTCTTTTCCTTTTTCTTTCCCTGCTTCCCCTTCTCCTTCTTCTCTTTTCTCCTTTATTTTCTTTTTACTTTCTTTAGTTTTCTCTCTCTTCTCTTTCTCTTTCATCTTAAAGTCATATTATTATAATGGTGGGTTGACAAGAAGCAGACATAATTTCTTACTATAGTATCATTGAAAGTAAAACATTTAACTGTACATTGTCATGTTATTCTAATATGTTAAAGTATACTTCTTACATAAGCAATATTTTAAAAAGATAGGCTGTGTACATTTTTTAATCTAATATTTATTATTGAAACTCTAAAGAAACACCATTGAAGCCACAGTGTTAAGTAGTGGATTTTTATACCTAGAATAAAAAATTAGTCTATTTCTCATTTTGATCTTGCTGCTTGTCCACAGACTGTAGGATTTAGAAGCAGAGGCTAAAATGAAGAGAGGGGGTTAAATCAGTGGAGAAAAAAAGGGACGGAGAAAGAGATTGAGCTTTTATATTCATAACACCATCAGTCTGTGGATCTGCAGTATTTTTGTTATTCCTGCTAAATTTTTAGTCATACCTGGAAAATGCATAACACTTAATCCCCTCGTTTTGGTCCTTACATCAACACCCTCTTTAAATTTTGCTGATCCTTCCTAAATAATGTTTCTCAGCTTTGGGTTTTCTTACTCATTTCCAGAGCTAAACGGGGCTCTGAGCACCTCCCCTCTCAGTTGCTGCAGCCTCCTCTTCCCATGACAAAAGCAGTCTTGCCCCAGCACGAGAGCGAAGTTCTCTCTCGGGGTCTGCCACATTGACCATGCAGACCCTCTCTTTGCTTCCCTCCACATGCTTTCTCTTCTGTATATCAAATGTAAGTTGCTTGTATTCACTTCCAAGGATTTTTATGGCCTATTCCCACTGTCATCTCTCATTGTGACAGACTGAACTACCACATAGGTGGAAAAACCGCCGAGCAGCTGGCTCCAATTAACCACCTATCTTTTTAAGAGCTGGTGGGAGCAAGGGGATAACTAAGTGCTGTGTAATCAGACCCAGCTCGTTCTGAGAAGGCCTCCTACAGCGAAGAAGGGTAGATGTTGAAGGCATATCAAAGGGAAAACAGCTCAGGGAAAGGAGGAAGGATGAAAGGCAGTGTCTCAGTGAAGAGAAAAAAAAAAAAGAAGAAGGAACTGGAACTGAAAGTCGTTGGGGACCCAACAATCCCACAACTGAGCGCAATGCAATGCAGCAACGAGACAGACGGAAGGCTTGAGAACTGTTTGCCACAGCTCTCCTCCCATTGCATGGCTGAGCTTGTGTTTTAATAGACTTGATCCATCATCAGTGCCGGGTGTGACACTTCTGGGGAGAGCACTGCACGTGCCTGATTGGCAGTCTGTCTGAAAACCTGCTGCATATGTGCGGGTCAATTACAATTACATGCTTTATATAGTGAATGGATACCTCTACGGGACCCAAGGTATGGACAAATCCTTGCCTAGGGATGGCAAAGTCGGAGCAGCTGGTCTGAGTGCACAATGTTATCTTCCAGAGCAACTCATGCAGGATGAAGTGGGTTCCTGATTGACTGTGATCAGGAGTATCTGCCCTTAGATAGCTGAAAACTTCCTTTTCTCTTGATGTGACAGCCTCGGTAAGGAAATTGCAAATGTGCTTACAGGACAATCCTTGACTGGGCTGTTTATCCTTACGAAGGCCACAAAAGCTTAGTTTAGTCAAACTATGTTAGCAAGCGTCTCTTTTAGTAGAATATAATAGTCATTTGGGATTTATGGCTTAACATCTTGCCCTTTCGCTCTTTGCAAGGATTCTCAAGGATGCCCGTAATCAAAGATCTCTCTCTGTAAGTCCTTGTAATAAATCTTTCATCCCACTTGGTAGATGTTTCATTCTTTTGCACCTTGTGTTCAGAATTTAATTATCTTTTGTTGTTAAAGGACATGAATAAAGACAAAAGCAGAAAGTAGGACTCACTGCATCCTTCCATTGTGAAAGTCTTTTTATACCATGTTGGCTAAAGTCATTCAACCTCTTCTACCATTTCTTGTATGTTTTTAGTACAGGGTGACATTAGCTATTTTGCTTTTGGACAAGGATAAGGAAGAGTGTTTGCATAAAAGCTCCTTTTCTAGGCTGGACTCAAAATTTTAGCAAATTAATCTGTGTTTCTGCAAGGGTCATTTTTCCCATTGAACTTGGCACTTGCACATTCATTGCCTAGCCACTCTGAAGCCTTCAGACACTGCCAGGCTGCTGGGTCCTTCAGCCCCTCTTCTCTACTTGCAAACATGAAATAAACCTTTATGATGTTCATTTTAGCAGTTGGAGGGGTGTCCTTTACCCTACAAAGAAGATGGATACTCCCTTTTTACAAGGAGTCACATGGAAAAGACGAGGAGTAAGGGGAACAAGTTACTCCTGGGGACATTCTAATTGGACATGAGAGGAAAATTTTTCACAATGAGAACAATCAACCATTGGAATAATGTCCCCAGGAAAGTGGTGGATTCCCCAACATTAGACACTTTCAAGATTTGGCTGGACAGGGTGCTGGGCCATCTTGTCTAGTCTGTGCTTTTGCCAAGAAAGGTTGGACCAGATGATCCTTGAGGTCCCTTCTAACCTGGTATTCTATGATTCTATGATTTTTTCTTTCATATGCAGGGTGTAGTTTAGGACCACATAGCCCGCCCTTCTTTCTTTCCTTCCTTAAGGCTCATGGAAATGCCTGAAATTCCAGATTTTACCCAGATTCCTGATTGTGTGTTTTTAACCTTATACTGATGTCCTAAAGTCTCTGTTCAGTTGAGGATACTATAGAGCACATGGGCTTTTGTGTGAAGTCCCAACTGCTCAGGCTCCTTCGATTAGCCTTCCTAGAGATGGTTTCCGAAGTCCCTGCCCACTGTTATGCAAACATGCGTGGCTGCATTGAACTAACTTTGATATATATGATGTTGCAGGACTAAGTCAAGTAGGGAAGTTCAGATAAACAAATGTTTTTCAAAACAATATTCTTCAGCTAGTATTTAAAATGTTCTTAGAAATACTCTCTTTCTCTCATTGAAAGATTTTAACCTTCAGTCTCATTTTAAAATGTCATGTGTATTTCATGTAGAAAACTAACAATAACCAGTATTATAAAAGTCAAGTGGCTTTATTTTAAAACATTGCTTTAATTTCTAGTACTCTCTTACTATGAAAAGAAATGCCATGTGTAAAAAGTATAAGACAGTTGATCTATCACTATCCCTAATATGCTATCAAGGAGGTCTCTTTAACCTTAATTGTTCTTCACTGGAGCATTCAATTTCCTGTTCTCTGTTCTTGCGGTGCTTCTGTCTTTGCTTGAAAAGAGTTCTTTTTAACATTGAAATTACCTGAAATGCAATTGTAAAACAGATGATTATAAAGCTTTTACATGTGGATGGAAAGTCAATATATTTTGCCTGAGACCAGTGTGCTGTTTTTAATTTTTCCAAACATAATTTTTTAGCAGCTTTATCAAACATTGACAAACTGCTATATTTATTATTTATATAATGGCTTTAATGAACAAACCGTAGATCATACTTAATTATGATGTCGAAAAAATGACAAGAACTGAAAACCTCATGGATGGTGAATTATTTGACCATTTGTAGTTAGCGAAGGAAGCACAACACAGGTGTCTTCCTGTAGTTAGCAGTAATACTCCTGAGAAAGTATCTACATTGCAAGTTACAATGTGTTTCTACTCAAAAGCAGTTCAAGTAAAGTGGAAACACAACTTCACAGCCCAGTCCTTATTCAAAGTATAGTTTGGTGTTTATAATCACTGGCATACCAAATGATGGGCCATGTTGTGTTTGATGTTAGTACAGACAATATAATTGGCCTCTGTAGGGTTTAGCTAACAGGAGAGAGAAAAACTAAACGCACAACTTAACACATTGCCTGTCAAGTTTGGATACTGATGATTAAGTTTGTTAGGATCAAAGTGAAAGCTGTCAGAAAATAGAAGAGCAGGAATGTCACTAACTGCTTAAAAAAGAGCAACTACCAGTAATTAGCAAAGCTGTTTTCCTTTTACCCTTTCTTAGCTCAGTTTGCCTACTCTTTTTCTGCAACCATCAAGAAGCTGTGAACTTCCCGTTAGCCTCAAGTGATCTTTCTTTTGGATGAGGCTTACTTCATAATTCATGCACTATGTCTTAGTTATCAAAACACAACATTGCTTTTGCTAAGCAAGACGCCTATTTTTTACACTGGCTTTTAATGCAAAAATAGTATTTTGGCTATCTGACTGTATTTTGACTTACATTTTTTTCTGAGATGCTACATGCCTCTGATCCTACCTTTTCTCTCTGAATGCATCAGGTTTCAGGCTTGAGCTGTTACTGTTTTGGAAAGGAGCTGTGCATCTCAAAGTGGACATTTGTAGTAGTTCCCTACATATCAACATTTGGGGAAGAACAGCTCTTCACTCACCTTATCCACACTCTTCAGGAATTTGTAAATCTTTCCCTTGTCTCCCCTCAGGCATCTTCCCTCCAACTGCAGCCTGTTTAACCTTTCCACACAAAACAGCTGCTCCATCTCCTCAATCATTTTAGTTGTGCTTCTCTGTGCCCTTTCTAACAACAGTCTGTCCTCTCAGAGATGTGGAGGCTGACATTGCCCACAGTACAGTTAACAACTGATTTAATCCTCACTTCTTAACTACTGATTTAATTTTCCATATAGAATCCAGGTAATCCAGGTACTTTAAAGTATGAATTCTCTCGAGTGTGACTGGTGTAAGATGTTATGTTAATGATTAGGCTACTTAAATCTGTGCTTTGAAAACAGTCATTTTTTTAAAAGCTGCATTATTCTTTGACCAGCAAGGTGCCGCAGAAGAGGAGTGCAGTGAAACTCAGCATTGCTACCCCTAGCCCTTGCCTGGGAGCCTGAGACCCAGGCTGCAGACCTGACGTAGATGCCTAAGCGTCTCTGTAGTATCTAGCAAGATGTGGATGCCTCAAAATGGGATTTACAATAGGCAGCATACTGACACTTCACCAGGTACTAGTGAAGAAAGGCGCAGTCTCATCTGGATTTAGGCCAATATCTTGAAGGCAGGAGTGGCATTTGGATTTTCCTCCTCGTATTCCCAGATTGCCCCAGGCTATTTTCTCCCTAAAAATGCTGCTGATAGATAAGACAATGATTTTCATCTCCTTTTTGTCCTGTGAACCTGTAGCCCAAAGAGAAGAGTCAACAAACGGGAGAGAGGTAGTGCTGGTGCTCCAGTCTCTGTGCTTTCTCTGGTCTTGCTGGTGGAATACAGGGCAAAACAGCAGAGACTTGCAAAAACAGTGCACGGAGTGTCGAGCCTGTCCCTGCTGCCACTGCTCACCAGGCTTCCGTACGAACACTACTGGACCCAAAACAGTGCAAAAGAAAGGAGTTTATTTCTCCTCTTTGCTTGGTAATAAAAGAAGTAGCATGCCAAACATGCCCCTGCTCCTTCTGGAGTTGCAGAGACTTTAATCATTCACAAACTCTCCCAGACCACTTTTCCCCCCTCCTCTCTCTTAAATGTCTTGAAAGGCTTGTCATGAGCAGTGTAGAAAACGGGGCACGGATTAGATTAAATGTTTCCATCTGGAGAGAAAGTAGCTGTAAATTAGTGGACTCAAAGAAAGTAGTTAAATGCCCATAAAAATAAAGTCTTCCCCAAACCCAGCACTGCTAACGACATGACATTCAGTTATGCGCTCACAGACAGACTCTAACTGGTGTCAGTGGTGAAGGCAGGCATTTGGCTTTGCTGAAAAGTGTGAAGTACCTGCTTGTAGAAGGTATCAGTTACCGAAGGGGAGCAGTTCTTTTCGATGTGTATATAATTGCTGTTATCGATTTCAAAGCTTTGGGGTATTAAGTAGCTGACATTTTATATTGGACTTATGTGTGACATGAGTTACTGTGTGTTTACATAACCTGTATGGCTTAAAAAATGATACTGAAGTGTTAGACTCATAGCACTGACCTAAAAAAGATGGTTTGGTGTTCAGGTTTTAACAGTATATTAATATTAAAAAAATAAAAGTTATTAGTGCTGCATATCCAACATTTACAAACATCAATATCGGGATTTCTATAATTAAATTATGTCTACTTTTGAAATTAAAACTGTAAATATATACATATATACTTGATAAGGAAAGAAATCTGGGAGAAAAACAGTGAAAATTAAAAAAAAATATTGAACCACCTTTGTCTGTTTAGTGGGCTGAACTGACTTGCTGAAGGATCAGATGGTTTTCTGACCCTGCAGACTGGAGGGGGTGAGAGCAGGAAGGCTTTCTTCTGGTAGCTATGAACTTTTAGGTCTGCTCAGTTATCTGCAGATACTTCACCCCACATTCCTGCGTGGAGTGAGAGAGTGAGAGAGGTGCCTTCACATGTGCTCTCTCTTCCTATCCATCCCAGCCTAGAAAGCAGAACTTTGACCCATTGACTCTATTGACACGAGCATTTTTTGTGTGTGAATAAGTGTTACGAGCTGAGGTCTTCTGTGCCAAAACCAATTAGTATGTAGTAGACCTATGGAGGATATTCGGAGAGGAATTTGCAATTATGTGATGAATGTTGGTAGTCGTCTACTCATTTCTGGTCTTCTGGTCACAGGTGTCGTTTCAGTAAGCAAGCATCTGACTGATGCTCTGTTTTCGGGGCACAGGGCAGATCTAGCTCACCTCTGCTGGGAGGGACTGGTCCAGCTCCCCCCACCCTTCCTGCCTGCCCATATCTACTTACCTGTCAACCTGAGCTGGTTTGGGTACTTGTCAGGCCCTGTCAGAGCAGATCGAACTCACTAACCTGGCAGAAAAGGAATTCAACTGGGTAAAAAAAAAAAAAAAAAAAGGGAAAAAGAAAAAGAAAAAGGTAGTTTTCTGTTGTCTTAGTGGTTGTGTTCAACAGCTCAAAACCTGATGAGCACAAGTGCGGGGGACCTGCCTGAAAGTGGGTCTGGGAAAGGCGGGCGAGGGAGAAGGGGGTGAGCTCTTCCTTTGAGGCAGGAGGGGACCATCTGATGGGGGCAACTGAACCTGAAACAGTCCCCTGCTGGGTCGGTGAGATGGCTAAACTGATGTGGCAGTTTGATGATGCCACAGACAGACATTGTCTCACTCCCTGGCCCCTGCTTTTGCTAGGTCCTGCTCTAAGCTTTTGGCAGTTCTGATGCTCACCTGACCCTCGGAGGGTGCTTCAGCTTACTGAACTAGCAGAAAGCTCTTTATTTTCTTTCTCTATGCTGGAATACGTTGTGGCTGGTGTAGTGAGTTGGTGGGCTCAGTGAGGCTTTGGGTGAGTGCTGTCGTCAGTGAAGGAAGGAGAGAGGTCGTTGGCTGTCTCATGGTACTTCATCACTTAACCCAAAAGCCAGTGATTATGAAACTAGCAGCGTGAGGTGGGAAACAGAAGGACAACCAGCAAATGTGATCAGTTTTATGAAAAGGGGGGTGACTGTTATGGGGATGTGTGATTTTTGGGGCTACTTTTCACTTTACGTTATTTCTTAGTGATTACTGACAGTTCTGCGTTTTGCATTTCCAGCCTCATGCAGTAGGGAAGGTGTTATGTCTCATTGTCTTTTGCACAGCTAAGGGCACATTAAGTTTCAGCTACCCGATAATAATAATAATAATAATGTAAAGTTTCGCAGAGATTTTGTGCCTTATTCATTGCTTGATCATGATTTGACAACTTGTGAACTGGGAGTCAAGTATTGGTGGGGCTGAGAAATCCTAGTACAGCAGCACAGGACCCAAGAAAATTCAGAAACAGCCTGTAACAACCCAAGAATGAAAGTATGTGAAATCAACTGGCATATTCAGATGCATTTCTATGGCATTTATCTCTGAGATAGGACTCAATTTTCTATGCTGAATTTGGAGGAGGGTGTGTGTGCTATAGAAGTTCAGGGCTATTCCATCTTAGTTTGGCAGCAGGAGGTGGGTTGAGATCCTGCTCACTCTGAACTCTCCTTGCATAGGCAGCCAGTCTGTTCCAAGTGAGATGGAGGAGATTTCCCTCTAGAGCTCTTTCAAAAAGTTTACCCCACTCTTCTCATGGTACTAGAAACTGATGCATTTAGAAAAACTGGTTTACAAGTGAAGGAAAACTGGTTACAAGTGGAAAGCAAATGTTAGGACTGGAACTTATTGTATTTAAATCTGTATAGATTTCTTGCGAGAAATGAGTATTTCAACGGCACTCTGCTTGATTTGTTTCCAGATTTTTTGCACACTTAACAAAGGAACTAATAAATAATTATTGTGAAGTTTCAGAGACATAACAGGTTTTTTGGAAGCTCACGTAGGAATAACATCTACACTGAAATAAAGACTTCACACCTTCTTTTCCCCTCACCCTTTATAAAGTAGAATTACTTTAAGTAATACAGGAAATCAGGAAAAACCCTTAAATGACTGGAAAAATCATAGGAGGACACTGTAGGTTAGAACATTCTGCCATTAACAGCCAAACCTGGAACAGGGCTAAACTCTGGTGATAGCACTTCTGCTGGTGTCATTTCCACTAATAGCCAGGTTCTTATTATAAACGTAATCCAAAAGAAAAATCCTCTTCATGTCTGACATTGCCTTCTTGTACAGGCTTAGTTTGTGCTTGTTTTCTTATGCACAGAGGGAAGGATGCTATGATGGTTTTTCTTGCACTTCCAATGCAAGTGCAGACTAAGCTCAGTTCTGCTTCTTTTGCGGGAACTGGTGCGTATACAAGGAAATGTTTTAAAATGTACCAAGGTCACTTATGGCCTTAAGGTCTACTGACATTTGATGGCTGTGTCTGTGCCTCAGGTGGGTGCACTTAACAGCGTACACCACTGTCATAGAATCATAGAATCATTCAGGTTGGAAAAGATCATCAAGTCCAACTGTCCTAGCTCCTAGCTTGTCTGGTGTCAGGGGTCTCTCAGAGTACAGCCTGACTATTCTCCAAGAAAATACAGGGATTTGGGGTAGAAAGAGTGGGCAGTGGGAGAATAGTTTGTTACTAGGTCTCTGTACAATGTACAAATACGATATAGCTACAGTGCAGACTCAGAAACAGAATATCCCATATTCATGGTGTCCTTATTTATGTTTCTGCGAGGGTATGCTATTAATCCTAAAATCCCCTGTTGTCTGATATTAGTTTAAACTTTAGGGTGAAGTGGAAGCTGCAGTTCTGAGTTCCATCCAGGGTGATGAAAACAGGAGAAAATGTACGGCAGCTGTAGAGATTTTTTTGTTGTTGTTCACTCTCAGCTATTAACTGATCAGCTCAGAACCTAGCCCTTGCGCAAAACAATGGCATCGACAACAAGCTATTAGCTCTCAGCACCTTGGGCACGAGGGGAAGGAGAGAAAAATATAGAAAAGCATTTTCAACAGACCAGGAGATAACAGGCAATCAAACCTGCTATGTTCATACAGATTTTCACTGGAAATCCTCAGTGTTTCACTTGACTTGTGTGTGTAGGGCATGCAGAAACATGAAGCAAATCTCCTGATAAAAATGCTGAGAATGGTATATGTGATATTTTTGTAATAACTAATGGAAAGATAACACTTGAAAAACATTTAATTCAGGTTTCACATTATGATTTCTCTGATGGCAAACCTGGTTTAAGAAGGTCCTATTCCCTTCTGTTTGCAGCTGCTTTCCTCTCTCCTGCCCCTCATAATCAGCCTCCTTTGTTGTACCAGTACAACTGTTTATAGCTTTTTTGTCTGAAAAGTATGAGTCATATTATCTAGAGCTCATACCCTCTCCTGTTTTTAATCCTGAATCTTTTTTTCACTGATCTGGTTTACAGCAGTCCCACCCCAACGAGGTGAATCCCACGATGAAGGATCAGGTTGCTTGTTACTGCTCAACCTAACTAAACCTACTGCTAAACTAAGGAACTTGTTGCTTTGTTTCTGCTTTTGCACTCATGGAGACCAAATAGCTGATTCTGGGAGCTAAACCAGCAAGAAAAATCCAAACAACCAGCTCAAAGCACATCCTTCCCTGTTGGTCTGGGACCCTCAGCTGGCTCACGGTAGGGTCAGCGTGGGTGCAAGGGAAGAGGTGGGGGCCCCTGGGTGGGCTGAGAGGAGAGGCGAATCCTCTTGTGCTTGATCAGCTTAGCTATAACGTGAAGCATCTCCCGTAGGGAGCCTACCACGTGTGGCAGGTTGATGAGAACTGCCTTGAGATGGGTAAGCCAAGGAGTGGATGGGCAAAGTTTGCTGCTGGAAAAGAGTGCTGTGAGCTACACCTTTGGTGTAAATCCCAAATGGGGTGCTGCCATGGGAATCGCATGTCGTTCACGTGTTTCTGTTGGGTTACGGTGGTCCCTGGCTGCTTCCTTTGCGTGCAGCAGCTCAAAGTCCCTGATAGGGATTCAGGAAAAAGTCTTTCTCATTAGATTTTTATCTATGTCCTTATTTGGAAGGAATATTTTTTTTTTTCCCTTTCATCATGTCAAAAGCTGTACTAACAGCAATCAGTATTATATTGCTCCCTAAGATCCTGATTTTGCTACCGTAACTTACACAAACAATTTTAACTTGTTTAACAAGTCCCAGTGGGAATACCTTCTCAGGAACTACATAGGCAGATAAGTAGCACACTCAGGGATTAAGTTCTACACTTAATGGAAAACAACCCCTTTTTGGGCACCTTCTTTCTTGTAAGGTCATGGTGCACATTTTGTTGTCATATATTAGTCAGTACAAATCTCTGATTGACTTTATTTTTCTAATGCAGTTCAATGGTAAATGCTTTTGTGTTAAAAATATCTTGTCATAAAAGTTGTTTTGACTGTTGCCAAGTTTCTTTTTTTTTTCTTTTCCATAGTATAAAGAAGAAAAAAGAAATGGTTTATAAGAACACAGTTAATATTATTCATATGGTTGACTCTTATTTGACATATAAGGTAGAGCCAATATCTATTCTAAGCAGATGGAAGAGATAGAAACAGGTGTAATTGTTTAGATGCTCATAAACTATAGCTTTTTTAAAGAAGTAGGGACAATTGGAACCCAAGTAGTTTTATTTTCAGTGGTTTTATCCTGGAAGACTTTTAGTTGCTTGGGTTAGCACTGCAGAGCTTATTGACTAGTCCTGTCATGTTACTGTCAAGAGTGTTTATGCTTAATTTCATAAAAGAAAGATTTTTGTTTGAGCTTTACTATTTTGGAATGCCCATTACCAAATAGAGCCTTGTTCTGAAGGTTCCTGCATGAATTCAAGTGTCCTTGCCAGGGAAATAGAAAATCTGCTCAGTTATTGTTCCCATATTTCCACTAATTAAAAGTATGCTCAGTTTGTCTTCCTGCATGCGTGATCAGCTGAGGTCTGTCTCCCAGGACTTGCTAAAAATTGCATACAAACAACATTAATAATACACATATGCATTTACAAACAAAACACACATCAATTAGTTTTCTTTGTTGTTATTAGCATGTTGATGGGTATGGAGTAGACAACACTTCATGCTCCCTTCCAGCCCTTCTTCCTATTATACCAGCACTGGTAAATAAAGAGCCCAGCGGTCTGGCTGTGGTTAACTCTCTCATTCCTTCTAAGCAATGCCTAGTATGAACTGTGGAAGGTATTTTTGCTAAAAATCTGGGTCATTTTTGTAGCTATGAGTAGACACAAGTCAGGTGTCTTTTTCATGTTTCTCACATAGCCAGACCCGTGCCATTTCAAAAATACCATAGATGTGTTAACTGCCTTTGCTAATCACCTCTCTCTTCCCTCACGATGGTGCTTAAATAGAGAGCATTTCTAATGGACACATCCTTTCAGCATAGAAACAAGTGTACAAGGTGACTTATCTTTCTTCTATCCTGTAGATAATGTGCTGTTAGAACAGAGGCATGATCCAAATTGGACTCCTTGATTTTTGCACAAAAAAAGACCTGACTTACTACACTGTGTCACAAATTATATTCTCCAGCATTTGATTTTGTTGTACTCCAGAGCCCCCTTTTGTTTGGGAGAATAATGTTGTAAAGGAAAGATGGCTTTGCCTTAAGGAGAATTATTCAATGTCAAACCCCAAACTGAATGGTTTAAATTTTCCAGTTTTGCAAGTGGGTTCTTTTTACTTCCCAGCTATCCAGTTTTTCTGAACATCCCTTTTACTTTCTTTATATTTGCAAATCAAATGAGGATTTCAGTTTAAACCTCATACACTGTAGTTTTTCTTCCCACTTTACAAAAGGTATTACTTTTATTTATTTTTAGGCTGCATAAAAACATTTTGTCGATCTCTTAAGAATCCTTAAGACTTAGCTAATCTAGGTAAACTGACATTTAATCAATTTCTTTATTTACATTCTGACATTAACTGTAATGCTTGAAATCACTCTACAGAGAAAAACGAGTGTATATTTAACTGTAAAACAATAGAGTAAATATGAAGCCTCATCAAAGACATAACAAATTGATTTATTCCGATAAATAGTAAATGAATCAAGAGATCTCAGCTGTTGTGGAACTGAATGAGAACAGAGAAGAAGAATGTATAAAATGACTAAATATCTAAGAAGACTTCCTAAAGAGGGTTCACACCCTAGCTGATGGAGGATGCAAACATATGGTGTGAGTAAAATGACTCAGTATGACTGCACTAGTGTTAAAAGCCTAAAAGCCTCATTATCTTTTTTTTTTGGAGTATTGCTTTTCTTTGAAGAATTCTCAAGTATAGTGATTCCAGAACAGCTTTATGCTTTCCTAGACATGATCTTTGCTGTAAAAATTGTGTGCATGGGAGACTTACATATCAAAGCTGCTGTTGTATTCTCATATTTCTTTTCTCTAGGCAGAAATAGGGCATTGTTTGTGTTGAATAAACAATTTCAAAGTTGGACCAATGCAGATGTTTCTTCTAGCTTTTGGTGGAGACTGTTTTTGCAAGACTAGGGTACTGATATTCCTAAACAGTTAGTAGGAAATGTCTTCCATAACCTCCCGGTGGGCCTTTTGTGGGCGCTCTGTTTCCACAAGTCATCATGTGGTACTTGAAAAGAAAGCCTAAACTGTAGAATAATGAAAGAACATAAGACCGTAGTCATGCAGGACATGGAAAGGTGATGTTTTTTCTTCTTTACTGAGTGTTTTAATAGATGGCCAGAGCCAGATGCCTTTTTACTGATGTTTTAAAATATGCATTAAATCATATCCCTATTATATCCCTCTTTTTGTCAATGCCTAACTCTTAAATATTCTTTACAATACTCCTCTTTATTACTGCTCTGTGGAGTGGATAGGTAGATTCTTTCTGACTAGAGTCTTGTGTGGCAAATAGACAGCATCAGAAAGGGTTTTATAATAAACAAATCACTTAGATGAACAGACTGCCACAGTCCCCCAACAGATGCTCAGAGGAACCGGTCAGCATCTGAAACACAGCTAGAGAGATCCGTTGCTCCCGGAATTAGTGGATATACGCATGCGGTAGTGGATGGGCATGTGTGTAATGCCTGTTTATCCTCCAGGACGGCCTGGCTGAAAGGCTCTTCGTGCCTCGTACCGGGCGTCTGTCGTGCCGAGCGGCTGCCGGCACAGGGATGCTCTGGGGCTGCTGCCCGCCCCAGCAGCCAGCGGTGAGCTTCTGCAGCCGCCTCGGCAGCCCGCAGACACTGGGAGGCAGCTGGGGAGAAGGTTTTAGTTGGTCAAGTCACTAGTCATTTTGTGGGTCTCGGCTCCTAGGATTCGGGAAAGGCTCTTTGGTAACCAAATGGCTGTAATAACCTTATGAGGCATTTGATAGCCTTTGCCGTACTTGTACTTTTACCATTCGGAAAAACAGTGTCCATGTGAAATTTATCATGCTGCACATTATCAGGCAATAGAAATCCTCAGCTGCCTGTGGCATTCTCATCGCTGCAAAATCTACAGATGGTTGACTTTTGAAATGATTTCTGAATAGGTTCACATGCTTCGGGTAACAATGTAGTTTCACTGAAGTTTAAAAACCCCTCACAGTGCAATGCCAACTAAAATACTAGCAGGCTGCCAAGCTTTTCCCTGGCCTTTACGTGCTGGATGGATTATTGCTACTAGACCTGTAAAAGTTGTACATTAAAATACGAGTCCTATCAATTTACTGTATAACTTAATGCACTATTAGCGATTTTTATTGATCCCATGGAAAAGCAAAATCTCTAGCTCTGCAAGCCTTGCTGGACACTCAGCTCACTGTAGTTGCCCTTTCTCAGTGAGAGAGCTCTCTGGATAGCTGTTACCTCCTTCCCAGGATGAATCAGTATGATTTCTAAGGCTGAGCTGCATCATTCATATTGAATTACCTCGGAAATTTAAAAGACTTTGGGTAGTCAATCACTTAGCCTTTTGGGACTGGTGAATTGAAAGAATTGAAAGACTGTCAAGACCACACATGCTGTTTCCTTATGGTTTTGGTTGTTTGGCCATTATAGGGAGTTTACCCTTGGGCCAGTAGGACAGATTTGCCCAGATGACATTCTGTCACTAGCAACAAAGCCCACTGTATCCCCATGAGCATTAGAAATAATTGATGAGGAAGTTTGACTTTCATCACCTGCTCAGTGTGTGAGCTGGCTCTACTTCTGTTTTGCAGCTTTACAATATATTCTCCAAACAAGATCGGGTTCTTCTTGGGCATAAGATGGAGCGTGATGAAAAAAAGCAATAGGTTGGGGTTTTTAAAATGGTCATGTAAGTATGAATAAATAACTGCCCCCCAGGATCCCCAATCTGTGAAAAACCATGTAACTTACAGCAAAGATCTTAAGTGCATAAACATTTTTCTGACTGCACGCAATACACGGATGCTAATAATGTATTATTGTAGGTTTCAAGATTGGTGGGATTTGCTTCTATTTCTCAAACCATTCTGCAACTTAAAGGGACTGGCCTTAAGTGTGCTGTGGGCACTTTTGTTGTTTTTATGGGTTAGGACTCACAGATTGTGATTTTTTAAATGATCTGTCAGGGTACTCTTAGCCATTAGATGGTTGCTGTTTGGTGCTGGTTAGACAAATGAAAATATTCAGCTGATGACCCTTTTCTCCTTTCAGGTACAAGAGACAATTGGGGATAAAATGATGATGTTATCAAGCGTAGGAAACCCTGTGGCAGAATCCTCTCGAATTGTTGTTGCCTGTCACCAATTTACAACTGGCACTGTGTGCTGACAGATGTAGTGATTCATTAGTGAAATCATTTGAAAAAAAAGAATTCAGGAACTTTACAACTGTCATCTGAACAATTTAAGCTATGAAATTTAGAAGACAAATTTGTTAGTGATCACACCATACTTTTCCGTTTTTTGACTTATGATCTGACTGTATAAACGTTGAAGTGATGTAATTACTTGAGGGATTTTTTTATATTATTAAAAGAAAAAAGTAGCAGTTATTATGTATAGGAAATAACAAGGGTTCGAAGAATATACACTTCCGTGAGTGCCTCCAAGAGAGATATTTAATTTCTTGCTTGTTTGTCGCTATGAAAAATGTCAGGGGAAAAATTGCATTGATATGTAGATGAGGAGCTACAATCTAACCCTGTATGAAAGCATAGGTGGAGGTAAAATAAGTATACTGGTAATAAGGGCACAACAATTTTTGTTCCCTAGCTTGGACAATTTGAAAGTAAGGCAGGTCACAGCTGGTTCAGAGAACACTCTCATTGATTGAACAGCAGGGAACCTAGCTTGTAGTTTTGCATATTATTCTATGGCTGCATTCAACAAGTCTTGTCATTAATTGGAAGAAAAAATATGGCTTGTTCTCTAGAAGAAGAACCAGTCTTTTTTTTTTTTTTACGTCTGCTTTCTCCGAACACAACAATGAATATAGCTCCATCTTCAAAAGTGTTTTGATGTGTTTGAGAAGATCATATAATTTCCTTCACCTTTTTAAACATTTTTTTGATATCGAGTATGAAAGTTTGCTTGTATATTAGGTAGACGTGGATTAGTAAGGAATATTTATGATTTTGGTCCCTTTTCAAGAACTTAAAAAGTCCCTGGGAATACAAAAACCATGACAGATTGCCTGAAAGTTTGCCGTAAACACTGGTTTGAAAAGCTTGTAACAATCTCCATCTGTTCACTGCACACTTGAAAAGGCTCACACAGCCTATGCAGTAATACAAAGATACCTGTGACGGCAGATCTTTTCTTGGGAGGATTGTTTAATTTCGCTTGTGCTGTTTGGGGACAAGAAACTTCCTAAATACTTATTAAAAGCCTTTTTTTTTGTTTTCAGTGAAGTTAGTCATTCAAGTGGTTTTATGCTCATATGTATCATAATTTATCTCTTCTCAAAAGTTCAGCAACAAGTAAATGAGGAATCCTCAAGCATTAAGTGCATCAGCTTTTTGAACTGGTTTCTGGCAGAAGTGATTCACGTAAGACTGTGATCCTGTAAATATACACATACCAGACTTCAGTCACTGCTGTGTACAGGGCAGTGCTTGCAAATTTAAGTCCTGGGAGCATCAGGACCTTATGTACTAAATTGAAGTAATAGTGAAAGCAGATCAAAAGGATTTTCAAATAATTGACTGGGTTGTACTTTATATATATGGGAATTTCTATTGATCTGATTAGTTATTGTTCACCTGGACGGTATCTGCCTTGTACAATTACCCCGCCCCCACCCCCTTGTTATTTAGTAGTATTTTTTAGAGGGATAGACCTTACAAAGTTTGTTTTGAGACACATCTATTTCATTTACTGGATAAATGGCAAAAAATGAGAATGATATCATGCTTCTTCCTTTATAATTCATTTCTTAAAGTTTTCTGTGGAATATATTCAGACATAGACTCTTATAAATGAAAATACTTAGGAATAATGTAAAATCAATTATAATTCTTTGTATAACAACAGAAATGTTAGACACACTAGAAATTACCTCTGTGTCAGCACTGCAGTTTCATATTTTTGTCTTCTTAAAACATTCAGATAACATATATTGTAATAACACAACCAGTAGCTTTCTGATATCTTGCTTTTCTGATAGCCAGATGGCTTTCTGTTTGACATCAAGAAAAAAAAAAAATTCCTATTTTCTATTACCCTACACATGTTGTCCTACAATAAAAATGCCTAGCTTTCAGCAGGGAGGAACTTCAATTAATGTTAAAATGCAACAGGCTCTTGAGTTTACAAATGGTAAACAGTTGACTATGTCAGCAACAGATTGGTTTTAGTGTGACAGTAACTATATAATTTTGTAGAAGGCAAAATTGTACAAAAAAAATCTACAAAATCTACACCAGGAAAACTCTCATTCTCCTTGATAGCACATGTACCCACCTAAAAGTTGAGGGGTTTGTATGTGGGTGGTTTGCGAGATTAGGCACAGACTGCATTGAGTCAATGCTGATGGACTTGTTCACTTCATCATGTGTTACAGGATATATCTATCTATCATCTCATAGAATCATAGAATGGTTTGGGTTGGAAGGGTCCTTAAAGATCATTTAGTTCCAACCCCCTGCCATGGGCAGGGACACCTTCCACCAGACCGGGTTGCTCAAAGCCCCATCCAACCTGGCCTTGAACACTGCCAGGGATGGGGCAGCCACAACTTCTCTGGGCAACCTG
>JANXJC010000008.1:2587661-2598984 GCA_027564655.1 Leptodon cayanensis | reverse complement strand
CCGTGGGAAGCCCGCGCTGGAGCAGGCTCCTGGCAGGACCTGTGGCCCCGTGGAGAGAGGAGCCCACGCTGGAGCAGTGCTCCTGAAGGACTGCAGCCTGTGGAAGGGACCATGCTGGAGCAGTTCGTGAAGAACTGCAGCCCGTGGGAAGGACCCACATAGGAGAAATTTGTGGAGAACTCTGTCTTGCGGGAGGGACCCCACGCCAGAGCAGGGGTAGAGTGAGGAGTCCTCCCCCTGAGGAGGAAGGAGCAGCAGAGACAACGTGTGATGAACTGATCCCAACCCCCATTCCCTGTCCCTCTGCGCTGCCAGGGGGAGGAGGTAGAGAAAACTGGGAGTGAAGCTGTGCTGGAGAAGAAGGGAGGGGTGGAGGGCAGGTTTTTTAAGATTTGGTTTTATTTCCCATTACCCTATTCTGGTAGACTGATAATAAATTAAATTAATTTTCCCCAAGTTGAGTCTGTTTTGCCTGTGATGGTACTTAGTGAGTGATATCTCCCTGTCCTTATCTCGACTCATGAGCCTTTTGTTATATTTTCTGTCCCCTGTCCAGCTGAAGGGGGGAGTGACAGTATGGCTTTGGTGGGCACCTGGCATCCAGCCAGGGTCAACCTACCACAAGCCCTCTGGCCATCTTTCTGGCCCTCCTCTGGACTTGCTCCAACAGGTCCATGTCCTTCTTATGTTGGGGGACCCAGAGCTGGATGCAGTACTGCAGGTAGGGTCTCACCAGAGTGGAGTAGAGGGGGGAAATCACCTCCCTTGACCTGCTGGTCACACTTCTTTCGATGCAGCCCAGGATATGGTTGACTTTCTGGGCTGCAAATGCACATTGCTGGGTCATGTTGAGCTTCTTGTCGACCAACACTCCCAAATCCTTCTCCTCAGGGCTGCTCTCCATCCACTCATCACCCAGCCTGTATTTGTGTTTGGGATTGCCCCGACCCATGTGCAGGACCTTGCACTTGGCCTTGTTGATCTTCATGAGGTTCGCATGGGCCCACCTCTCAATCCTGTCAAGGTCCCTCTGGATGGCATCCCTTCGCTCCAGCATGTCGACCGCAGCACACAGCTGGTGTTGTCAGCAGACTTGCTGAGGGTGCACTCGATCCCACTGTCTGTGTTGCCACCAAAGGTGTCCCAATACCGACCCCTGAGGAACACCACTTATCACTGGTCTCCGTTTGGACATCAAGCCATTGACCACAATTCTTTGAGTGCAACCATCCACCCAATTCCTTATCCACTGAGTGGTCCATCTGGCAAATCCTTGTCTCTCCAATTTAGAGACAAGGATGTCATGTGGGACAGTGTCAAATTCTTTGCACAAGTCCAGGTAGATGACATCCGTTGCTCTTCCCTTATCCATCAACACTGTAACCCTGTTGTGGAAGGCCACCGAATTTGTCAGGCACAATTTGCCCTTAGTGAAGCCACATTGGCTGTCACTAATCACTTCCTTATTTTCCATGTGCCCTAGCATAGTTTTCAGAAGGACCCGCTCCATGATCTTGCTGGGCACAGAGGTGAGACTGACTGGCTTGTAGCTCCCTGAGTTTTCCTTTTTTCCCTTTTTAAAAATGGGGGTTATGTTTCCCCTTTTCCTGTCAGTGGGAACTTCCCCAGAGTGCCACAACTCAAATATGATGGATAGTGGCTTCATCAGGCAATTTGCTCAGGACCTGCAGATGCATCTTATCAGATGCCATGGACTTGTGCACCTTTAGATTCCTTAGATGGTCTCAAACCTGATCTCCTGCAGTGGGCAGTTCTTCATTCTCCCAGTCCCTACCTTTGCCTTCTGCATCTTGGGCAGCGTGGCTGGAGCACTTGCCAGTGAAGACTGAGGTAAGTTGAGTTGGATACCTCAGCCTTCTCCATGTCCTGGGTAACCAGGTTCACCCTTCTTCTTCTGGAGAGGGCCTACATTTTCCCTAGTCTTCCTTTTATTACTGATGTACCTATAGAAGCTTTTCTTGTTGCCCTTGACATCCCTGGCCAGTTTTAATTCTATCAGGGCTTTAGCTTTCCTAACCTGATCCCTTGCTGCTCAGGCAATTTCTCTGTATTCCTGCCATGCTACCTGTCCTTGCTTCCACTCTCTGTAGGCTTCCTTTTTGTGTTTGAGTTTGTCCAGGAGCTCCTTGTTCATCCATGCAGATTTCCTGGTGTTTCTACCTGACTTCCTCTTCGTTGGGATGCATCACTCCCGAGCTTGGAGGAGATGATCCTTGAATATTAACCAGCTTTCCTGGGCCCCCCTTCCCTCCAGGGCTGTACCCCATGGTGCTCTACCAAGCAGATCCCCGAAGAGGTTAAAGTCTGCTCTCCTCAAGTCCAGGGTAGCGAGCTTGCTGTGCACCCTCCTCGCTGCCCTAAGGGTCTTGAACTCCACCATTTCATGGTCACTGCAGCCAAGGCTGCCCTTGAGCTTCACATTCCCTACCAGTCCCTCCTTGTTGGTGAGAATAAGGTCCAGCATAGCAGCTCCCCTCATTGGCTCCTCCATCACTTGGAGAAGGAAGTTGTCATCGATGCATTCCAGGAACCTCCTGGATTGCTTATGTCTTGCTGTGTTGTCCCTCCAACAGATATTGGGGTGTTTGAAGTCCCCCATGACGACCAGGGCTTGTGAATGTGAGGCTGCTTCTGTCTTTCTATAGAGGCCCTCATCCACTCAGTCTTCCTGGTGGGGTGGGCTGTAGCAGACTCCCACTACAATGTTATCTGTCCCTGCCCTCCCTTTAATCCTGAACCATAAGCTCTCTGTCGGGTCCTCATCCATCCCCAGGCAGAGCTCCATGCACTCCAGTTGGTCACTGACATAGAGGGCGACCCCCCCTCGTCTCCCCTGCCTGTTCTTCCTAAAAAGCCTGTATCCTTCCATTCCAACACTCCAGTCATAGGAGTCATCCCATCATGTCTGTGTGATGCCAATAAGATCATAGCCCTGCAGGCGTGTGCACGCCTCCGACTCCTCTTGTTTATTCCCCATACTATGTGAATTTGCATAGAGGCATTTAAGTTGGGCCCCTGATGAAGCTGACTGACGAGGGGCTGGAATTCCTTTGTGCTGCTCTCCAGGTGCTCTCCTGCTGACCTGTGATCCCTCTCCAGGCTCTGGGCATCTATTGCTGGCACTGGCATCAAACTGGTAGGAGTGGGATGGATTGAGGTTCCCCTCTCCCAGCAACTTTAATCATCTCCTGATGATTAAGCCCCTGCCATGACTTTTGGTACCTGCTTGACTCAGAAACTGTGAAAGCTGGAAGACTGCACTAAACTGTCCTCCTAAGAAGATGCTGGTCAGCTGCAGTCACAGATTCTAAGTTACCTACTCAGTAGCTTAGATGGCTTCTGCTATCACTTGAGGCATCTAGATGTGTGTCTAAATGTGAGCAAATCATGGTGGGCTCTCTGTGCGGTGCTTGCAGAGAAGTAGATCAAATGAACCACTCTGGGGAGGGATCTTGGATGACTGTTTCAGAAGGAGATGGATTACCTTCGTTAGCAAGTGAGGTATCTGTTCATTCATTGTCCTTAGAAAGAGCCTGAGGTGACTGGGTTGGATTTAGCATTCTAAAGAATCTCACCTGAAGTTACTTTGTTTGGATAGACAGTTGTAGTAATGCATTATACAAAAAGTATTGCCATTTCAGGAAAATTCATCTGTAAATTTTTAACTATTCAGCATTCAAATATGTGGAAACACCTGTTTGTTTCTTTGCATATATCATTAGTATATTTTAATGAGCAATGGATTGAATAGTGGTTTTCTGATATAGGTGCTAAGGATTAATTTTAAGAATTATTCTATCTCATGTAGCTCCTACCTTGTCACATTTTAAAAATACTGTTGTTCAGAGGAGAAATCCTGTTTGTTCATTCAAGCAATAGATAGCCGCTTCTTGGAGAGGTAGTTGAGAGGTTGGAGGAGAATTGTGCTTGAGTGGTGTATAATTCCAGTGAAACCCAAGATCTGCTGCTTCAAAATATTTTGCTCACCTCGTCACATCTTCTCTTTGAGGCTTCGTCTGCATTTAAGTGATGTTTCCTTAAGCTTCTGCAAACTGGCTTTGTGGCAACTGTTTGACAGAAAGGGGAAAGATTTCCTTCCCTGTAGAGTGAATCAGGCTGCTGCTTTCAAAAATTTAGACCAAGGCTTCATTCTGAATGGTAACAGCAAGATTATCATCTCCTGGTTTTAGATTTTTGTAATTAAGAAAGGTAAAAATACCTTGCTGTGACAATTTAAGAAATTTCTTTGGGATGGCTTAGGCAAACATCTTCCTTAAATGAGACATGCATAAATAATTCTACATTTTTGTATCAGAAAGGATTATCTGACTTTCTGAGGCCCTGTTTAGTCCTGTGAGCCTATGACAACTCAATTTCTATTGGGATTATTTAGGCTATTGTTTAAACAGCCATAACCCAATGTTTTCATCATGGCTACTTGAGTTCCTCACATATGTTTGAAATGACTTGATTATTTATTATATACAACTCCTGAAATTCTAACTGTGGTATTTTGACTCCTTCAACTTTTCTGAGCTAGCCCAATAGCCTATGGGATTGGGGCATTCATTAAACCTTTGGCAGGCAAAGACGTACCACAGGCACAGACAGAGGGTCCGTGTGTGGTCTCCAGGTGGAAGCCAGGCTTGCCCTGTTTCTGTTTTCCTCTCTAATAACCTCACCTGAAGTAGCTGTAAAACAAAATACTGATGACATTGGAATTTAGTAGAGCAATGGGCTCAGATGTATTAAATATGCTCCACTTTGTGGGCACTGAGGAATGTAATGGGATTAAAAAAACAGCATAAGTATATAAGTACATAAACTTCAGAGGCAGGGAAGGAAAGTGGAAATGTATTGTTTTGCTACAATAAAGGGTTAGGTGTATAATATGCACAGAGTATCCTTTAACACAACTTTTCTTAGAACTATTTCGTCTTTAATTGTGATTTCACAATTCCCTTTCAAAAACCAAAATACTTGTAATGAACCCTGCATGTTAAGGAAGGTCTGAAATCATTAAAAGTACATATAATAAACACTGGCTAAAAATGAATTCATAATATGTGGAGTTCCTTCGATGTGGAAAAATCCAAAGTTAGAATCCATTCGTGTACAGGAACTATATCACAAACACAGAGTGGGAAACATTAGTCCCTTGCTACGCTCCACATCTTTACAGATGATCCATAACCTTTACGGCGCAACAGCACACAATGTAAGACAAATATTTGTCAGTAAGAATGAAAGATTGCAGAAGTCAATGAAGTATTTTAGCTCAACTTTGATTTTTTTTTTTTCGTTAGTGAGGGAGGAAAAACTATTCCAGACAAGCAGTTCTTGAAAGATATTTGATATTGCTGCAACATCAGCCAGATACGTTAATGTAATGCTCTGTAGCAACTCAAGCCCTTTTTTTGTACAGATGATTGCCTAGAATGGTTTATTTAAACTTGAAACCTGAAGAGACTTCTGGCTCCATAGACATTATCACTATCTTTGTGCCCTACATGCACCATGTGGTCAGAGATTGCTAAGATTATTAAGCACCTAATTCATCCCTTGGGGTAGAGTGATTAATTTGCCTTCTAAAATGTGCTAACCTGGAATCTTAAAATATACATTTACCCCTTTATGTATTCTTAGTGGCCATATATGTTGAATTCTTGCTCCGCATAAAATAAAGTTCCTCTAATTCAATTGTTTTGAACGACTAAAACTTTATTCTTAGCTCTTTTTTCATTCAGCATTACATGTGTGCCTCCTTTTTTTTGCCCATCACTCCTGATAAATGAAAAGAAAAAAAAAAAAGAAGGAAAACAAAGCAAAGCCATTTGGTGTCTTCTTGAGTGAAATAGTAATTTTTTTGCCTAGATTAAGACTGCTGTAAGCAATCTGCTTTGATTATTGGAAATATTAAATTGCTCTATAAAAATACAAAACTTGGGGTCTTTGTTGATCCATATTTAAATTACAAGTGTATTCTACCTCCCATATTTTATAGACACTCAACATTTTGCCAACAGTATATTGGATCCATATTTCCATCTATAAAACATGTGCCATTTTACTTTTTACTACAGGAGATGCTTATTTTGGACCTGACTTTTTTTTTATTCTATAAGCTCCGCCCCCCAAATTGCCTAAGTCTTTAGCTAAGAGATTCTCTTCCCATGAATAAAACTGCAGTTTTCATTTTTTAAATTTGTATAGGCATTTCTATATAATTTAAAATCCCAGCAAGAGTTGACTCAGTCTAATAAATGCAACTGCATCTCCCTTATTTTGACTTGGTCCAGAAAAAATGATGGAAGTGTTCCATTACTATCAAATAACTTCTTAAGTTGCTTAAGTTAACTCCACCTTTTTTTCAATAGGTTTTTATTATTTTTTAACCTCTAAACTGGGGAAGATGGAGAAAAAGGTAAATGGTATGGTGAAAAATTTGAATGAAGTTCAGACTAAGAAATCTATTCTCAAGAGCAGTTGACCCCAATAATTACTCGTATCATACATGTGTTGAAAAGAAAGCAGAAGGAGACCCACCCCCCAAGACTGCCAACTAATTACTGTTATAGAAGTTGAGACAGTTCGCATAAATCTGAATGTCATAACATTACAACAGAGGTAGCAGACAGGACTTTGAAATGTATTTCTTTGCTGGTATTGCTAGGACAGAATTTCCAAATAGGCAGTAATGCTTCCTAGCACAGTAGTACCACTGTGAAAAATAAGAATTGATGATCATGATCTAACACAACCATGTCACTCAGAAAAGAGAGTGAACAGCTGTTGCGTTCAGTGAGTTTATTACAAAAGTATTTTTTATTTCCCCTTGAGTTTGACAGGGAGAATAAAGTAGGTGAAACAAATGAAATGTTTGATCTTAGGCTTAACCTTACCTACTGCTGAAAAAATCCTAGAAAAGAAAGAAGTATCTAGTTATAAGCAGAAGCCTCTTTAAAACCAGCAGTGTGCTCACCATTCAGTTTATGTCAGAGCTTTTTAGCAGAACAGGGCTGCAGCTTTCAAGTCCTTGCAGTACCTTCAGGTTTCTAATTCTCTCAGGTGTGATTAATTCTTGTTTAGTGAGTCTATGCCGAAATGTTTATCTTTAGTATAGCCCATCTACTCGTAGCCCCTCAGTCCTTCCCAGCCCATGCAGCTAGCAACTGGCAAACTGCTCAATAACTTGCAGTGTTGGGCAATAGGTCTGTGAAGAATAATCTGAATTTTTTATTTCACATTAATGAGCAGATAGAATTATAGACCTCTTGACATTCAAGTAGTTACACCACTTCAACTCCAACCTCTCTAGCCTGCTATTGAATGAGGATGTGAATGATAATGTGATTTTTTTGCATGATTTCCAATTTGATAAACTTTCATTATCTAATCTGCCTAAGAGTAATCAAGGTGTTGTATACCTTATTGTAGTATAAGGTATATATCATATCTATATATCATAGTACATACACTACACATAGGTATTGTATATTTACCATAGTTAAAAGACTAAGTTCATCCAACCACTTGGGGTGTGATTTGGAAAGGAATTTGAAGATTTTTATAAGAATTCAGAGAGCACATGGCTCTGTCCATGTATTCAGAATAAGGAAGTCTGGACCTCTTTAGACTATTTCAAAATGCAGAGTTAACAAGGATGCTCATACCGATGCCTCATACAGATGGTTTGAGTTAGCATTAAAATGTGAGTTTATTTAAAATATAGTTAGTTATGGTGAACGCAGTGAAGGTGTCTAAATACTGTTATACATAACATTGGCTATGCTGTGGTAACAGAATCAAGGCCACAAGATCATGTGCAATTTTCATGTTAATTTTTAATTTTAAGAACTATTTATATTCCAGGGAAATTGGCATACAAACAAGATGGGACAAGAACAGGGGGAAAATGTCCTAAAGAAAATTAATATATTGTAAGACTCTTCTGGGAACTCTATCCATATATGTTAATCCTGACCTGAAAGACTGGTATGCCACATTTGAACAGCAACTTCCAGTAGTTCCATGTTTTTTTTTTTTTCCTGATATTTACAAATAGTGCATTGGACATACCAGTCTCATTTTGGACCTTAGGCAAGATTTCTCGGGAGAGAAAACCTTCAATGTGTGAGCTGAAACAAGGGCAACAGTAACCAAATCACTCTGTAATAAAATTTGCCTCATTGCTTTTAAGAACTAGCAGATGGTTTCAACTTTATCTCCCACTGGAGACAAGCTGATTGAATTCACTCCTTGGTTAATGGCTGCTATTCGTGCAAATGAAGATAAAGGAACTAAGCTAAAGACTGACTATTCCTGCCTAGCCAAGTAGGAGAAAAGGTTCTGCATGTGTGACCAACAGTCTCATTTGTAAAAGCTGCCTTTTTCATACCTTTGACGACTGGCAGTAGGTGATGCCTTCTCACAGTGTGCAAGTAGGAGAGTATCGTGGTTTCCTACCTCACCGATTACAATCGGCTTCAGCTGAATGTACGTCTGATGAAAAGAAAATATTTAACAACAAATTCACCAAGCCCTCTTGGTCCCTAGCTCTAATACAGACACCTAAGAGACTGCTGAAATAAATCATTCAAACAGGAATTAGGCTCTGACGCAGTCTTATGGATGTCAATCTTACTACAGAAACCAAATTTACTGGGGCTCTGGTGTGCATCAGGGTTGGTTAAACCGGCTGGGTGCCAGCAGGAATACACAGGGAAACTGCCCATCATGGGCTGCACTCTGCTACTTGAAATACAGAGACAATGTTTGAAAAGTTTTAGGTGGTCTATCACCGGAGTACCTGTACTGGGAAATAGTTGCTGCAGGTTTCTTCTCCTCTCCTTGTTGCCAACAACCTATTCATAGCATGTGGACTTAGTTGTCAGACCTACATACAATCTAACCAGGGGAAATATTTTTGTTTGAGGCTGACCCAAGACCCTTTGGTGGTTTAGAAGTGCAGAATCATCACTGAAAACACTTTGTTGGGAGATCGCAGCTTGCCTGGATAGCAGAGATCCCAGTATCTGCGCTGCCCAACCAGCACGGTGGGTGGCCAGCTGGGATATGCGGAGCTTCCTGGGCTGCTGGACAGTCTTCCCAGCTGATGACCCTGAAATTAGACCTCAACCCCCTTTTTACTGAGAATTTTACAACTTTTTATTTTCATTTTGAATTGAAACCAAGTATCAGAGTGCCCGTGTGAAACTGGACCCTGGTCTGTAGCTGGGGAGGCCACTTAGACTTTTTGGGGACCTCAGCTCTTCTTGCAGACGGTATTCCCACTGGTGTGACAAGAAGGGGACTATCTCCAGAAGGATCTGGGACTTACCCACAACATATCTCTACTGGTACAGTAGAAAGAAGACACAAGGTCACAACAACATTATGATTCAGGCACAATAGCAGAGATTGACACACAGAGAAACACTTTAATTTATGCCACTGATGATACAGAAGCACACAGTATGTTGGTAGAAAGGACAAAGAGAGAGAAGACAGTTTTAATTACTTACGTTTTATAAATGTGTATGTATGTGCTCCCATGCATAAAAGCAATTAGCTCTCCTAAGTAAAACCAATCCAGATAGACAACAGCATGGCCGAATGAAACAAGAACATATTTTTAATTGTTATTTGTACAGTACTCGCACTGTGTGAAGAACTGCGTGGCACAGCACCTTCCATCTGAATACCTTCAAGACCTGTATAAAATCTGGGTAATGGAAATGCCTAAAATCATCCTGTCGTTTTGCACGGGTGGAAATAGGAATATGAACCACAGTTAAACACTAGCAAGGTTGCACAGTTAATCTTGCCAGAGGTCTGGGCTTGATCCAGACATTTTGGAATTTAGATCAGATGTCCACAAAAGAGAGCAGGCTGGACTGGTGAATGTTCTGGTTGCCCAGGACTGCAGGACACACATTGTACATACATGGTGCAAGCTACGTATCAAGAGGAACCAGGATTAACGGTCCGGCGAGTCTACGCACACTACATCTATGGTGAAGTCTGAGGTCCATGTCTCCTTATTTTGCTGCAATTATGTCTCAGAGAGTCTGTTCCAGGTTAGAAGTCAGGGACACTCAACGCATGTCTGTGTACATGGGCATTAGCTCTGCCTTTGCTTCCAGGAAAAGAGAATATTAGCCAAGCTACAGGGTTGTGCTCACACAGCTGTGAGACTGGTGGGCAGGACCTGGCTCCCATACCTTCCACCGCCAGGAGCGCAGTCCAGAGGAATTTGTGCCTGTTCTGTATGTTTGGTGGTCTTAATGAGGAAGTCTCTTTGCAGTCGATAAAATTGTTGTGTCCTTTGTAAGTGAAAGTGGTGTTACATTTTCTCTTTAATTGCTGGTGCCCTAGCACCCCATTACGAAAATGAATTCTTACAAGCGTATGTGCATTTACAAGGAAATAGAAATGAGGTAGGAAGAAATCAGGGGTATGCAAAAATGGTGTATCTGCGGGAGAACTCTGTCAAAATATGTTTTTTACAGAGAGGAAGCTGTCAGTTGGGTGGGTATGTAATCTTTTGCCCTCAAGCAGAAGCCAATGTGAGACATACAATGTTCAGAATGTCTTCAGGTGTTTTCAAAGCAATGCCATTCTTTAAAGGGGCAAAGAAGGGGGAGGGACACTGGGAGACACAGAGCTGATCAGAGGTGGCATAATGAAAGGAGAAATGTTTAAAAAACAGTAAAATGTTCACAAGCTGCAAAGAGGTTGAACAACTGCTGAACTGATTCGAGGAAAGGCATCTAATCCTATTAATCTTTTGCTTCATCAGGGGAAAATGCTGGACAAGAGGAAACATTTTCTGTGTAGTAGAACATGGTAAGCAGTTCTGCAAGAGCTCTGCTCCAGGCTACATGCTGAATGTTGACCTACTGAAATTATTTAGACTAAGAACCATGACAAGAATTTCACACTTTGTCTGTCTAGGAAAACAGCTTTATCACGCACATGATCTAAAATGTGCTGAAGTATTTATTTTTTGTACGTGGTCTTATTTTTTCAAGATTTGTATGTTTTTCTCCACCACATATTACTTTTGGAAATGTGAATCAGTGTTTATACTCTTGACAAAAAATATCCTTATTTTTACCTGTTTGTATCCCTTCTTCTTCTTAGAAGAAATTATGTGACAAAATCATTCAGATTAAGTTTTTCTGCTGTTGGCAGATATGGCTTTAACTTTTAACAAAAAAAGCAGTGTCATTTTTCTTTTTTGTCATACCATCAGAAAGATACCAGGCTAATGAATCTAAGCAGATATTCAGGACTGTGA
>JANXJC010000008.1:2538087-2587616 GCA_027564655.1 Leptodon cayanensis | reverse complement strand
AATATAGATGGTCCAATGCTGTCTCTCTTAAGGGAAGAAAATTACAGTTTTGCATTGCTTTGCTTTAAAGGTTCTGTAGGGTCTCTAACACACCCAACAGGATTGTTCCCATGTGTGCTGAAGAGTTAATGTTAAAAAATTTGAGCGTGCTTTAGAAGCCCAACACCTCGGTGGACAAGGATGCCCAAAGCAGAGGCAGCTTAGCAGCCACTGACAAAACCCTGTGACTGGCAATGACTGGGCAAATCTGACCAGCCCAGAAGACTGGGAAACAGAGGATGGTGGATGGCTAGAAAATATATGTATCATGGGTTTTTTTAGTGCACCATAATTTAGCAGCCCTTTGGGACAGTAGGAGGAAAGATGCAGAAGCCTTGTTAAAGGTTTCTGTATATAGTTCTGTTTCACTCAAGACAATAAACACAAACCTTACACATGCTGTGCATTATGCTTTATTGCTTAGAACATACAGGCCATGGTGGGATTTAATAATAAGTATTTAACCTATGAAATTCAATAGAAATATATTAGGTATTTGTAGAAATGACTTTAAAATTGTGTACATTTTAATAGTGAATTATCTCTTCTGTATGTATTTTTAATAGGTCTGTAGTACCTTATAGCAAGCATGACATTTTCATTGAAATTGAACAAGTTCAAAATCTGATAGAAATGGTGTAGTTCCGATGTTTTTCCCTGAAGAACTACATATCTGGAAATGGTGACCCACTACAGCAGGCTGCTTTACTGCTTTTGACCTCACCTTTGAAAAACAGCCATTCAGGACAGTGTAGTTTGCAGGAAGAACGAGTGTTTAATGCGGACTGAGAAGAGGTCCTTCTGTTAAGAAAGCAGGGAGCTTACCATCTAAACTAGAGTGGACTATGATGGATGTATCATGGAGGAGCGGAGGAAGGATGTGGGGACCATTGTATACTCTAGTGAGGAGAACATCATGAAACGGAGAGTTACTCTAGCATCTTTAGGAGAGGGAACTTGAGAAGAAAGTACATTGAAATAGGTAACTCGGAAGGAGAAAGAGCAAATGCAGTTGGAATCTTAAATCACAAATAGCTCATTAAAGATTATTAAAGGCTTTTTATTTGCCTCTTATTTTCTCTGAAACTTTAGGATTCTGCAGAGCTCAGAAAGCAGTTACATACTTCAGTTGGACTTATCATTACTATATCACACGGCTTACGAGTTTAAAGTGAAATTGTGTGGAGATGAGTGAAGTCATGGCAATTGTAATGACTTGATTGGAACTTTTCCTTCCAGTGTCAAGGGAACTAGCTACACCCACAAAATGAGGAAGCTCTGATACACCCTTGAGAGAGGGTTATTTTAGGAATGAGGATAGAGTGGTTATAGGGCACACCTGCATTAGCATTTTGGTTTTGATCAGGCTAGTCTGCTTCCGAAGTGGATTCCCCAGTCATTCCCACAATCTGTGCTCTCTTTCACAAGATAAACCAGTTTTGGAGCATGTTGTGTGAATACTTTCTGTATGAAACTAAAATAAAAGGTGGTCTCCAGGATCTCTCTTAATACACTCCAAATGTTAGTGGTTGTCAGCCAACAGGTCCAGAGCAGATCCTGTTGGATTAAAGCCCCCCAAACATGCAAGATATGACCACTGGTTCTCAGAACTAAATATTTTGCTCTACAGATCAATTCCTACCTTGATGCCCTTGTTAATGGAGATGTAGCCAAAGAGTAATTTAAAGGGAGAGAGAGGACCACTAGAGCTCCTTCTACTCTGTAAAGAAGGTACTTTTTTATTTTGCTGGGAGAATAAATTGTGCAAACTGAAGTTCCTCAATAGGAAGGAGAAAAGAACCTGTGGAAAAGTGTGGGTTAAGTACTAAATAAAAATGTGTAGACCTGCTTGCGTGAAGAAATTCTCGCAAGTCAGTGCTGCTGTATTAATTGCCTATATAGCACTGGCACACACTTTACTACTGCACATAAAAATAATAGGTGAAGCCAATTTACAATTTTCAGAATCTCATTTGATAATCAATTCAAAATAATTCTTACTGGCCTTGCAGACTTCATTTTAGGAATATGGTTTTGCATGTACTCTCCCTCCCTCCAGAGTGAATTGTTTACTAAAGTTTGTAAATGGATTCTATTGCGACATTTATTTTGATAAATACGCATCTTGAAAAATGTGAGTGTTAAACATAGGCTTGATCTAGCAACTCTTTACTGTGAAAATGCATTCCACAAAGCATTGAAGTTTTGTACTAAAAAGATATCTGATAAAATAAGCAACGAAAATGAAATTTCAGCTTAAACTACTTTTTCAAGAAATAAGTTACCCTAAGGCTGATGTTTGAACTAGCTGCTATTATTTGTTGTGTGTAGCAGTCACTTCCTTACTGAAAGTCTGAATTTATTTAAGCTAAAGTCAGGGGTTGAATTTCTTGGTACAGTTACAGATACCATTAAAAAAAAAAGATTCATTGTTATTACTTAAATTTTACAATTTGGTGCTTTGTAGACAGCAAATAAAAGAGAATATTACATGTAATTTCATTTTGAATAATATTGAATATCTTAGCTCTGTGTAGCTCTGCCTAGAAATGGAATGAAAAAGGGTTATTTTATAGTGCCTAATCCTGTCCTAGACATCCATTTTAAAGAAAGGTCTGAAATATCTCTCTTTGATAATTAAAGCATTGTTTTTAGCACAGGTAAATGCTTTTATTCTGCATTTCTGTATTATCTCACTTGAAAAACTTTCAGCTAGGCAGATACGGATACAGTTACAGGGAAGAAATAACCTTTTTGTCTGCCTGACTGAGACAAGAAATACCCACAGGTGATGCAACTTCACACTCATAAAGGAAGTTTTCTGTGCTAGTGTTCTTCCAGTCTGTTAGTATTTCAGTATTCTTTATATTTCAGCATGTGGTTGAATTAATTTCACTTGCTAAGGTCAAAGGAAAGAGAACAAGAGAAATAATCTCGAGCACATTCATTCAGAATTTTAAAGCAATGTGTCTGATCACGTGTGCTTTATGTCACGGTACTAGGAAATGCTCTGTTCTTTGCCAAAACAGCTATGCTTGAGGAAATTAAATAGAGTATTTGTGGAAGGTAGAGTTTCTTATTAGTGATCAGTTCATAGCTGCATTTCTATGATTCTTAAAGTGTTCCTTGAACAGTCCAGTTTAAGTAGCTTGATATCAATTAGATACAGATATTAACTTTCAGATTTAACCTTGAACCATTTAATAGGGAAAGATTTATTATGCCATAGCTGTAATAGAGAGACAGATGCTATATGTAGATAACCTGATACTATTCATTATAAGAGATTTTTGCAGCCTTTACAAAAGGCGTTATTTCCCTTATTATTTACTGCAGTCTAGAGCTAATCCCCAAGGTATCACCTGTGACCACAAATCTGGAGGAAGCAAGGATAGGTAGGCTCCATGTGCTAGCCACCTTGCTCAGATCTCCTGGCCTATTTGATGCACCCTTTTCCTGGGAATTTCCCAAGGAATTGAGTTGATCCTGCACATTAAATCACAGAAGTCTGTTCATGGTGCTGAAGGCTCAGAGCTTGCTGAGGGTAAACAGGGGAGAAACACATGAAACGAAAACTTGAATTAAGACTACAATGAAGTAGTGCTAACTTCTTTCCTGGGCTGCTGTATAAAAAAGTACATGCATGTAAATTTTATGCATTGGGTGTGGGAATGTGTGCAGGAAGAGGAAAATATTTATAATTAACAGCGGTCTACAACTCTAATTGCATATATATCTTTATCAATAGATCTGAAAGTATCACCTGAACCTTTTGCCCATACACATCCTAAATTTGAAGGATGTGTGCCTATAATCTGATGTAAAATTCTATTTGCGTGGTATTTAAAGGAACTAGAAGCAGACAAACCAGAGAAAGGAACATGGAAAACACAGGCAGGAGTGAGTAGGGTAGACTGTTCCCTCTAACACTCTTGGAATCTCATCTTTGCAGGAGAGATACAAAAAAGAAAGTAAATTTTTCATAATCAGTGACCCTTTCAATTTCTTCTGCCATATAATGCCCAAAACGTGTCTTTATATGGAGTTATAGCTACCTTTACCACAGATTTCCCATATCTGGCATTTTGCAGAAGAAAGAGTGGCAAAAATGCAGTTAAAGAAAACAGAGAGGTGTTTACTTTTAAACTAGTAGCTAAATGTTAAAGATGCTGGAAACTAAGAAAGCCTTTTAATTTGCATTATGTTTCATTTATTGTCCCTTTTGTGTAATATTTGGTTCATTGTTTGCCAATGAAGATGAAATATACACATATATTTCAATAAAGATTAAATTCTCATACATATATTTCATATATAAAACTGGATGTTGTTTCTGATCTTGTAATTTGAAGGTAGAAATGGTCTTAATAGATCAGATGCTTGATCCTAATTTATATTCTTTTTCTGACAGGGCTTGTTATTGCACTCTTCTGAAAAAGGTGTAGAATTGTCCCGAAATGTTCACAGTGCTGTTTTCCTTTGTGTTATCTGCATACCATGTAGTTTAAGAAAACACACTCTGTCTTTAAGCTACATGTAATACTGAAATTGCACATAGTGTCAGTCCCACTAGGCCAGCACATTGTCCCAGTCAGTGCCCAGGGCCAGATGTTCCAGAAAAAGGTGTCAGAAAGCCAGTAGTGGAAAACTATTAAATATAATGACCACCGAGGAAGCATCTTACCTCCCAGGCAGCTAGTTAGTAGCTGCATTACTGTGAAAGCATGAAGATGTAGACCCCCTTTTAATCCTTTCTAACATACAGGCACATTTTGACAAACTGGGAATTGAAACGTTGGGTACAAGTTTGATACTGGAAGATAAATTTATGTTGTCATTTAAAATTCATTCATGAAAAATTACAGCAAACAAGTAATTATGCTATGTGCATTTGCTCTCCTTCGTTGGGGAGAGGAGTTGGGCTTTTTAAAAATTACATTAACTACTACATGAGATTCTGAGAGACATCTTTCTGTGAAATGGGACAGGCGATAGGTGAATTACTGGTAGGATGTATATGGTAGTCCATAGACAGGACGAGGATTTTAAAAGAAGATCCTACTCTTTTACAGGCAAAAGATGGAGAGAGTAATAAGGCTTGCATTGGTGTTACAACTTTTTTGTCATTGGTTTGTTATTTTTCAGTCAGACTATTTCAGGGAACTGTAATGCAACATTGCTTTACACAGCACAGTTTACAAATTGTTTGCAGAATCACTTACCTCTCTTGTTGGTGTTCATGTTTGCTATCTAATTCAGGTCCATGAATCATCAGCTCAGGGTTACCTGTTTTCTATCCTTCGTTGCACCTTTCCTTTCTACTTCTCCAAATCTCTGTACGCACCATTTAAGATGATTTTCAAAAGCAGAATCCAACTACTAAACTGTTAAATATACAATATGGTATAGAACTGCTCTGGGAGGAAATTGAAGCCTATAAATTCAGTAGACAAGCTTAGGGTTTTTTTAATCTTTGGTAATATGCTGATGGTCTTCATCTTTACCTGGATACTGAAATTTTCATTCCACGTAAGCTTTCCAGCTCCAGAGCTTATTCTTATTCTTCAACTAAGAAAGTAGCCAATAAATAATGTATGTAATATATTACTTATATCTGCATCACCTGCAAACCCTTTGACCTTCCATTGCACATTTGCCCCATTGTACATGGGGCTTTTATCTTGCAAACACTGAAAAATGCATTCTTTTCAAATATATTGAAGTATAGTTTAGTATATTCCTTACAAATTGCAGTATCAAAGGCCTAAATCCTTTGCTGGCTAATCTTGTGATTCAATCCAGAAGATGTTACAATCTCACGTGAAGGTCTATTGTTTTATTGCTAGAGGTTGACCTGGTGGAAGCTAATGATCTATTGGTGCTGGTGCAGATGGTGAGGGAAGAGCTACCCTGCCATTTTTATGCAGAAAATTTGGATGTTTTAACTGACTAAAGTTTATCTCTGTGTCTAACTTTTCATCAGTAAATAAGGGTCAGCCATCTGGCAGTGATAAATTTGGCTGGAATGGATTCCATCTGCTAAAATATGATGTAAAAATATTCTACTCTTCCATGGCACTGGAAAGATATGACATCTGGGATTAGACAAAAAAAAGAAGCTTGAAATTGGAAGGCATTGACAAAACGATTTCCCTTCTGAGGAACTGGAGAGGTGCCATTGCAGGGTGGGACTAACGACAGGCCTGTAACTAGAGTTTATCTGTTCGCAGATAAGTTTTTTCTAGAAGTTAACATTAACTCAGAAGTTAAAACACTGAGTTCAGCCTTCCCCTCCAACCTGCCGCTACCATCGGCTGAAGTTATTAAGTAGATTTATGGCCAAGGGAATCACCTATCCGAGTACGTGGAGATGTAGGTTTCTCATGTGGACATGGAGTTTCATGTCCAGCTGTTTATAGCTGTGTGGCTTGTGATTTCCCAGTAGAGCTGGAAGAATAGGAATGCCTGGAAACTAGTGATCAAGGAAAAGCCAAGAAGATTTGCAATGCTTTACTTACAAGCTGAAGAAGACAGTTTCTATTTTGAGGGACCATTGCAAATATATCACAATAGAGCCTCCAGGAATCCTGTTTCTCAAGGCACTGAATTTGCCTGAAGAATGAAGAGGTACGCTGTAGAGCTGATGATAGAACTTCTTTCTCTGTCATTTCCGTCTACTGAGATATGGTGTTTTATCATCAAAATTCAAGATCTTTGACACAGATAAGGTCTGTTCATACTGGCTAATTTGTGTTTTCTAGTCCATGATTTGTTAGTGCTACTGAAAAAGGTAACAAAGACATACCTCATCTATGACTATCATTTCTCCAATAGCAAGATAAAGTACTACTCCATTAAGTGTTTTAGCATATTTTGCCTCTGCATTGTGCCAATCTTGAAAGCTGAAAGTGTTACATGCTTTCAGATTATGGAGCAAGTCTAAAGGATTTGGAGAAAAACTGCAGGTCTTCCACGTGGGAGCCATTTCTCCAGGGAGCCCACATCCTTCTAGACGTTGTTACCAAAATACACCTTTCAGTTTAATTTGAGGACTTCGTTCTAAATTAAGAAAACATTTTTAAGGAATGACATATGGAAAAGTCTGAGCATGAATTTTTTTCCTGTGGCAATGCAAGTTGCTTTCTAAATTATCATGTCCCTGAGAGGAAAGATGTGAAAATAAGTTTCTGCACTTGACCCTGTCCTGAAGACTGGAACTGTAATGCATCCTACAGAATTACTCAACAGACACCATGTTAATGTGAGGTTCTTTTTATAAATCTAGACAGTGGTATGCCAACATATATTCCCAAATGGCTGCTGTAATGTGAACCAGTAGGCACTCAGTTTTAGAGTACAAGAGTTAGTTTTCAGAAGTCAATCCTCAGTAATTGGTTTAATAGTCAATAATAACTGACTACTGTGGTGCAATAGAGAAGCTATTACCTCCATTAGAATGTCTGTAAGTGCGAACATCGTTCATTTGTGACCGCAGCCAAGAGAAAGTTTTTAACAACTTTTCTACGTCACTTTTAACAGACGGCAATTAAGCAAGAAGTTTGTGCAGGTTGGAATTTTTTATTAGATACACTTTCTCCACTCTTCCTTTTTGTTGTTGTAGGCAGTGATACAGGTGCTTTGTGAGTAGCCAAATCTCACATAAATGCATCAAATGCGTTCGGCAAGAAATGCTGAGTTTGAGAAACATTGGAAAATAATGTAGGATTCAAGTTAATACAGAAACACTTTGACTAGGCATCCACTTTTGTGTGTATAACAACATATTTTTTAAAAACATCTGAGTAATTTTAAAATGATCGAAAGCAAACAGAATGAGTAGAATTTTAAGGCTAAGGGCTCCTGGGAGAGGGATTTAGCTGTAATTTTCTTACAATTCAATAAGGAGTACATGTGCTTGAATTAGGCAATTGCTCACTTGCTTTGCTGATTCAGGGCCTCAGTAAAAATACTACTGTGCAGAATTTTCAAAAACACTTTTTAAAGGGGTATAGATATTTGGTTTCACAAAATTTGTCCTTTTTTCTTTAAATGCCATATATTTTCACCAATACTGAAGAGAATTCCTACTTTTTTCCTTTCCCTTTTTTTGAAGCATTATTGCATATGCTTGTATCTATATATTGTGCTTGATTTCTTCTTCTAATTTACGGTGACATCTCTTACCATTCCCAAAGCTTCCTTTCAATTTATAACTTCTTTGTGCTGAAGCCTTGATGTGTAAAAATCAAGATAAACTTATGATTAAGCACTTGTAAAATACTGATTCCTTGGTTAACTCCCCAAATTACATGTAGCCCCACAAAGAACATTTATTTGAATACAAGCAGACTCACAAAAAAAAAACCCAAACAGAAAAAGATTTAAAAGTTTGCTTAGTGCTAGAACAAGCATATGATTCCCTTATTCTTTTATTTTGCTTTGAAGAAAGTGCTAAGCATGTACTTCAACGTTTACTGAATTGAAACGAATGTACTTAGTACTGAATTTGTGATCTGAAAAGCCAAATATGATTAATAGAGAGGACATCAACACTAGTGCAAGATGCTGATGCTCAGCGAGTAATGCTCATTTCAGAATTTAATAGTACAGCATGTTATAAGCCACTTATTTCCTTCACTTATTTTTGGTCTTCTTTGATGCCAACATTCCAGTCTATGGTATATGGTCTTATATAAATATCTGATTATTATAAAGGCATTACTAGATATAGACCTTCGTATAACAACAAGCAAATTGAAAACAAACTTAGTACTTCCACTCTCTTCCCAGTATTTCTTCACTTCAAATAGTTACAATATTATTAGAATAAAAAACCACATCAAATATTACTTCATCCTTGCCTGCCAGCAGCTTAAATCCCATTTAATTTCTTTTGTGTTAGCAGGCTGCATTTACAGAGAGCTTTTGGTTTTGTTATTTGTCTCAATTTGCTGAAGTAGCTGAGTATGGTCCAAATGGAAAAATAAATCACAGAGAAAGCTTATTAGGAAAAGTTTATATTGTTGAATTAGAAAGCAGTACGCAGTATTTGTTAGGCCAGATAAACTGTATATTGCTGTCTTTTGGGGACACTAAAACCAGAATAAAATCTTTTACCTTGGACACTCAAGTTTTTCTCCAAAGGTTAAGCTGATACAGCAGTTACTTCTTTAATTATTTATGGATGAGACGTGAAATGCCTGCCAAAGTTAGCAGAGAGAAAATAATGGCTAGTATTAAACATTTGACCTTGAAAGCAGCTCTGATTGAAAATAATTACCCCAAGTTTTAAAACCTTTATTTCCTGTTCTTGTGTCAATGTCCTTCTTAAGCTGTAATAAATTGCCCAATCATTTTAGCATCAGATTAACTTGACTCAAGTGTTTATTTCACATTAAGCTTCAGCATTACTGATGCACTATGTAAAAGTGATATTAATTATCTTTAGGGTTCTTTTTTTTTAATCCATATTTCTTTGGTGGTATAAATTTTCATTGAGTTTGCCCTCAACGTTCCACTGAGGCCAAATGTCATTTCAACATATCAAAATCTTAAAATTAACTCTGAATTTTCTGCTGACCTCTGTGATGTTTTGGTATTGAGCAGGTGCAAATGAATTCTCTTAGACTCCTTTGTTATGTCTATCTTTGTTGTCAATCTAGTTTACATTAACATCTGGAAAATGAATATGGGAAAATTATTGGTCTTGTTAATTATAATTAGCTGTCAGTCTTCTCAATGAGAGGTATTTTGGTCATTAAGTGAATAATTTTGGTTCATGAATATTCCTTCATATAATAAATATTTAAAAATGAATTGTAAAATGTTTGCTTTCAAGCATAGCAATGCCCCCATACCTACTGTGCTCCGATTTATGTGGGGTTTGTGCTTTGGCAAACATTTTGCCTCAAGGATTCCAGGTGTAGCTTTTTAAGGTCCTTTGATTAATGTCTGTCTTGTCACATCACTGGTTGCTTTGGGCAAACTGTTCTATGAAAGGAAACCTTGCTGACATGGAAAAGAAAATTGCAACTCTGGTGTTCCATGAGATTTTAATTACAATAAACAACAATTAAACAGATTATTATAGCCATGCAATTATTACTCTAAAGTTGACATTGTGTCAGCATCTTATTTTCATTGGTTTTGTAATCAACCTGTGGAACTTGCCTTGAGCTAGAATAGAAACCATTTTTAAAGTCAACACCACCAAATTCTAAGGCAATTTAGTTTTGTAATTTATTTTAATCAGTGGGAAGATTTTCAGAGCTTTCTTTCTGTTTCTTATTTTTTGGTCAAAAAGCCATCAAAAAATGTTTTGTAGCTACCTGGTTCATAGCAAACCAAATCCTGTTGTCCTTATGCAGTAAGCTTCGTTCTGACTGTGAATTAGTTGTGCACTACTAGACTGCCGTATTGTGTGTTCCAAATGCAACAATGCCTTGTAAGAAAACTAGTGCAAAGGTATTTTTAAAAACTTCTGAAGTGGTCTAAGTGTTTTATAGTATATATCTGTCCTGTCTTTGGGGGTCAGAGATAGCTAATGGGGACTGAATGTCTCAGTTTGAAGAAAATGCATCTCCTCCACAGCGTATATTTATCTTTAAATAGCAGTGACAATAGCAAGTGGATTTTCTGGGGATTACAGTTGAAGATAAGGTTGCTAAATGTGATCAAAAAGTCTTTTTTTTTTTTGACCTTTCTTTCTTCTACATATCCACTTCTTGCTTTAAAAAGGTAGAACTGGCAATGTAATTGATGGAGAGGTTATAGCATTTCTAAATGAAAAATAGAACTTCAGTAGGATTTGAACTAAATGCCTTTGAATACAGACACACTCTTCACTCTCCTTTATGGCACTTTGTGGTAATTGAGCAAATTTTATAGGTCCGGAATTAGTCACAAGAGAACTTTCTGTATTACTCTCTGAAAGCAATGGAAGCACAATGAAAGTTTTGAGAAAAAAAGAGAAAAAAAATTAAGGAAAGAATATATCTGGGAACTAGTTCAGCTTTGATATGCTTCAGCTTTTGAGCTTACCTGCATGATGACTACAGTGAAACTAAACTTGTGGACTGCCTTCCAATGCCTGCAGCCCGGCTGAGATGAGCCTTCAGCAAAACGTCAAGGGAAAATAAGGGGTCTGCAAAGCTCCAGCTGTGAACTGCGTCAGCTGCTGTAGGAGAAACTACCCAAGAGAGGGGGAGAGCCTGCAGGTTTCCACACCTTTCCTAGAAAACTGCGGTTTGAAGGATGCGAGAAGTTTGGAGATGTTCTTTCCCACCAACTGAGAGCAAATCCAGCCAAAGGCTGCTCTTCTCTCACACCTGGGAGAGGGTCCACAGAGCTTGTCAAAACTGAGTTTCTTTCATTTTATCACCTTCAGTGAATGGACCCGGAATAATTCAGAGGACAATGAGAAAAGTCACCTAAGCCTGGCCCTCAATACACTAAGAGTGTCAGCTGCCTAACAACCGAGATAAAGAAGAGCAAAAGGTTTTTCCAGGGCTTTTGCTATGTTTTGACATTAGTCTGAAAAATGCCCATTAAAATTAATCTTCGTATACACGATGAAACAGCAGCCACTGTAATCTCAGGCAAGAAACAAATGTCCAGACATCTATTCATATTTCCAACGGTCGCATAACGTTTGGTGAAATGTCCACCTCCAGGGCTTCATTCAGCACCACGGTGCTTTGCTTGCTTTTCTGCTATTCTGATATTGCACCACTGGATGAAATGCTCTACTAATTGGGATGTGCACATATGTGTGGTTGTCGAAAGAGAAAAAGCTACTCATCTTAGAGTAACAGTAGTTCTCTCCAGCACACTGCCTTTATTTACATCATATAGCTAACCCAATAGCCACCCCTGCCTTGTAGCCATGCATGGCTCCATGTCTGGGGTCAGTGGGCGACTGGGGTGTGGTTACTGTGAGTCCCTGTAGTCTTTCTCTTCAAATACAAAGATTTGGCATGCAGAGAAAGGATGCTACTAACCTCAAATCTTTAAGCTTTCTCCCATGAAGTACATGTGCATTAGCAGTGGAATGTGTGTATGAAAAATATATCTTAAAAAGCTCCCATTAGTGCAAGGTAATTAATTTTTTGTTAGTTAATTGTATAGTTAGGTTCGGTATTATACAGTTATAAACATGTGGCGCCTGACATATTTCCATCTGTGCATATAGCTATAGACACATAAGGATCTAGAACTCCATGTGTATCATGAATTTATTAAAGGTGTAAGAGATACTTGTAGAAGTTACTATTTTTTCTTTACATGAACTTCATGGAACATAGCTAAAACCATGGTCAGCAATCTGACTCTGTTACCTGGGTTTTGAATATTTTAATGTAAGTAAAGGGTCATCATAATGAAGGTTTGGTATGATAAAATAGATGTTCTCCAAAATTTACCTTTTCCATTCCAAGAGTGGTGTCTAAAACTGGAATCGTTAAAACCAGAAATGTTTAATCTATTTTAAGTTTTATTAGATTACTGGATAACTAAGGGGCCATTATTATTCTGTTTATTGCTGTAGGAATATATCTGGTTGAAATTTTTGCTTGGAAGTGGCTGATTTATTAGGTGCTTTCTGGCTACATTATGGATTTTTTTATAAAATACATTTGAAGACCACTCTACAGTTCACTTCTGCACACATGGTTTGTCTGCATGTACTGTCATCATTCTTTCATATCTGGTATTTTTTGCTCATGATGGAAAAAGTGATGTTTTAACTTCCACATCATTTCATTGTAGAACTATTAAAATTACTGAAGGAATCTCAACAACCCATTTAATTTGATCAAAACCCAGAAAAAACAATTACAGTTCTCTGGTAAGTCATCATTTTCTCTTCTGAGATGTTATTTAATGTTGGGAAATCAGTTTTCTATTTTTCTGTGTATTAACCAGCACTATCACGCTGACCTTTGATACTCAATTTCAGAATTTTTACATTAATGCTGGAAGGAGATGTTGCAACTACAAATCCTTCCAAAGCGTAGATGCCTTTTTTCCTTTCTTACTCAGCGCACCGCACTTTTCCTGCTCATGAAATATGTCTGAATTATGTAATCTATTTTGTTTTCCTTATGGCAGGAATAGGAATTATTACAGTGACCTGCCTCTCCATTGTCCCTGTCCATTCTTCTGAGAGACTTCATTCTGGCTACTCTTACTGTTTGAGCTTGTCTGTAATTTAATTTCCTAGACTCCATTCCTGACACTTAAGGACATACTTAATGACAATGTTGCTTCTGTTCAACATTGCTGTTGTGGGTGGACGTTTTATGCCTGTGTGATGGGTGCATAGCGACTGACTTTTTATTGTTAATTTTTAGTTAAAAGCATTATAACTTCAGAAGGCAGGGAGAGCTTGAAAGAAGAAAAAATGGTTTTGCCCATGTTGAAAAGAAAAAAACAAGTGCATTTTTGTTTTCTAATCTCTGGTGTACTCAGTGTTTCAGACACAATGTGACATATGCAGTCTTTGCATTCTAAGGTCCTTGAGCTTTTTGCAATAAGTATTGAAAACATGACATGAATAGTGTTACTTCTAGAAAACACAGTATCAGTCTATTCCAAATATTAGTGCCTAATTCCATTCAGGAACAATAGGATTGATTTGTTACTGTTTGGTTCCCAGTTGCCAGTGCTGACATCTCTGAAAGAAAACAAAGCGAGCAAACTACCCGACATTAATGATGTAATGATGTTATCAGATTTACATATGAGAGATATTCTCTCTTTCCCCCATTCATTTTCTGTAATGATCATTACTTCGTGTTTCACCGTGTCTTGATTGCCTCCCTGCTACCTGTCCAAGAGCTGATCCAAGCAGCTGGGCCAGGCCGGCTCACGGGCCAGAGATGATTAACCGCAGAGGCCATTCGAGTCAGTGGCCAAAACTATCTACCTACACGGCCTCTAATCCAGCTTCCTCTGAAAGACGGGCAGAAAGAATCAACCTCTCAGCTTGTGACCTTTCCATGATTTCACCCATGTTTTGCCCTGGAGGAAAAGACAAAGCATTTTGCTCTCTAGAAGGTCTCCTGAAGGGCTTCCAGTTTATGTAATGTACGTTGTACTGAGCTTGCTGTGCAGAGCGGGGTCACGAGTAGAGGCAAGATAAGGGTGTTGCCTTGCTTCACATAGGAAAGCAGTTATTGTTTTGTTAGTGATATAGCATGTAAAAAAATATATGAATTCAAGTAGCCTTTAAGTTTTGTGTTGATTGAGTCCCATATCTGTGTACATTATGTGTTTTGGATTATTTTCTGAGGAAACTTTTACATATGGCAATGTCTGTCAAATGATAAGCTTGAACCGGTAATGAAACATGCCAGCATGGTCTCTGTGGATTCATATGCATTTCAAATTTAAAACTTTGTTAGCACATAGGAGATAATGACAGAAAACACTGAAAGAGCATCTAGAATTAGTTTCATAAACTGCCATCTATGTATGTTAAGCTGGAACAGGAAAAGCAAGAATAATTAATGAAAGGTTTTTCCAGTCCTCCCAGAAACAATAGCCTTCCTAAATTATTTAATGACTGCATAAATGACTACAGCTTTCAGCTGGATTTCATTCTCAATCGTTCAGATTAATCAAGCTTGAGAAGTCTAGTCAGTTAGTGGTGGTCTAGCAAAAGTTAACTGCAGTTATTCTAGGCTTCTACACAAAGTACATACACAGAAGAAAAGAAAAATATGTATATACATGCATGGGGAAGTTTGGTTGGCAGCTTTACTACTGGTGTTTAATGTTGACTAGTTTTCCAATGTGTATCTTTATTCAAACAGTATAATGTTATATTATGGCGGTATTCGGCTGTCCCTTCATTCATTACCACCATGTGAAAAAAGAAAGGGTATATTGTCATGTCATGTAATCATTGCTTAAGACAGACAGCAAACTAAAAATTAATTGATGTCCAAATTATACGAGTTGTCTCACAGTTTGCTTAAATGCACAAGCTTTCAGAGAACCTAAATTCCTGAAGCAAGAAGGGAACTGCAAGTTAAATCTCACAAGGTAAAAAATCAGGTCCTTGCATATTGACACTGCAATCTAAAGTTAGGATATTGAAACACAACCAATTCTGTAAGCAATAGAAAGCTTTAGTACATACGATATCCTCCTACGAGCAAACTTTCTAAATGCAGTAACAACGACAAATCCACTGCTAAATCTGTTAATCATGTGTTAATGTACTGAATTTTCTTTAATTTTTTTTTAATCTCCATTATGCTAAAAAAAAAGTTATAGAAAATTAATCTAAATGGATATTAACATTTTTAATTTGGTGCTTCAGGGTCACCATATGAACACATAGGCTTTTCTCTGCTAGCCCCTTATGACATTGCATCTCGCTAAAATAAACATTTATGGAGCAGATTGATATGACTTCTAACCTTTAGACTTGGAGCTGTATCTGAATTGTGGCTGCATCAGGCAAGGAAATTAATGAGTGTACCACTGCCTCGTTGTAAGATCTGTTCCTATAATGATAATTACAATGGCACTCTTATGCCATTACAGTTGAGGTGCTGTCACCAATCCTGTTATTGAAACACGAATTTTAAGGGGCTGGTAATTCAGTTCTAAAAACAGTATTTATGTCACAGTAGTGTAATCAAGGGTGAATACAGGAAAGCGAATACTGTTTCTACTGCACAGTGTTTGGGTAGGACCCAGCCTGCCCAATTTAGGCATCTTCTTCCTTGGGCTCCTTAGGAAGCCCTCCATGAAGTGAAGTTCGTGCTTCCACGTATGGTGCTGCGTTGGGGCCCTGCAGGCCTTCGGAGGCTCGTTCTCTCTCTGTACAGTTTTCTGTGCAGAATAAGCCTCTGGAGATCTCTCATGGCACCTACCCTTTCCCTCCGACTGCGGGGGTAGTGTACGAGGTGCGCTCGGGGGTACAACAACCCGAGGCACCTCAGAACTGTTTGGTTATTTAGAGCTTACATATTGGTCACTTAGAGCATTTTGATCTGGGCAAATTAAGCTGTTTATTATTTAGGTCTGTGTCAGGGGACCTTGTCATGTTTTTGTTTTTGTGAGGTGGGATTTATCTTCTGCAGTTTTAGCTGTCTGAAAGTTAGTTGTTGAATCTAAGCCAGTCACTTAAACTCCCTCTGTAGTCAATGGAAGCCTACTGGTTTTGCTCATCTTCGATACCTATTTTCAGATGGGAATGAATGTTCTCCAGAGGTGTCTTTTTCCCTGCAGTAATAAAAAGGGTAGTAATAATAATTAAAAAGAAGTATACACTACTATCCTAAGTTTAGGCATCTAACCTATAGACCCATAAACTAGGGCAAGTGATTCGTCTCTTGTGCTATGAAGACTGAGTTATAAGACTTGGAGTCATAAGTCTGGAGGTTTTAGTTTTCACTTCTAAAGAACATGACAACGCTTTCATACATAAGTGCAGAAGTGAAATGAAAAATTCTTATGCCAGGCGAGAACCAGGATGATGCCAGCCCATGTGCAGTAACATCTCTGTGCAAAGGGATAGAGATTTCTTTTAAATGAGTGATGTATGCATGTATACCTGCACCAGCACAGACATGTGACTACCTGACTATATTTGGGGAAGCTTGAATAAATGCTTTGATATGTTGGACTGTTTCCTCCCTCAGGATGATAGAGCTATAACCCCACTTTCATATGAACCAGCACTCTGATGTTTCATAACATGCGAAGATAATTATCAAACTATTCAAGTCACGTCTGAACTTGTGATAGTCCATGATATATTGTTATTCCTCTTCATGAATATTTATTATTACATTATTATTTATTAATTATTTATTTTGCTCCTTATTTATTGTTACCGTGGTTGTTGGTTATTATTATTTGATTATTTGATTACAATCATTAAATGAACTCTATTAGATGCAGGGGCTGCGTTGCACTAAGCGCGTTGTGCAAATGGTGAACAGCACACGCACAAGGCACTAGCCAAGGGCTTTGAATTCTTTCTTTTATTCCTCTCTCAGAAGATTGAGGTGAACTGGTAAAGGAGGCCTTTCAGCTTATTCTCCTTCTTCCTGAATGGAGTGCCACTGCCTAGTAGTTTTGAAATAGTTCTGGCACAAAATGGTTGTATTTCTTGTGATCTTTCTTCCTTCATGCCAAACTTATGTTTGCAAATTTTTTGAAGAGCAGGGATGAAAAAGACATTCTCCTTTGTGAATACTAACCCTATGGAAATTCACTTTTAGCTAAAAGTCTTACCCCACTGAGTGTCTGCATTCTGCCTAAATATAATAAAGTACATGGAAAGTAAGTGGTAACATATTCCCCCCATCGCTTCTCAAACTAAGCAGTAATTTATTTTTTGATGTAGTCAATTTTGTAGAGTGGATAAAGTAATATATTCATGGTTAGCTGTGTTGGATCCTCTTAAAATAACGACTTTTACTAGTGGCATACTTCCTGAATCACTGTTGCCTCACATATCCAGGAAACACTGGGAAGTATTTCTTACCAAATGTAAATAGCATTTTACTTGAATAAAAGTTCGAATTTAGCAAATTGACTCAAGGAAAGTGCTGTAAAAACACAATTACAATTCTATGCTTTTAACCAAATTGCCAAGACTAAGGTGGGCATAAAATGCCTTTTTTTATTTGTTCTGATTATTTCTCAATAATAGCAAAGTGCAAATCAATTTGTAAGAATACATTAAAACTCATGGTATTCTTTTTTGCAGGAAGACATGTAAGGAAGTGTCATATTTTAGAACAGTTTTTAATGTAACAAAGAGAATCTCTGTTTTATAGCTGATGCAAAATTAATGGATTAGTTAGAATGAAAAATAATATTCTGGACAGATTATTTGTAGATATTAATGCAATTTTGAAATATTTTAGTGATCATACTGAATGTATGCATTTATTTGTCCTTGATTGCTACTTCATGGTGACAATTCTTTATGAAAGCAGCTCCTGTAGAGTAAGTTATTATTTTGTATAAACTAATGGTGCAATAAATTTTTTCAGTACCATAACAAACTTGTTTTAGCTATTAAAAAATTCTTCCAGCATGTAGAACGATTCTTCACTCTCTTCTAGTGTCTCTTGTTTAATAGATATGGAGGTTTTTTGATCTTGCTACAATTTCCCTTACTTCTCAGGAGAAAACATTATAAAGTTCTCTGCATATAACAATTGCTATTCTTCATTTTCTCAGGAATAATTTCATAATCAAAACATTTATTTCAAAACTAGTTTCTGAGCCTGGACTTAAGTTCCTATCTTTTGGCACTTAACCTTGATCTTTCTTTAGGAGGTTGATAGCCCTAGTTTCCCACTACGGTGAAGAGAGAGAAATAAAAAGCTCCAAAGGGTGACTTAGATCTTAACTGGGGCAAATCACCCCTTGAGATGAATATCTTTGTACTACCCACATAGCTCTTGACTTGTAATGTGTTTACCACTGACAATTTTGTGAAACTTTTGCTGTTGGGCCACAGGAATTTTGATGGTGCCTAGGAAGTAAATTACCTTCTTGTTTCCAGATGGAAAATTGCATTTAAAGACAATTAAATATGTTGTATAGGTAGTCTTCTACCTAATCTAATCTTAGAGAGTCTCTTAAGCTAATAAAGCAAATGAACAGGTTTAAAGATCTGACTTTTCTGGTGATGCACAATTCATACCTGAGGAATGTTTGGAAACCCCTGCTCCTTATAATCCTCGATAGTCAAAGACTGCCAAAGTTGGCTGCTTTGGCAACATTCCTGATGAAATTGTAAACACATGGAATTGGTAAATACTAAGTTGGAGGTAAATTCTGCAGCCCACAGAGTACATTTGGGAACTTCAGGGACACTGAAATATCCTTGAAAATAAAGATTTTAAAAGTCACGTATGTACAGAGGGAGTGAGTATTTAATAGGTTTAGTTCTTTTCTACACAGAACTCCCACAAATTTGATTAGTCCCAAGTGCAACCTACTTTATCCTCTCATTAGGTATGTGATGTCACCTTGGGTTGGATGTGTTTTGCTCAACTTTAGCTGTGTAACACTCAGATGTCTAAGTCTAAGGTTGACATCTGAATTATTTTTAATTGTCTGTTTTGTGGGTAAAACACTCTTTAGCTTTACCTTCTCCATTATAGAAGTGGCCAGATTAGATATGAATATCTAAGTTTTAGGAGATTGAATTAGGCCAAATTAATCCCTTATATCTTGTATTTATAACAAGGAAATCCAAAGAACAAGAAGTCAGGTTTCAGAACTTGCAGTTTCTGAGACAGACTGAGTTTAATTTTGAATCTTAGAGTTTACTTCATACATGTGAATATGTATGAAATAAAAAGATTAAGGCTTCTACACCTTAATGTGGGATTACTTGTGCCTTAAACAGGCTTTAAAAATGACAAAAAGAAAATCTGGGGTGCAATAAAAAATTGCACAGGGTAGCTTTATTTTATATTATTTCAAAAAGTAACCCGCTGTTCCCCGCCTCTTATTTTAGTTTGCCTGCCACCAGGGGAAAAGATTTGAGAAATATTTCACAGAGTTCATCATATGTATTGTGCCAAAGTCCTTGCTAACTTTTCCCCTGATATGGCCTTTAATGTGGAATGATTTTCAATGCAGTAAACACAGTCAGCATTGTGGAAATAAATTGAAAGGGATCATGGGATAGTTTATTAAGGCTGACAACTCTTTTTATTCTTCAGATAAATGCTGTACACGCTGAAGGGCAGATTATACGTAATTTATGGTCAATAGAAATTTTGTGAAAGTTAAATCTGGATATTAATTTGAAGTATCTCTTCTTTCCTTTAACCTTGTTCTCTCATTGATCTTGATGGCTGCAGATTTCTCCATACGCCAGAGTTACAGAGACCTGGGTCTGCTGTGATGTTGTTATATCATGGCCGTTTTTTTCTTCTTCATGATCTTGGTTCTGTTTTGTATTGTGGGAAGTAGTGTTTCTAGGTTTGCTCCTTCCAATAGTTGTTGCTGTTATTGTTTGGTTTTAATTTGTGAAGAACATGTGAGAACACCAGAAAAGACTGTAGAAAAACCTTATGGTTTAGATACTTTGGGGGTACAGAATGTTTTAAGCTATAAAACACAGTTCCAGCCTTTTTATTTTCAGCTATTTTTTCTGGATCTGTTTTTTGCATAACAAGCCCAGCATGTGTATGCAAGAACCTCTCATGTTCTTCTCCAAAGTCATCAAAAGATGATTCACTTCCCATCCTGTGACAGAAGTTTTCAGGATGTAACTTTTGGGAACTAGTTTCTGATAACCTTGATCAACGTGTGTCATTAATTTTTCCAAATTGCATTGACTTCTGCAAGGCAGACTAAACATCACTGTCAGGAAAGAAGGTATCAGAATATAGCTGCCAGTGTATGTAACATGTTTGCCCTCTCTTTCTACTTCTATTAAACTGATAAGCTTACCAGGTAGGGTAAGTTGCCAACAGAGCCCTGGGCTTCTAAAAACTGTCCTTTCCTAGAATTTCTATATGGCTATCCTGGAAATTTCTAGATGAGAATACGCTGGACAGTTTATACATATTCTATGTATAAAATTAATTAAGTTGTTGTGATAACACTGTCCTGTTTTGTCTTTCTTTTTTTTTTTTTTTTAATTTTCCTTTCTCTTAAAAAAATTGTGACATCTAGGGTGTATTTCTGATAACAAACATATATTTATTTCTTCACTTGAACTTGTAGATTTGTTTTAAACATCAGTAACCATTTTTCAGGTGCTTCTAATTTTCTATTTAATTTTTTAAAGATCATCTGATTACAGTTTTAGGATCAAAACAAACACTGGTGACATTGCAACTATTTCTCAGTCTTTTTGCAATTATTATCCTGAATGATGATTTATAAAGGACAGTTTAATGTTCTTTATAGACTAAGGATTTTTAATGTGGAAAACTCTTGTATTTTGTAAGTGGAGTAATTGAGAGCTAGAGTGCTTTGATCTTTGTACCGCTGCATCATTTGGCTCTGACTATTTAAGGCTGTTTACAGATCACAGCCTGTTTGTAGAATGGCAGGCAGGGATGGAGAATTCAGTCAATCAGAATAAAGAGAGCTGCAAGGTCAAAACCTCCTATTCCTTCTACTTCTTTTGCCATACATTTTAATTGTTAATATTTTAATTGTTAATTATTAAGATTAATATTGAATTGTTCATATTGATACATTTCATAACTCTACTCAATAGAATTTATAACAAACATGAAAAATGAAAGAACACATTCAGAAATTAGTACTCATAGGAAATGTTTTACATATCAGTAATAGATTTGGTTTATGTATACCTGCATTGCTATTGGACTTATCAATATCAAGTTTTTGGTTATCGTCATTTTGTTTTACATGCCCCATACATAATTATGTTGATCTTATGACATGCATACACACCAAATAGAGTCAGAATATGCAGAACAAAATGGCAGTTGAAGTTGCACACCTGAACCCTTTTTTCTCCATAGTGGCCTTAATCCACATATAACAGAATCAAGCAGAAACTTCTACAGCCTGTTCTCTTGTGAAAAATCTGCCTAGCTACCCAGTCAATAACATGTATGTTATGGACAGGGTTTCTGGTGGTGTTTCCCCAAGGTTATACTACTACCTCTGAATCTGGGTGCCCTGAATTTTTTTTTTTTTTTTTTTTTTTTTGCTGCAAACACTGAAATGAATTTTCCTTAGACAAGTTGTGATGGGTATTTTGAGGAGGTAGGATCCTAGTATTTTGTGTACAAATTCAAAGTACTCTTGCAGACTGGAGACACACTACATCCCTAGTTGAACACATCATGATGATTAGTCCCCACTGTATTCTGGGCTGAGCTGCCCAGGTCGCTTTTCTAGAGGGATCCAGTCCATAAATGCTCATAGTGATGAAACCCAGGGGCTGATGTCGGGGCAGAAATAAGTGACTGTAGGGAGGGGATGAAAAAGGGGTATAGATGCCGAGCTTTTTGACAACTTCGACAGTGTCAGTTTAACTTTTGTGTTAAGTTGCATCCTAGGAGATTTTTACTTGCAGAAAACACGCTTTGCATCCCAGGTAAAGATGATCAATCTAAATATTTATGCATTTGAGGATGTCTGAGTAGCTGATTTTATGGAGAGACCGTACCTTTAAGACAGCAGTTCAGGTAACTCATTCTTAATTGTTTTGTCAAAGAGCAGCAATATGAAAATTCTAACTGTTCCCGCCAGCAGAGAGAAAGTTCAATCTGTCACAATGAATACCTTAAAAATTAGCAAACAGCTCTGGAGTCTTTTACCTTTATTTCACTTCTTCAAATCAGATCTGTGGTAATGACTGAAAGCTGTAGATCCATGATGGCTATTAGTGAAAAATGAGCTGAAGATCTCGGTCTAACAGAAGAAATAATTGATTTGGAAACCGAGAACCCCCTTCGCCCCTTAGTGCCCGTCTCATGAGAGAGAGGTCCATGCTTATTCCCAGCGCAGCCTGGGAAAACCTGTGCTTGTACTGCTGAGCTCCTTCAGGGGCTGAACTCCCCGTGCAGTACAGCAGCCAGTCTTGCACAGAAAACTGTACTTGCTTGTGAAAAAATAACTTTTAACTCTCACAGCCCAATGTTGGTTGATGTTTCTTCAGGAGAGACCAGATTGCTTATATGAGTGAAACTCCTTCAGAGACCTATCTAACCTCTTTAGACGAGGGTGCCTTTGGACTAGGCAAGCTGACCCTGTGAAACACATCTGTGCCTTTGCAGTAAATACTGAGGAGGTAATTTTTCCTCATAGAAAGTTATGTTTTTTTCTTCTTAGCTTGTCAGCGTTCTCCATTTCACAAGTACAGACTGAGGAAACAATACAAACTTAAACTGGTTACCAGCTCTAGAAGTTTCTTTCATCCACACGGCTAATATTTTGGGCACCCTTCCATTCAGATCATGGTGTGCGAGAAAGATAACAACTATCATTCTGCATACTTTTCCCAGATGTTTTTTTTGCCAAAGGGAACAGCTGCCATTGTCACAGTTGTAAACTCTGTGCTTGACAGCACCTTATGTCAGACCCTGGAATGGAATTCTGTGGGTTTTGTTGTATTTCCTTCATGGCAAAATGGTGCTGTAACTTTAGGATGCAGAGTATTACAACATCATTTGGCTGACAAATGCAACCCCGATGAGAAATTATGGCAATATACCAATCCCCGCATGCATCATTTTAGATTTTGCTTTAGACTTTAATTTAAGATTTCTTACAAGTCTGCTCATGTGGATGACCCCTTTTTTGCACCTTAGGGACATGGGCAGGTTATAGGTTTTCCCAGTCCTCTTAAGTAGACAGATGTAGTGCAATACATTATAAACTAAAATATGGATAAATGGGCTTCAAAGCCAATGCAATTTGAGAGGAATTCATACCTGGGACTTGTCTTTTCCTTCTTAAATAGTCTATACCGAAAGAAACAAATGACTTTGAGCATGCTACTGGTAATCACCTATGAAATGCTATATCACAATCCCTCTCTAGGTATTACTCAGTATGAATTATGATATGAGAACAGATGTCTGACTTGATGTCACATAAAATATTTCTGGTCTATTAGTGTCTAACAACATTTATTTAAACTAAAATTGCAAACCTTAAGATTAGAAAACTATGTTAAATTTTACAACATGCATAATGGAAATTGAGGAAACAATGACAGAATATAGATTTCCAAATCTACTGCAAAATGCAATATACCAGCCAAAGAGGTCAATGTATACATTATAACTCCATATTCTTTGTGAATACCATAAAACTGTAAGTTGGGGGTTTTTTATGTTTGGTTTGGTGGGTTTTTTTTTTTGGTTTGGTTTTTTTTTAATGTGATATACCTGGGAGAATTGGAGATGGGAGAACAAACTATACATGACAGATGTTAGTCACATTACTTACCGCACGACTGGAATGACAATGCATATTACAGTGATGTGCATGATGTTAGATACAGGTTCCATACAGAGCAGAAGAGCAGTAAGGAAGAATAAACTGGTGAAAGAGGAAATGTATTGAAATTTCCCCCAAATCAAGCCACTGTTTTTTCCTGTGGATGCAAAATTGTTGAGCTATCATCCATTTTTTTTGTCCCTTGCTGCTTATAAATTTTGAAAAACCTGAAAGAAAAACCAAAAACATTTGAAATTTCACTAAATAGTTTAATTTGTGCTTTAGCTGGAGTTTTCTTCTGTCTTTTCGTCTTTTTTTTTTTTTCTGGAAAGGGAACAGAGCGTTTGTTGGTGTATATTCTAGGCAGAAAGAAACGGATTTTGCTTTCAGAGGAGTAGGAAATGCCTAAAAGGATCAAAGATGGAATTATCTGCCTTTTGTCTTTCCCTGCAGGTTTATGTGGTAGAGACAAGTTGGGGCATGGAGGGAATGAGAAGGCTGCAGGTCTCACATTACCGCCACCAGACGTAGTGCACATCTTCAAGGTCTTGCAGCCAGTCTGTCTGTCCTGCTGCTGCTCCCAGTTGCCAAGGCCTGATCAAAAGGTGGATCTTTCAAAATCAGGATCTTTTGAAGAGAGGCTCAGTTTAGATTCCGGAATTTTCTGAAATACAGCAGATGCAATTCAAAAATATATGTGCTTACCATGTATGCCTACTGCAGGATGTTATCTACATGCACCTAACATTCAGTAACTTCTGAATCAGCATGGGATGAATGAGACAAAGGGAGGGATTCAGAGCCATGAGGGTCAGAATACACCACCCGCAAAAAAAAAGACGGGAAAATATGACTTGTACTTTAAAGAGGTTGTGGCTGCTTTATGGGTTGTTCTCCTGTGAGCTGGGATGAGGAGAGGAGCAAGGCCAAAACTGCGTTGGGAGGAGGTGTTGGTATCCTAAAACCAGAGTGCATATACAAGCTTCACCTCCCAAATGATCTTCTCCCTCTTCTGCATCAGCATCTCCTACCTGTGGCTTGAACAAGAGTCAGGTTTTATTTTGCTTCAGCTACTGCACTTGATGCCATTTTCAGGACTGGGAAAGGTTTTTGTTTTCAATTGCAGGCTCATGGAGTTGGGGGAAGGAGAAGAAAGGGACAAGAAGAAAAAGTGAGTCATGAGATGAATAGCGAGATCATGTGATGGGTTTTGTACGCAAGTGTTTTTTCCAGGTGTGTTCATAGTCAGTGATACAGCCATAAAAAGTGTCTTATAAAAAGATGTGCATTAACATGACGCAATAGAGCTCCTGGGCTCTGGCTTACACCTCCAGACAAGGTGCTTTCTGAGATCATCCTAGGTATCATGGACAGTAGGAAGAAAAATGCACATTCAGTTGTTCTAAGAGATGACTTAATGGTGAGTTTCTCTTTGTTGACCAGAGATGGAGCCCAGGCACCTAAGTTAGGTACCTCAGATGGTTGGGTTGGCCTGGAGATGTGGTAAGGTGGTAAGGAGAGGAAAAGCAGTCCTAACAGAGGACAAAGAACAGATCTGAAGCAGGCCTGGGGGAGAGGGATGTGAGGGATTAACAGCAGCCATTTCCAGAGGGGTGGATAAAAAGGTATTGATAGCCCCTGTTATATGAAGAAAGGACTGATAATTGCTAGATGAGTTTAATTCATGGAGTTGTGATTGTGTTAGGCCATCTCTTCACATCTCATTGCTCCTCATGTTTGTCTGGGACAAAAGGCCAATAATATTTCTCTAGTTTGATCCCTGATGCAATATAGATCAAAGCACCTTACCTTGATTCCTGCATCGTAACTATATTTTTGGGTTGAACCGCAACATATCTTGGTTATAGATAGAATAGCTGCTTAATGGACCATCAGAAAGTAATGAAAAATCACAGCCTATGGCCTCTACTCCTCTAGGCAAGAGAAACACTTTTCTCATGCCAAGAATGTTCTGATTTATAGTTCTGGAACTTCTTCAGTGTAAATCGAATGTATCCAGGTGATTTAGTGGAAGTATTAACATCACACTCTTAATAAATTCTCTCTTAAAATTGTATTTCAGTAACATAGAAAAGTCTGAAATCAGACTAAGTAATCTTGTATTACTACACATTCACTGTGTATATTACTATATTTTTCACTTGAATGTGGGCTAAAATACATTTTTTATTGAGTCAGTCTGGAGCACAGAGTTAGGAGTAAACCAGCACATTATTTTATTATAACTTTATTGTTACCTGTACACGATGCTTTTACAATAGCTGAACTGTGCCAAACATTCAGATCAGTGCTTCAGAGGACTTGTATCCTAAAGGCAAAACAGGCTCAATACAGCACCACAAATCAACCAATGACAATAGTACAGTGCAGTGTATAACGCGCTTCCAAAGTGCCTTATAAATATAAAAAGCAAAGTGCAAAGTAAGGAAGAATGTTTGCCTTTAAGCTACTGCTCTATAGCTTGTAAATATAACCTCACAGGTTTCTTCATAAACCAACTTCTGGTGTTCTGTTCTTTTCCCATTAGTTGTTGTCATGGAGTCTCTCAAAATAGACAAGACAGGTACTCAAGAAGAGGTTTATTCTAATCAAAATTGCTTAGCACTCCAACAAACATTAGTAAACTACAGGTTTGGATGCCTGTCAAACAGAACTAATACTAGACAGCTGACTTAAGCTTGAGTTATAGGGATGATGACCCAAAATGCACGATCACTCACCCAGCAAGGCGAGGGCTCTCTGCCTCGAGGACTTTCCTTAGGAGGTGTCCCAGTCTAAGGGCAGAGCCCTGACTGCAGACCCACTGCTCCAAGGAGGACCAACTCAATTTGCCCTCCAGTGCCAGACTCCAGTTATACCCCAGTTGAATCTGATCTATGGTCATATCTGGTCAGCGGTCTAGAAACTTCTCTTGACCGAGGAGTTTCATTGACTGAGGGCCTTGTCTATCGACCGAAGGGCCTTGCCTTTCCAACCCCTCGATGAGGTGTGTACATGACCACAGTCATCACACCACAGGGCTGGCCGGCTCGACTCCCACACCACAGCCTCTAGCTTTAACTCTTTCCTTTCAGCGGTTGGGAAGTTTCCGTCTCTATTGGGGCAGGTGTGCCTGCCACGGTTGTGCCTAGGACTTCATCTGGCTGCCGTGTGCTGAGGGGCCTCTCTTGACCTTCAGAGAACCAAAACAATGAAACCATAAAAGTAATAGAATCTGCGGTTCTATGTTCCTGTTTGAGAGACTCTCACTTCATTTCGTCCCCTCTCCTCTAAGCAAAGGAAGGCTTTGCTATCCTCAGATTTTTCCCTTGTGTATGAATATACACATACATAAAGCAGGGAAAAGACATCTGTTATTGTAAATAAGTATAGAGGCAAATGCTATTAATTCACAGCTCAGTTTTAAGACTCCCTTTCTTCCTTTCCTCTCCACCCATTATTTCCAGTTGTTCAAAGTACAAAGAGTCAGTTAAAGACACAGTGAAGCTAGATCGTTTATTTGGCTACATACAGGCATTTTGTAGAACAATATACCCGACATTCTTCTGACTCCTTGTCTTTCCTACAGTTCTTTTACCCAGAACTGTATGTAGGTGCTATAATGTATCAAGTAAATCATTGTTTGACATTGCTGAGTGGATTTAAAAGCAGAGTTTACATGTAAATGTGGAATCTGAGATGTGGGAGGACTGGTCTCATAGTTAAACAAGGAAAAAACCTCCACATTTTTTCCAGTTGTTTAGTTTGGAAGCAATCTAGGGTACAAACGTAATCTCTCAAACATGACACAATCAATTAAATCAAAGACCTTTCCAGTCTTTAAAACACTGAGGCCAATCAGATGGTTATTATCCACTGCCATTACACATATAGAAAACTGAAAAATAACTGATGGTAGATTTAAAAAAATAAGTTATCTTTCATTTATAAAACATGCATCTCAATAAATGTCATCAACAGCTTTTGGAACAGCTTTCCAGAAGCATGTTTATCATGTGCTGGATAAGGAGTTAACTATCATCTGCAGTCTATCTAGGACTTCAGTTTAATTTATGGAGGTATTGTATTCTGGAGAAAGTGAAAGTAGAAGCAATAAATGGAAAAAGACAGGAAAAAGAAATTATTTTGAATGTGTCAATTTAAAGGTAAAGAGAAAAATCTAACAGCTCTGTAATTTTTATAAAAGCTTCTTTTATCTGGAGTTATACCCTTCAGTTCTTTTTTGCAATGAAGAAAATAAAGTTCTTGGGGGAAAAAAAAATTAAAATCTACAGAATTAGAGGAAAAATAATTTAAAACCTGCTAAGGGAATCCTGTTCTTTAAACTTCCAACAGACAATGCTCATCAATAGCCATCATCCTGGAAACAACATTAGTGATAATAGAAGGAACCACGAGAAGCAGTTGGTGTATTACGAACTATGACTTTCTCCTTGTGGAGATTCCTGTGTCTGTGACCAACATGCATATTCAAATTGCTGCCTAAATAGTTAATGCCATCTATACATCTAGTTTCCACCACAGCAACACCTAAGCATCCAGTTTGCTCCATGGTAACTGCTCTGAAGTGTCACAGTAGCTTTCACCAATCCTTAACAGACACAATGTCCTGATGTTTATTATCTTTTCCCAGTTAAGTCTGCAGGGTGAGATGGGGAGAATGGGTATATATCACTTTCACTCACTTACTCTTCCCCTGATTCACACACTGCTGTCTTCTCTGCTGTATGCAAATCCCTGAACCAGAAAGAAATATTTATGTGGTTTGGAAGAAGGGGCTGGTACTGTTTCAGCTGCTTTTCTAAATTAGATTAATCAGCAAGAATGATTAATACTATTAAAAATTTAGTAGCTTGTTTTTTCCACATGTAACTCTCTACATATGTTATTTGGTTTACTGTAAAGAGGCAGTCTGCTTCTTAGAACAAATGCTATACTAAAATTAAGTAACATGTCTGATTTATATGAATCTGTATCATCAACATTCATAAGTAATGATGTTACTCTGCTCAGTCTCTACTCATTTTCCTAGGCCACCAGTCAGCACAATGCAAACAGAGAAAAATATGTAGCAAATTAATCTCCCCTAGTTTCCCTTTATTTTTGGTTGAAGTTAAACACTTCAATAATTAAAACAAGAAGCTTTGTAGGAAAAACAGTCCTTCTTCTCACATAATTACACTATGTATCCAGATGGATGAATTGATGGCTTTTCATTCATCATAAACACATCTCAAAATATGGTATTCCATAGTAGCAGCTGGTCAAAAAGTGGCCAAACTGTGACCATACCTTCAAAAGTATTTCAAATAGGGGCATAAAAAGCTCTTGTTTTTCATCTCCAATGCAATACCAAGTAGTAACACTTGTCTAAATATGCTGACTTACAGGTCCTCCAATTTTATTGCAACTTTAGTAGATCTTATGGAGATCATAATTTAAAAATTGCTTACCCCTTGAATATTGGAGTGGAAGAAGGATTAGCTTCACAGAGCAAGAGAACTGACCCGTTACAGTCTGTTCATGCTAATGGTCCTGCTGTTACCACTTCTGCTCTTCTAAAAAATGCTGCATCAAGACCTACTTGTGTTGATGCCAACACAGATTTCTGAGAGGGAGGTCAAAGACTATGTTCTGAGCATTTGTTTATATTTATAAAGAATATTTTTTCTATTAGCTCTCCTGGACTTTGGGAAATCTTAACAGTCATAAAAAAAATTCCGGCATGTAAAGTGATAAATATTACAAGCAGTCCCTCCTCCTTTATGCCAACTGCACATAAATCAGGTATTGGTGTCCAGCAGAGCCAACATCAGATACAGAAAGTTATTAACCATCATGACGAGGGAACAGCAAATGCTGATGCTAACAAAAAGGTGTTTAATCAAAACCTAGCGTACATAGGTAATGCAGTAGCACTGCATGCAACGGCATTTCTTCTCAAATTATATGGAGTAGTTGCTTTAAATTGTCTGGCAGTATTAAGTAATGATAAAGTCATTCATATCTATAGAAATAAATTTTACATTCACCAAAGAACAAGACTGTAATAAATAATACTTTTTAAGTAGGAATGAATTCCTAGGTCTAATGTTAACATTTGTTTCCACAGTCTGAAATAATGAAAAAAAATTTTCTTATAGTCTACAGACTTTTGTGATAATGATAAATTAAATCTTACTGACCACAAGTTACAGGGGTCAAAAGTTATCCCTTTGATTATGATATGAATCTTTAGAAGTTACATATTCTGACAAAACCATCCACTAGGCAGTTGGGTCCCAGTTGTCCCACTCCAGCATTTAATGAGCTCACAAAGTTTTAAGTTGAGATCAACGCTATGCAGCATTTTCCAAAGTAAATCAAAATGAGATCTGAAATGTATATATTTCTATTTTAGAGAATAGAATCAGTTTCATATGTGCATTTGATAATCAGGGTTATGATCTATTAAAATCACTTCTCGGCTTTAAAGAGAGAATTGTGCTAGGTATTTCCAGGTACGATCAGGTACTTAAGCTGAAAATCTCTTTCTGCTAACATCTGCTTGCTCTTTCTCCCCAAAAATGAAGAAAATGCCCTCTTTGGCTCTTGCTATCTTTGTAAGCATTTCACAGAAATACCTCCCCATTTAGCTTTAATTTCAGCAGCTTAATACAATTAAAAAGTTGTAGGATTTCCTCAAGTAAATATCTGTTTAGAATGCTTAAATGCTAAAGAATTTACATGGATTATTCTTAGATCCTTTCAGTACATAAGAGTAATACATTCATAAAGTGTTCAGATTATTCACCTATTATTCAAAATTTGGGGTGCTACTCATCTTACGGCTACTGCCATAATCGTTTCATAGCTGTGAAGTTATCTAGTTTCTGATTACTTAAAAATTGAACTGATTGTGACTAGTTTGAAAAATGAGGGAAGGAAAGAAAATCTAGCTTTTATGTAATAAATCTATCCATGTCATCTCTCAATAGGAAAAAAACCTACTTTTTTCTTTTCTTTTTATTTTTTTTTAAAGTTGATTTTCACTTGAAAGTTCTGAAACAGTGGTCTTAGGATTTCACAGAACTGGACAGGGCCTTTTCCTACAAAGAGAGCATTACTGGTTGGTTACTTGCTAATGAATGTATCTGTGGTAATTAAGTAACAAATTACTAATACTGTTGAGCTGTAAACTATTTGTTATTTCACTACCAGTTACAAAAATCTTTGGATCTAAACACCATATTGTAAAAGTAAAAAAATGATAACAGATTCACTTTATTTATGGGATAATTGTTCTAGATTACCCTCAAGTACAATATAATATTCTCAGTGGGGAATTTTTTCCAATCTGTAGTAAACATTGTTTGGAATGAAACCCCACTAAAATAATGTCTGTCAATTACACTATATTTTAGTGAATTCTAAAACATCTAAACAAAAAAATTGAGCAGTCATAAGAGTTAATAATAGATTTGCACAAACTTGTTCTCAGCCTTGCTTCTTCAATTAATTTTAAATATTTAACTGTTGAAAGGTTATGACGGAGGCATGAATCTTCATTGTCAGCAAAACATTAAACAACTGTTACTATTTAGAGCAAGGAACATTTATCTTTTCAGCAGTTATCTTGGAGGATTTGAAGGTATTTTTGGTTCTACTGCATATATGTTTGCATGGACAGTGATCATGAAGAAATGAAATGTGACTCTAAATCTGGAGAATCTACTTAGTTCCATGGGAATTTTCACTTTATGCTTGTGGCTGCATCTTGTTTAAGGCACCTAGATGCTGACTATGATATAAATTGAGAAGATTTAAAGACCTAAAACGTAAAAAAGTTTCTCACCTATCAGATGGAAAAATTCTTTGCTGTGAAGCCATTTTCCTTCTGTTTCTACTAATGCAATGCATCCCTTGACCATTTTAAAATAATTTAGTAGGAAAGAAACCCAGAAAAAGTAGAAATGTTTGACTTTCATATTTTTTCCAATCTTAGACACTGATGTGCATAATGCATTGTCTGAAGCACGACTAATAAGAGTTACCGTTACCCTCTAAGAAAATACAGTTCTTATCCATCTTTTTCAGGCAAAATATACTACATGCTTTGTCTGTTCAGTCTACTTATATTTACAAATTATATAGGTATTAGATAAATCTTTATAGATTTCCATAGTATAAAGGCCAAGAAATCATCTGTGTAACAAGGAAAATAGCTTTGTAAGTCCCCAGGGCAGTGGATACTTAATTATGCCAACTGTGAATCTGGATTGAGTTAATTAATTACACTTAGATGTTCGTCATCACCCAATGTACAACATTTTTTCTCTGCTCTGAAAAAAAGATAAAGAATTTCTGGTTGTATAGTTGCTTAAGAGTTTTATGTTTCCTAACTGGAAATTCAGTGTGAAAGGTAGATGAAAGAGAAACCACGTTCTCTCGCCCCCTTTCATAAGTTCAGTATAGGTCTTGAGGGTATTCGCTTTCTGTTATTGAGTTCTGCAAAGAGTACACTGTATCTTCGTCACTCATAAAGAAAGAACCATTATTCTTCGGATTCAGAAGTATTCCTCCTTCTTTGAAGAAGGTATTCATGGCAGCAATAAACACTCATTTTATTACACAGTGAGAATGAAATCTTCGCTCCTTGGCAGGTTATGAAAGAGATGTGTACTCCTACTTTCCTATTCACCATTGTGCAGCTATTTGCAGGCTCAATCAAAGCTCACAAACTTATGTTTATGCAAAGAAGATATCAGAAACAACAAATTAGATAGCTTGTGGCCAACCACACAAGTAAATATCTTTATATAAACTATTCATCAAAATTTATGAGAGCTGAGCATATCTGTTAAAATCTAATCATGTGCAAAGAGCAGAGAGTCAGTAAAGTATATTTTCTGCTGTGAATCATTTGTCTAACTTCAGAGAAGAGGAAGAAACAGATTAAAGGGTAACTGGAATAGCTTTTTCCAGGTATGAGATAAGAATACCCCTGGAAAGGGAAATGCATTTCTTGTTTTGGTCCCACCATGTTAGCATACGCATGGAATTACTAAACATAATTTGGTAAGGGCATCATGGGCACGATCAGTTCCTGCCATATGGAAGTCAGACAGTATGTTTATGCAGTATGTTTATGTTTACTCCACTCTCATGAGACCCCACCTGGAGTACTGCATCCAATTCTGGGGTGCCTAGTAGAAGAAAGAGATGGACCTGTTAGGGTGGGTCCAGAGGAGGGCCACAAAAATGATCAGAGGCCTGGAGCACCTCTCCTATGAAGACAGGCTGAGAGAGTTGGGGCTGTTCAGCCTGGAGAAGAGAAGGCTCCAGGGAGACCTTATTGTGTCCTTTCAATATACAAAGAGGTCTTACAAGAAAGATGGAGAGACACTTTTTTACCAAGGTCTGTAGTGACAGGACAAGGGAAAATGGCTTTAAACCAAATTAGGGTAGATTTAGATTGGACATAAAGAAGAAATCTTTTATAAGAGTGATGAGATACTGGAACAGATTGCCCAGAGAAATTGTGGATGCCCAGTCATTGGAAGTGTTCAAGGCCAGGTTGGATAGGGCTTTGAGCACAGTGATCCAGTGAAAGATGTCCCTGTCCATGGCAGGAGGGTTGGACTAGGTGGTCTTTGAAGGTCCCTTCCAACCCAAACCATTCTGTGATTCTCTGATTATATGCTGAGTACCTATAGCTGGATGTTATGCTGTAGCCTATACTACAAGGAGTACTAGTAACTTCACTGGGAGAAACGCAGGGAAAAAAACTACTCTGTGTGTGTCACTGAGCAGGGGTCTCTGAAGGTAAACATCTCTGGTTATTAATATAAAAATGCTAAGCAGCTAAAATGCATCAGCAAAAGAAAGAAGAAAGCAAAGTCGTTTACAAACTAAAAGTGCTTTAGCACTAGTGTAAATCTTATTTAAAAGTCTAATTTTAGTCTGTCCTTTTTTACCCATCCATTTTTGTTAGAATTTTTTCAAGAGCAAAAGAAGTAATATAATGAGGAAGTTGCCCAGACTGAAGGAAAAAAATCTAGCTAGAATTTGTTATAATCAACTAATTATGCTATACCATGGACAAACTCTAGTCATGTGCTGGGATTATTTTTGTTAATTCTCATACTAGGAACAACAGTGAAATGGACTTTGAGGATATCACTTCCTCCAACTGGCTGCCATGAGCAAGACAGAGCTGGAACCGAAGGGAAACTTCTTTTGAAGCAGTTTGTGTTCCTGGCATCCTCTGTAGGAACAGATCTTTTTCTTACAGAAAAGTCTAATGTGATTTCTGGTATTTTCACAGGGAAACAATGGATGATTGAATCTAAATTTTGTGGCTGGTCCGATGCACCTTGGGGGAAGGAGCAGTGCCGGAGGTAAGGTGCCATCAGTGTTTCAGAAAGATGAATATTGCATTTTCCAGTGTAATTCCTGAGTGCTTGGTGAAGTGTAGCAGAATCACAGTATTAAGTACAGATCAGGTCACTGAGTGGCGGTGGAAGGCAAAAAACTGCCTGTAATAGGTAGCTGTTCAGACAATTTATTCCTTTAGAAAGACTACAGAGCATCTTCTGTGAGGCTGGTTTTTCTGTATTTCTTTATATGCAAACTAAAGCAGGGAAGGGCAGACATATTTCTGAAACTCTTAAGAAATAAAGTCAAAGCCTGCATCATATGATAGCTTTGACTACAGAACAGCCTGTTATAATAGCAGGGAAGTCGCATGGATTTGCCAGACAAGGTGTCCCTGGGGAAACAAAAATAACAAGGTGACTGCAGTGGGAAAGAGGGTAGTTCTCAGCTCCAGTTAAACTGATGGAGGAAAAAAAACAAACCTGAGGATCATCTAATCAACAAATTTGGAAATAATACATGGTATCAAGGAGCTGAAAGGAAGATGCTTTTTCCTCTGCTCGGAGGCACAGTGTTGTGAGCACCTCATTTGGTGATAGGGTAACATTGAATGTTTCAGACACCGAGCAGTACTTAGCTAACTCGGTGTCATTCCCGCTTTGCAACTTACTGTACATTTTAGCCTCTGCTGCACATTCTTATAGCAACCATCCCTACTGGCTGACAGAAGGCTGCAGCTGTAGCCAGGCTGTGACCGTCAGGCACTGTCTCCATTTTGTGGCTAGCAGCGTGAAGGATGTGGACGATGGCTATGTTGTGTTGTGATTGCTCTGCACTCATCTCTGTTATTATGTGGTTTGCTCTGTGGGTACAAGGGACTAATTCTGAGAAGTACAAACAACATGCAGCCTGGAAAGTAGACAGTACGTTCAGGTTGTTCTGCATGCAGCCACTCTAGACCCAATCATTTGAAAATTTTGCCTTGGTGAAGTGAGGTGTCCGGTCTCACTGGCAGAGTCTTGGGAGATGTTGTGGACATGAAATATTTAGCAGATTGAAAAGGCAGAGGACAGGCTCATGAACTTAGGGGCTGTTAAAAATCGATTCTTGGGAACCAGGAGACAGGGAGAGAGGGTGGTATTGCCCACACTGACTGTGGCCATCAGATTGTATGGGAAGACGCTGATCTCCATCTCAGGAGAGACAGATGCACATGCAGATTGCTTGTTGCGTTAACAACCTTGCCTGGGTTATGTTTTGTTTTAAATGTTGAGTTTAAAGGTTGCTTTGTTTCAACTAAGACACAGTCACACATGTTTGGGTCATTGAATGCACATGCTCGTCTGAACTCCAGAAGGGAAGAGGTGCAGGGGCTGAGCACACCTGGGCCTGCTGCAGTCATGGCAAATACCTGGGCTGTCGCACTGTCTGACTGCTCTAAGGCTGTAGACATGCAATGTAGGGGGAAGAGATTTAATGCCACGGAGATCATAACATGCATCATAGATGCTGTGCCTTGAAGACAGGAAATAAAGCAATAATGAAATATGGAATGGCAGAATAGTAGGATATAGCCTTTATCAAAGAGTATAAGACTGTGCTGTCTCCTGACTGGCTGATAGAGGCAATGAAAACTGATTGCAGGACCACTGCAGAGGCAAATCACCAGTAAATATTCTTACTCATTCAGGCTTCTGAGTGTGCAGACACCAGGAGTATCACTGAAGGCTTTCACCAGCCTACCATTTGACACAATAAATTTAAAATGTCATTATCTTGGTTGAGTTTATGCGAGAATGGATTCATTAGTCTGAAAAGATTTCAACATTCAAATGGACATTTCAGAAATAGCTTTCCATATTCAGTCTTAACGCTTTTTGAGGGAGCCCTTCCTTACTTGGGACAAGGCAGAGGACCAAGTTGTGTCTGTTGGTCCTTCCTGCCCTGTCTCTGGTGAGTCCATTGGTGTTTCTTCTGTGTTAATAGTGAGTCATAGAATGAAACAACAGATAAGCAACATTTTTTGTTTCTTTCAACTCTTCTCTAAAAATATCTTTCAGAGTTTGAATCCTTGATGAGTGATTCGTGATGGATCTCTGTGTCTAAGTGATTGACATAGTGATGGGTGCTAGGTAATAGGGGCACTGCTTACAACTGAAAACTTAATATTTCCAACAGTTGTTAAACAGTATTATCTATATCACCAAAGTAGAGCTGAAATCCCTGTACCTGGAACAGCTGTGGGTAGTAGTAACACATGTTTATTACCATTATAAAAAGTTATCTATGGATGGCTTTGCTCTTTGCAAGAAGTGGTTGTTCAGGTGTTAAAAGAAGTTTTTGCAACATTAGATGGATTAACGTCTCAGTTGTTGATACTGTAATCTTCTGCTGTGGATGTCTATCATTTTTAACGGATGAAAGAATGTTAAGTCTGCTGCAGAGATGCTTTTTCTTTTTGACATGAGTGTGAAAGATACATGACATTTATTATCAGTAGGCTAAAGAGAAAGGTCTTTGAAAGTGCAGATGAAGTTGGATGATAATTCTAAATATCTCTTTGAATGACTTTCAGACCATGTTACAAGAAAGTTATTTTTGTCTCCATTATGACATAAATATAAGGCAAGATTACTTCTGAGATGGTTGCAATGATTTCTAGCCATATAGATGAAGATAGCTCCGAATTCCTTAGATTTTTCAGATGTATAATTGTCATAAGATGCCCCTCATATTCTATTTAAAGCTCTGACAACTTTCTTTTTTTTTTAAAGTTAGGAGGGAAGAATGACTGTTTATGTTGAGCTTTCCTTATCAAAATGGTCTGGCCTTCAGCAGCTGGATGAATAGAAGAAACATTTCAAGCCCCTTTAAAATTTGCACAGCACTGCTATCATCTCAGATGGGGCTAGGTGTTCCATCGGAACAAGAAAAAAGTGTTGCCATAACATGCTGGATTATTTTGTTTTCTTTCTATCAGCTTGCTTTTTTTTTTTCCTTTTACTTCCTGCTGCAAGCAAGTTCTGTACCTCTCCCAAACTTGTTCTGAGAAATCTTTTTCAAGACTAAGTCCTTCTGTAAGTCAGTCTGTCTACATTCAGACTGAAGAATTTGCCTGCTTACACAAAGGCTAACTCAGATTCTGTGTTTTCCACATACTTGCCCAAATCTTCCACACACAGATATGTATACAAGCCACGTCCTGAAAAAGAGACCTCTCAGATGACTGACTTTTTTGTAATACTCTGGTTTAAACTATCTGTTGCTTACCTTGTGTCTCTTAGGCAGTTCTCATATAAAGTAATATGCAGACATTCTCAAGCTGTCTTTGGATGAAGGAGCAGCAGAGCCGCAGTAGTACTGTGATAAGAAAATGGCTAATTGGCTATGGGCAGAGCATATTGATAAGAAGCACACCACTACTTCTATAAGCTTAGCTATTATTTCTACATGTCACCAAGTAGTGTCATACAGACACATGACGTGTGTCATGTCTACATGATGTACCAAACCACTCAGATCAAAGTTGGGCATCATTAATCAAAGTTGGGCATCATTAACGTGGTTCTGCAGTGAATCACAGAGTTCAGTGATTCTCCTCCTACCCAGTTGGCAGCATCTTCACCCCTTCACATGGAAGCCATGCCAAATGTTTTGCTAAATTGAACAGTATAAAATGCATTTGCTGAATTTCACTTACTGAATATTTATGCCCCTAAAAATGCCATGAACCTCATCTATGCTCCCTGTCCATGAATTAATGTCCATTATCTACCACCAATGTGCTTATTCAGGTGTTCCCTCATCAGCTGTCTCAGAACAGTTTTCCATATTTGTTTGCAGTTCTGAGACTTGTCTTTATTTTTAAAACAAACAAACAAACAAACTCTATTAAATTTTCCACTCAACAGTCATCAAGAACCTCTTGAAAACTTTGTAAACTTTGTTAACCTTCTTTTTTTTTTCTTTTTTCTTTTTTCTTTTTTTTTTCTTTCTTCTTTTTTTTGTTAATAAGAAAGATCCACTGATTTTCTATTCACTTTTATTAAAATTCCTGGATGTAGAGAAAACACTAAATTTTGTCTATTTCTTCCAATACAACTGACTTTTTCATATTTCAGTTCTTGTTGAAATAGTCACTTCTGAGAGAGGAATCATTTCTGGATTGAGTTACAGCTGGAGCTTTTTGGTTTTAAACAAAGATTAAAATGTGAGCTAAAGCAAGCCATTTCCCAGGCAATACTGAATACTGACTGGAGTAAGGATAGATGTGTGAATATATTTATGCATAGGTACTCCAAGTTTTTGTCTGCACAAGCTGCCAAGACTTATAATAAATCCTGGGAAAAACCTATTAAAATGATGAGGTCATTTTTTTTCCCTAGTTTTATTCTTCAATTCATATATGCATTTCTCACACATGTTTGTGAAAATTTCTCAAGTCAGTGTGCTGAATTTTTTTTTTTTAAGTTATTAATCACTGTGCTTTGGGTCAGTATGTTTCAAATGCAGCTCTGATATGGTCCAAAGCAAAAAAGAAATATTTTGCTTTTCAAAGTTTCGATTCATTTATAGTATATTTTTATTATACCCTTTGTGCTAGTCTAGTTTATAATTTCCTTCCATTCAAGGTTAAAAACACAAGCCCAATGTGTTGAAAAGGAAAAACAATGTTTCATTGACATTTGAGAACATTCTTTTCAACTGTTTTCATGTGAGCGGATGATAAAAATATGTGAATTATAGGAGGACCGGTAGGGACTTGACGAAGGGACTCTGAGACCGATAGTTTGCCTGCTTTTCCAACCATATCCGGTTGAATGAAAGATATTACCTCTTCCTACCAACCGAATGTCCCTAGAGTTAAAACTATATGGAAGTTTCTATTTTAGCATTCTCTTGGCACTCGTTTATTGGGTGTTCCTGCGGGCTTGCTTTCACAGAAAGTCATGTCCTTTACTGCACTCAGGGTACCCCAGGCAGCCTTGCTTGGCTGGAATTAAAACGCTCGCTTTGCAGCGGGAAGTTCTAGCCATATTCAGGTATGGATGTGAGTACACACTTGCTCTTCCAGTGCTCCTGCAGCCCTGGAAACTCACTGCAGCTGCGAGTTTCTCAGCCTCCTGCAGGCATATTTTTCAGTTTCTCAAAAAAAAAAAAAAAAAAAAGGCAAAACAAAGGTTCCTTCCTTTGCTCCTCTGCTCCTTCTAAACTGCTATGCCTTTCTGTCCCTTTTGGGTACATGAATAGTTGGTTTAGCAGCTTCTTGTAAAACCATATTTCTGCTTTGTCTGAAGCCTAACCTCAGTAGCAAGTCCAAGATTTACCTGTGAATACTAATGTCTGAAAATGTTGACATTGATGTATCTGTCATTTTGGACACAGGTGGATAGGATATGTTTTATAAGGACCTTTTTCTTACTTGATTGCTGCTGTGTAAAGGCTGCTGCAAGACAGCACCTAAAAGGGATGAATATTGGAATTCATGGACTCATGTCCGTGAAATAGAAGCTACCTTTGCATGTGCTGGAAGATGAAAGAAGAATGGCATATGAGAGGACAGAGAAAAGAAAAATCAAGATGAAAAATGTCATTACTGAATCTAACATCATTTGCAAATTGAATCCTGAAGACATGCCGTTTTATTAGCTCCTGTGAAGCCTGGCAGACCAATACGAATATCAGAGTATGTAGACATTGCTCTTAACATTGCTGCAGAACTTTCTGTCTTGCCTGGCTAACCCAGGTTTTTCTGAATACATCACAGGAAAAATAGGCAGCCTTTACATCCCTGGGTTAACCATAACGACAGAGGTCTTTCTGACCTGTAGTCTGTGTGGTAAAATTTATTTTTTCTAGGCTCAATGACTCTTGTAAAGATGTCAAAATTTGGTATCAGTTGATCTTTGTGTTCTGGAGAAATTTCTTTATTTCCTTAACTTTTATTAACAATGCCAGTTAACAAATGTATTTAAGTGTTGCATTAGACCTCAAGAACTTAGAGCGTCCATAGATTAACAGCACACACAGTGCTTACGGAGGATGTGGCTTCAGCGCCGTCTCATCCAGGGCATTCCCATTTCTCAGGGCCTGGGAGCCCCACCAGCACCCAGGGGTTGCACCCTCATCTCCACAGAAGCAAGTATTGTAATCTTAACAATCCTAACTCCGATTTACACTTTATTGCCTCTGAGGCTTAACCCAGAGAGGTGGGAGCTGGAAATTGTGGGGACATAAATGTTTTGAAGCTCCAACTGTTAAGCAAGGCTGCTGGATACTGAGAGGTTGGCTTCCCTTCTGCAAAGTACCCCAGGCTGAGTTCATTGCAGTCTCACCTTAGCAGCAAACGCAGCAGTGAAAGAGTGAAGAATGTAAATATTGGCTACTTCTATAGCTCAGTGAAGGATATTTCAGCACGTTTCCATAAATGAATTTCAAATTTGCATAATTAATAAAATAAACTTTTTTCCCCCCCTATTTTGAGGTAGTTTGGGTGAACTAGAAATCCTGAATTTGTATCACTTTTGCCCAGAATTTTTCCTTTTTGGTGTGAAGTCTTTCTTGCTTAATTGTTTGCTGAAGTGAACTACTAACAGGGGAAAACCACCACCACCAAAGTTAACTCTTCCTTACATTCATTCATTATGAAAAACAGTCATCACATTGCAGTTTGTGTTAAAACTGTTGCAACAGTTTTAAATACATGGATACATACTATGATTTTAAACTGTTATAGTTGGTCAAAGTTGATTTAAAATAGAAGTGGTTCGTGTTGCAAAAATTTCACACAAACCAGCAAAAGAAAGGGACGACTTTGAAGAAAAGTGTCCATGCTTTTGAATCAGGACTTTTCTTTTGGAAGGAAACATTTTGTATGAAAGGTTTCCCCAGCTCTAGAACATTTTCTGTCCATCAACTAATGGTGTGCTTTGGCTCTTTATTATTTGTACTGATGTGTTAAGCTGTTTAAGCTACATTTTGCAATGCATTGCTTAAGCTTAATGCAGAAATAAATTCTGTTGTGATTGCTGCAGTACTCTGGCCACATGATGTGAAGTTGATTTGTATAAAATGTTCTTTAAACCATTCTCATGAAAAAATGTATATAGCATAAAACAAAAAACGTGATAGCAAGTATTTGTTGGGAGTATTTGGCACATGTAAAATTATAAACATATTTTATTTACTGTTTCATCTCTGAATGGAAAACTGTGCTGTTGACTGGAAAAACAAAAGTAAAAAAAAAAAAAAAAGCAAGCTATGTTGGAATTAAAAAAAAAAACAACTAATTTATCTTTTCTTTAATTATGCAAAAAAAATCCAACCCTCTTCTCCCTTCCTTCCAGTTCCAAACATTTAATGGCAACTTCTTTTCACTTTCCTGCCTGGATCCTGGAGACTATTGTTCCTAAAGCAGTGCAGCTTTGTAGATATTTCCATTCCTGACTTCCAAAGGGGTTGGTTACACTGACCAGCACCAGTTCAACAACAATTACAGAGATATTCCAGTAATCAGTAACAGCTCTTTTCCTGCAACTTTCCAGTTCAGTGTGAATACTACTATAATTAATTCTCAAGGCCAGATATAAACCTTTCTTAACTTTAGGCATCTAACATGCAGGATTAAGAACTAAGAACTGACAAGCACAATTACCCAAATTTTCCTTGAAGTTAATGGAAATAGAGTGGCACCTTCTCTGAATGATGAATATTTTGCTGCAATGACTACGGCAAGACTCTGGAGTGATTATTTTACTTAAATAAGTACTTTAGCTAGGTATGTAAAGTACAGTGGAAGAATCTGGGAGCAAGTGAATAAAGACATACTTGTTGCAAATCATGTACTGGAAAATTAATTTAAAACTGAAATATCTCCTTTCCAGAAGAAAACAAAGAATGAAGCCTTTCCTAACAAAGGCAGGCACTTATGTATAAAAGTAAAGTTCCAGAAATAAAGTGTATGAAAATACATTTGTATATGAGAAAACGTTGACTGGATGGTGTTATTGAATAATGTGCAATATCTTATAGCAGGAGGGGGAGAGATAAAGCTATACTGTCTTCTGAATACTAAAATAAATACTGTTTAATTAGATGCTCATTTTTACACAGAATCCTGTTTAAGCACAATTAAAACCTGTTTAAATATACTTATGAAGCATTTCAAGGTAAGTCTGGAATTGTTTAAGTATTGTATGGTGTCACTAGATGGAAGGCAGAATCCACATCTCTCCTTCCATGAGGGAACCAGTCAATGAATACACAGAAAATCTTCTTCAAACTTTCTAGAGCACTGAATATTTATTTGTCCTAGGGAAGCGGTGGAGCTGTAGCAGGAAGGACTGAGGAAGCCATGACCAAAATACTGTGTATTAAACACATGTGTTTGTGCCTCTGGGCACCCAGTGAACCAGATAACTGAAAAATTCCCCCATCAGAATTTCCCTTATAGCTATTTTTTTTTCTCAAAGCTGGAGGTCTTGGGAACAGCCATATCTTACATGTTAACAACCTCTCTCTTCTTTGTGGCACTTTAAGCACACACCATTACCTTGCCCTTAATTCTTTGTAGTACAATTTAGAACTCCTATAAAATATTGGAAGAAAGAAGATGAAAAAAATCATTAAATAAATGTGATACATATATCTTGGAGGGCATGACCTGCATGAATTTATAGAAAATACACCTTGCTTATGAAAATTACTTACCTTTCTGGACCTTTTACAGTCATTATAACTACTTAAGAGTAAATTTGAGGTTTATGGTATGAATTTAGAGGGATTTTGATGGTGGTTTGTGTTATTTGAGGTTCTATCTTGTGATTTAAGCTGTGTACATCTGCGTATTTGCTGTGGCTTATTTCATAGAGCAGTAGTGACAGTATTTTGGTTTAGATTGTTCTTGTGATAAATACCCTAGTAGCCAAATATTTAGAAAACATATATTAGGCAATGCAAATCCTCAGTGCAGCATAGACAACAATTTGTCCTGGAGTGTGGACTGAAGACTGTGCTGCTGAGAGCTTGGTAACAGGATCAGGAGCTCTCCACCTCAAGGTCACCCTTTCCAATCTAACCCCAGGCCAAAAGTAACTGAAAATTTTTTCCATCTGATATGGTTGTTCATTCCTTGATGGTCTCATTACAAAGCAGGACTGACTGCATGATTCGTTTACCACAATAAATGACGTTAATGGACATCCTTGCTGTCAGCATCAGCCAAAATCTGACTGTCAAATTGAGGAGGTGGTCTGCAGAGTAGAGTAGCCTTTTATCCCAAGGCATAGTCTTTGAATAAAACCGAAGCACACCAGGATACGAGGACCATTGTGGGATTACACTGAGTAACCCAAGTCATACAGATTCAATTAGTAGGTAAAGGCATTCAAGCTCCATGTCTTTAACTGCAGCATTTTTTTCACGCAGTAGAATCCAATGAAAAAAAACAACCACATAATTCTATGATTGAAAGTCATGCAATTTTATTAGCAGATTATTTCTGACTGTTCTTACTACATGGTCAACACAGTAATGCAAAGGTTGTACTGAAGCTGTATTGTTCAGTGTCCACAGTATTTTCATACTTTAAAACACGGTACAAAATAAATCTGAATAAAATCTACTGCGCTATATTGAAAACCATAATTTCAAAAGAATGCATTTTTTCCCTAAATAATTTAAAGTAATATGGGAAAATCAATATTTAATCTTTCCAGTACTATTATACACTAGGGGAAGAACAGGATATATAGCTCAGGCTGATAAAATGTTAGAATGAATATACACACAGTACAGTTTGCTACAGGGTCTTGAATATTTGCATGTGAATTACAATGAAATGAGGAAGTAGTCCTCATGTTGGAAAGTCAGAGGGGTTAGGATAATTTTTTTAGGAGGGTAGGGTATTCTGGTAGCAACACAGAGAAGATGATACCATTTATCTAGGAACAGACAAACCATATAGTGCAGAGTATACGAAGCTATATCAGTGACTTTCTTAAGAAATTCAGAGTGCAATTAAGAGCCAAACTCCCAGCTGGTTTAAATCAAATTAAAATCAAATCTGTTTGCTTCCCCTGAGTTATACTGGTTTACCCGACCTGAATATTTGTCCAGGTGTAAAGCTGGATCCGTATGAAGCAGACAGCAAGGGAGATAATGATGGAGACCATGAACTATTGTGATGTTTGTAAGCAGGAAAAGAGGGTTGGCTGTGGGTGTGGGATGGTTAAAAAACACACTAAACAATAAATCCATAGCTCCTAGATTGTTTTTCTGAATCTGTGAGGTCATATGAAGGCTGCACATGTAATTAGTTTTTATAAAGAACCCTACTAATGTTTCCAGCCATATGTTAATTTGTAAAGTGAAAGCGTGAAGTTTCATCAAGGCGATTCCCAAGGCCTGTGGTTAACAAGTCTTCTCAACAGCAACCCACAGAGCAGTTGGTAATTGCTGCATTATTTGGAGTTACGAGGATAGAGCTGCCAAAACTGCACTGGAAGGAGCCAGGTGCTACAACTGACCCTGTCCGACGTCTTGCTCTAATGGAACATCTCTAGTAAATCCCGTTGTCTGAATGTTCACAAGTGCTTCTTAAAAGAGCATGTGAGAATTAGGAAGTTCATTAAGGAAGCCCTTTTATTTTACCATTTAAAAAAACACAGTACAGTACAGTAGTTTTATACAAATGAAGTGGACCTGTGAGTGCACCGCTGTCATTTCCATCAGTCCATTGACAGAAATATCTAGCAGAGTTGATGCTGGTAAATTAAGATTCCCAGTGTAAAATAATTTTTATCCATCACAGCATTTTTTTAGCATGCCAGATAGAGTGGAATCGAAAGATATTTTTCATTATTTGGTAGACAAAATAGTAAAAAGAAATATAAAAATGTGTACTGTGCGTACCATAGGTTGGTACAGAGATGCATTTGCCTTCCAATGTCAGATTTTGCGAAAACACACCACTACCAATGGCAGAATATCTTGTGTGAATATTAACTCTTCACCTGAAAATTTAGAGCCACTCAGGCTTGTGTACGCATGCTAATGGAGTCTTTTCCTTCTTTGCCACAAGCATGCCTATTCCCCTGTCACAGTGAGCGAGTGGCTGTGTGGGTCTTAGTTGCCGGCTGGGGTTAAACCGCGACAGTGATGTTCAAGTGAAAAAAAAGCACTACAGTGTGGAGATCATGGTTTTGTAGGTAATTTTATAACTTTGGGTAGCAAGAATCTTGAATTCTACCTCCAAGACAACACACTGTTATTTTGCTCTAAACAAGTTTTTATCCCATTTTTTTTTAATTTCTAGGGATGTTGTGTGATGTTATGATCCTTTGAAGAAGGGCATTTTAGAAAACCAATACTTTTGTAATAAAGAAGGCAGAACTGAGTCACCACTGACATTGTCTTCATGCTGCTGTTCCGGCTATTCAGTCACAGTACATCTGCGCATAGCTAATCCATGTAACCAGGCAAGACATTTATAATTTGCTGTAATTTGTTATGATACAGACATCAAGTAAGAGTCTGCAAGTGGAAACCAAGTAGGCTTTCTTACCACGCTGAACCTCCCTACAGAAACACATTCCAGGGCATTAGCTCTGCCTGCATCTGCACTTAATTGTTGGAGTGTACCTATGTCCACTCTGTATCTCTTTTTTTTTGTGGAAATAGTGTGTGGCAGTGGTAGCTAAAGGGTTCTCACTCTTTTGTGGGACTGAGATGTGGTTGGGGCTTACACCAACAATAAGGAGTCAGGAAGCGCTTCCATGGGTTAGCTTTAGCTCATTTGTCCAACCGAGGGAAAAGAGAAAATACTCAGTCTCAGGAGAGGTTGAGGGAATGATTACATCTTTCAGAACTCTACAGAGACAAGTGTTTAAAGCTAAAGGGGATTTATGGCTACTGAGTGGTTCAAAACAGATCTCTTCCTCAAACTGCTACTCCCTGGAGAGGGTGTTATCCTCGCCTTCTCTGCCTATTCTCTCAGGACAGTATGGAAAGAACAGTCCTTGGCTTTTCCTGAGAGCAGGATATGCTTTGTTAGCCCTCACTGAGTTTAAAAAGCAAGCACTTTCTCTCCTCTGCACCGTCCTCATAAATAAAACCCCTGCAGTACTTAGATCTAGGTAAATGTATGTTCTATGTATATCTGTGCAATAACTGAAGGACAAATGTTCTTCCATTTTTATTTCTACAGCTTTAATGAAAGGAGTAGGGTTGTATTATACAGCTGCAAGTGAGGAAGGAATGCTGTCACCGCTGAGCCAGAGAATGGCAGCTAGGAAGCATTTATCTTATAATGCAGAGCTTGTCTACAGGGTAGTTTGAATCATCTTGCGTACATGGAGTAGGGACAAAGATATCATTCTTGATCTTTTTTTTCCTAAGCCAGGTCTGCTCATTAGTTAAAAATAACATAACTCCTCTCTATTCTGTCCTCAGTCATAACTTTATATCCAGGAATGACCTTTAATATGCTGTCTTGAAAGACATTGCAAATAATAGGTGTGTGACATAAAACAATAAAAAGTTCTGTAGGTTATGAGCAAGGGAGAGTATAGAATCAAATTTCCTAATGCCTATTTCTACTAATTCCAACCTAACCAACCTTATCTCTCAGCTAATAAGACTCATCATATTTTGAAGACAATCCTAGAGTTTCAGGATTAGATTATTGTAAAAATTTACAATATTAAGATATTAATAATGTAATATTAATATGTGTAAAATGGTCCGAAGCCTATCTGGAAAAAAAATCACAGGGAATCATAATTTACCGTTTACATAAATAAACAGGTTTCTTTGAGAAAATGTAATCACCTATCAGAATACACATTGGTGCAGGAGGCAAACTGGTCAGCAGCGTGCCATCCTGCCTTCTTCCACAGGAATGGAGTCACGTCTGTATCTCATACTTCTAAAACACGTGCTGTTACTGGCCGAAGCAGCCTGCGTGCGTGCTGGCGTTTGCCCTCTGAATGCTCTGGTGCGCTGCAGGAAGCTCACAGGGGATGCAGGGAGAATTAGGCTTGCTCCTGTTTTTGTTCACAAAGCTGAGGAGGTGCAGCTGAGACACAGCTGAAATTGGAGAAGATCTGTGGTTGACCTATGGGCAGATGCAATGCCTACCTCTGAAGATATGCCAGGCCCAGTTCAGCACTGGCGCTCGCTCTGTGCAACATTCAATTTTCAGTGGGGTCATGCAGGGGGTGCAGTAACAGTTAGTTTGACCCTTCCAGTTTTCATCTGAAGGATTCTTAACCCAAGAGTACATGGGATTTTTGTGTGTGTGTGTATATGCTTGTTTTTATATTTTTATACTTGCACCATAGAGTTGAATGCCACGAGTTTGTATGAACCTGTTAAAATATTGTCAGTGCTATGTGATGTTTTACCAAGAGTTCATTGTCAATATAAGTAGGTCCAAGCACAGGGTGAAAGGCAAACACCTGTCTTATTCCAACACTTAACCTGATGGTAAAAAGGGCAAGAAGGTGTCTCATTCATCTTCTGCTCTGTAGAAAGCAGGACAGGTCTGGAAGGCTAAAACCAGCAGTAAATAAACTATGTGATTAGCATGACAATGTGTATTCTGGGGTAAGAAACCTTCCCCCAACCTTAGGATAGGTATGTGATGTTGATAAACATCCTGCCAGTACTTTCAAAGGGACTTGAATTAGACCCTACAGAATAAAGAATGTGTCCCAACTGGGAACTGTAGTCAGAGGTATATATACATACCCCCCTCATTTTTAATAAAATTTTTAGTAGTATTGCATCTGCATATGAGGTAACTTGGTATAATCCCATGAGTATCACTTTGGTGTTATACCATAATACATTCAGGTACATATTCTGTCACCTTGAGTCACAAAAACTATGCTTAAACCATAGACTGAATTATGCCAGGAAATGTTTCCATGCACTGGAAGCCTTTCACACACACTGTTGTATTGTTAGTTTCTCAGTTTTATTGTTAATTGTTAATTAACATTGTTAATTCTCAGTTTTATTGAGAAGACATTTCATGCTCAGACTAAAGCTCACCTGGAGCCGAATTTGGCAAAGGATGTGAAGGACAAAAAGAAGGGCTTTTACAGGTACATCAGTGGCAAAAAAAAGGAAAATGAGGGTAAATGCAGGCCTGCTGCCGAATGGGGAAAGCACCTGGTGACAAACAAAATGGAAAGGTCAAATTACTCAATCCCTTCATTGTTTCAGTCTTTGCAGTGTAAGATTTGCCTTCAGCAATCCCAAGTCCCTGAGTCCAGTAGCAAAGTCTGGGGCTATGAAGGCTTATCCTCGGTACACTTTAGGGATCATTTGGACAAACTGGACATGCTCAAGTCCGTTGGACAATGGGATGCACCCACAAGTGTGGAGTGAGCTGGCCAGTGTCATTCAGAGGCCACTCTTGGTTATCTTTGAAAGCTCATGATGATCAGAGGAGGTCCCTGAGGACTGGAAGAAAGCAAATGCCACTCTATTTTCAGGAAGGGCACAAAGGAGGACCAAGGGAGCTACAGGCTGCTCAGTCCCACCTTGTGAAACTGATGGAACAACTAATCTGGAAACAATTTCTGAATATATGGACAGCAAGAAGGTAATTGGGAGTAGTCAGCATGGATTTATGAAAGGGAAATCACGCTTGTCCAACCTGATAGCCTTCCATGATGAGACGACTGGCTTAGTAGATGAGGGGAGAGCAGTGAATCTTGTTTGTCTTGACTTTAGCAAGGTTTTTGACACTGTCTACCATAACCTCCTCACAGACAAGTTGATGAAGTATGGACTAGAAAAATGGACAGTAAAGTGACGAAAAAATGGACTGAATTGTTGGGCTCAAAGGGTTATGATCAGCGGTATGGAGTCCAGCTGGATGCCAGGCACTAGTGGTGTACCCCAGAGGTCAATACTGGTGCCAGTACTCTTTAATATCTTCTTTATTGACCTGGACAATAGGACAGAGAGCACCCTCAGCAAGTTTGCAGATGAAACACAAGTGGGAGAAATGGCTCATGTACCAGGTGATTGTGCTGCCATGTAAAGGCACCTCAACAGGCTGGAGAAATGGGCTGACAGGAACATCAAGAAGTTTGACAAAGGCTGTATTGGCTTTGAGTGGCAAGGTTTTGGTAGCGGGGGGGGGATTACAGGGGTGGCTTCTGTAAGAAGCTGCT
>JANXJC010000008.1:2520720-2533555 GCA_027564655.1 Leptodon cayanensis | reverse complement strand
GGGACCCACGCTGGAGCAGTCTGTGCCTGAAGGACTGCAGCCCATGGAAGGGACCCACGCTGGAGCAGTTCGTGAAGGACTGCATCCCGTGGGAAGGACTCACATTGGAGAAGTTCATGGAGGGCTGTGTCCCATGGGAAGGACCCCACGCTGGAGCAGGGGAAGAGTGTGAGGAGGAAGGAGCGGCAGAAACGTGTGATGAACTGACTGTAACCGTCACACCCTGTCGCTCGGGGAGAGGAGGTAGAGAAATCAGGAGTGAAGTTGAGCCTGGGAAGAAGGTGGGAGTTGGGGGAAGGTGTTTTTAAGATTTGGTTTTATTTCTCATTACCCTACTCTGATTTGCTTGGTAATAAATTAAATTAATTTCCCCAAGTCAAGTCAGTTTTGCCCGTGATGGTAACTGGTGAGTGATCTCTCCCCGTTCTTATCTCTTGTCTTTCATTGTATATTCTCTCCCCTGTCCAGTTCAGGAGGAGGAGTGACAGAGTGGCTTGCTGGGAACCTGGCGTCTAGCTAGGGTCAACCCACCACAGAATTTTATACGGAAAATTGGGTAAACATTTGGAAAATTTCTCCAAAGAGTGTATGTCCTTTGTGAGCCCTCTTCAGTCTAACAGAAGCCTATAGGCTATTGCTTCCTGACTGGGTTACTGGTAGTTCCTGAGCTGCTTTCTCAGTCATACAGTTCCAGTTAGAAAGAGAAAAGACTGTTTCATGGATGAAGAAATAGATTAGGAATTTTATACTTCCCAGCTGGAAAGTAGAGATGGGCTAAGGAGAGCCTGGTGGCCTTTCCACATTTCTTTTGGGGAATGTGTAGAATTTAGTTGTTTGAGTAATCTCCATAGCTGGCTGAGAGATATGGAACGCGTGGAATTCAGGGGAAATTTAAAAGCAAATGAAGGCTAAAACTAGATTTACAAAGCCCTTGATGATGAAAGGCTGGGTAGCCTTCTCTTTTTTATTTAAGGGATATAAAGCAAGGAGAATGTAGAGGGAGATAGTAGGGCTATGCTGCCATAGTTGGGGGCAGGCCTGCAGGGACCCTGCTGACACATCGAGGGTAGCTCAGAAAAGCTACAAGCAAGCTCTTTCAGGAATAAATCATTCTTCCTGTTCAGCAGTAGTTTTTTTAAAATAACTGCAGGTTTTCAAGCTTTGGCAAATGAGAAACAGGACTTGCTTGAGAGACCAGAAGAAAAGATGGATGTTCGTATAGCTTTTCTACCAGTGAGAAAGGGAACTTCCCCTGGGGCTTGGAGGATGGCTGAAGAATTTTATCAGAGGTTCATTGATCCCCTTTATGTGGTGTTTTCAAGGGCTTTCAAAGATGTCTTGAGGGAAAGAGCATTAAGATCTTTACCATATAAAGGCCTTTGCATTGCTTTCTTCCTTTGGCAAAAATAAAGATTTAGAGAATACTAGAGATCGGAGACTTATTGCCTCTTTGAAATAGATTACAAAATTTTGATTTTATTTTAGCTAAGAGATTGGGAAAGAAAATAGAAAGGCAATTATTACTTCTCAGTCACTCTAATATCTTTAAAATTCACATACTGGCAGGCACTTTATGTAGTTTGTGGGAATTATTTGAAATTGCAGGAGACAAAAATGTACTAGGCTTGAATCTAACCAAAGGTTTTAGACAGAGTGAAAATTATCTCACATATCTCAAGACTGGATTGTCCTATAGTTTGTTGCATTGTAAGCACCTTATGGCTTAATGAAATGTGTTTCATTACATTTTTTTAGTGTTTTTCTTTGATTCTTTTGTTGCATGGGAGGAATGGATTTAAGAGGATTTCAGGGTTTAGTCGTTCAGCTGGTGGGAGAGAGCTTTTGTAATGTTCCTGAAAGTTGTCACATTTACAAGTGATGTTATAATAATGGTAGGCTATGCAAGGTAGTCGTATCTATGTATATGTGTGCATACATATATAGACATATACATTCATATATGGACATAGCAGTTTTTGACATTAACATTTACAGATTATACAGAGAAAAGGCAGTGATTAATGTGAGTAAGAGCCTGACACCGGGAAGTTTATTGTGGGATACTCCTTCACAACTCCAGAGGTCTTAAAGGTCAGATGAGACTTTTTGTAGGGAAGGAACAGGGAGGCCTGTTTGCTTCGGTTTTTGTTTGTTTTCTTGAAACTAACTGATTATCAGCAATGATCCAGTATCTGAACTGAAATGGGAGAAACTTTGTCTCCTGTCAGGTGAAAGTGATGAGGTAGAATAGATGAGCCTTGACTTTGGCAGGAAAAGGGATGTTAACTAAACACTTTACTCTCACTTTTTGCATTTGTGTGACATATATGTATCCTCCCTTTGCAGATTCTTTTATTAAAGGGTTTGAGTCACTCCGGATGCTTTGGGACAAGAAATGCAACTTAGTGGAGAAGTAGTGATCTTAACACTTAAGTCTGGTAGATAAGGTCTCCCTCTGTTTTCACTGCTGACCATACCAGGAAATGACCCACTCTAATGGCATAATGACATAATTGCAAAGCGAGGTAACTATGTTAGGTAGCCTGTTCCTCATTCATCACCTGTCTGTCAGTTATGGAAGGATTAGTGACAGGGTGTGCAAGTGTCTTCCTGATGATCCCATTTGCTTTTGTAATCTTCAGTATTCTTGCAGAACTGAAAATCTTGGCTTTTGCAGAGTTTGTTTTTTACATTCTTACTGTCATAAGTTTTATTACTAATACCATAGGTGTTGCTCAGACAGAGGTAAAAGACAGAAGAAAACATACTTTAAACTGAAGTTCAGATTGTTTATAAAATGATTCAGTTCTTAGGAGTGACTGAGAAAATTCAGAAAAAGTTTGGGACATGAATGTTGGATTCCATGTCTGTGAAATTTCATGGAAATAAAATTTTCAGTTTTAGAAATTAGCAGTATGAAAGATCTATGTGTTTTCCTGTAATTCAACTATTTAATGATTAATTTTCTCTCTTTTGAAGTGTCAGTAATAAAGCTGGGGAGGGGGATGAAGACAAAGGAAGAGGGGCATGTGTCCATTCAAGTAGAGTCAGAGGTCTGATAGTGACAACTGCCACTCAGCTGGGACATGAAATATCCTTCCCTGTGTCTTTGGTGCCTTTTCTTGAAAAATTGTAAAGCATTCTAGTTTTGTCTTAAAGCGGTGTTCGTATTTTGAAGTTCTATTGATCAGCTGGAGAGTGTACCATGGAGTTAACAGGGTTGTTTAATTCCATCTCTTTGGAGAATTACATTATGCTATTTCTGGGCACCTTGAGAAGAAAACTCTTAAATAAAACTTGAGGTTTTATTCACGTCATTTATAGTAGGTGCCAACGTAACTCTCAGAAATATCTGGAGGTCTAAGACCAAAAGATGAGAATTTCACACCATCTGCTGTTTAGGATTGCCAGACTCACTTCAAGTACAAACAGTAGAGGGGAGCATCTCTGCCTAAATTAGGCAACTATAGTAGATAATCTGAATACACATATGTTTTTTTTTTATGATGTCTTTATCATCTTTTGACATATCACACAAAAGAGAGAATAATGAAATGTACCTTCTGCCTGTCAAACTGCCACTACAAGACTCTTGACTTTCACAATATTTAGTACAGATCTAGGTTGACATTCAACAATTGTTGCTGCCTAGAAGGACACAGGGAGTTTTTACCAGAAATTAACTTCAATAACAATACCTGAAACAGTTGCATTCATTGTCGATATCCTGATGGAATAAGGTCACCTGTGCTGGAAGAAAAACAAGAGAAAGAAACTGTAGTATTGTGCTGCATTTCTGCAGTTTAAAATTAAGCTGTGTCATGTCCTTGGCCACTGAACCATAAACCTGTAGGTCTTCAGTGGATGGCGAGTGCAGATGCACTGTCAATCACAACCTACGAGGCCTATTTCACTATTGTCTGGCTTTACATGCAAACACTATCTTTTAATGAGATCTTAGCTATTAGAAATCCTTCCAGGTTGTGCTAGGATTCCAGTTCTTCAGGCATTCAACTTTTTTGATTACTTTAGCCTCTATCAGCATATTGGACTTTTGGTGTTACATGGTAAGGGAAAGGTGTGGCCAGAGCACTGCAGTCAGAGCCATGTCCCAGCCATCTCTGCTTCACTATGTGACTGGACAACTGTATGCTTTCTACTGCTTTCAGGCAGTCTGGACATTACGATGTTAACTCTATTGTATCCCAGAATATTACTTGACCTTTGCTATAGCATAAAACTGTATTAAAGTAGCATCCAGAGGTCCCTGCTGACGCCCTGGTGTATGAGTGCCATACCTGTGGGTAATAAGAGACAACCTCTTTGCTCCGGCAACTTGCTATTAAATAGACAAGACAGTTTCCTCATGCCTCAGTTAAGCGTTTTTCTCACACTTCTGTTGGTTTGCTCAGGGTTGGTCAGGGCTTCTGTGACAAGAGCTAAATATTGAACCCCGAGTCCTCATTAAGTATCTTAACCACAGTGCTATTTTTTTCCTGTCACAGCCCGTGTATTTGCTTTCCATTTTTCAGAGGCTGCTTTAAAGACAGGCTAAATTATTAACTAGAGGCACTAACATTTGGAAAACAAAAAGCTCAAGGACACACATACAGTGGCTCTCAGCCTGCAGTGGTGTGGGGGATGTTTTTCGACAGATACTGTAAGTGCAGAATTAGCATAATCAGCAATCATTACACCAGAGTCTCTGGACTCTTTGATGCTCTTGCTGTGAGTAGAATGTGCTCCAGCGTGCTGTGCTCCACTCACTGAGAAAATGAAAGATTCGGAGAGACCACAGATTAATGATCTCCAGTTGGCCAGTTTCACTTGTGTAAGTAACAGCAGGTAGATTGAAGCTGAGGAAAAGTTCCAGTTCACGTATTTGAATTTTAAAGGGAATGTCTGTCCTTCGAGTGTATGCTAACACAATCCCCTCTGCAGTGTCGCAGAATACTATTAATGAAATCACTGCTGGCTTTTTATATTTTACTGCTGTTGACATTTTTGCAGCTGTTAGAGAAATGACTCAAGGCCTATAAGTTCTGGGTCATTTTTCATTTATGGGATATTTTCTCCTCTACATACTCAATTCTGACTTTTATTTTTATTAATTTCTTATTGTACCTGAGGATCAGAGTGATATTTAATAGGATTTTTATAACCTTGCAGAGAGATAGGATTATTATCTGAAAATGCCTTTACTAACCTGATGTCTACTTAGACAGGGCCAAATTCTGACATCCTGCGGTGAGTAGACCCTCTTTTATTCAAGTTGCTTGAGGCATTTTGCATGATACCTCTAATTTTTAAAAATTTTGGTTGCTTGAATTTACACGGCAGATCTAGAGCTTACAGTGTTTACTAGCAGTCTGAGTAACAGTGGTAGAAATGGGACACACAGTCAACTGCAAATAGTGACATTTTGGACTTAGCCTTTTTGGGTTTTGACCTTCACAATATAAACTGATCATTAAATACACAGCTTATACTTCAAAAACTTCATGAGTTATGGTAGAAACCTCTGTTCTTGAATAGTGTCGATGAGATTAAGGTGACAAATATACACAGAAGAATATGTTTAATAACCTTTAAATAACCTCAATATCTCTGTGTTTGAAAGAACAGAATAGCATGACTTACTCCTAATCAATCAAAAATTCATTTTTGTTGATTCAGCTTACTCAGTGACTTGGCAAGATTCTTAAAATTGACAGTGCTAAGAGATTACAGTCCATTTTGAATTGACAGAAGTAGTTTGATATTGCCTGACCATTTTTGCCCTATCCAAATGATGTGTTCTACCTTTCAATAGTAATTATTATGTAATTCCGTACATGTCAGGTTAGAATAGTTAATAGAACTAAATGGCTCATTTCCTTCTTTCCTTCATTTAATCTCCAAGGTTTATTACCCCCAGTAGAGAGAGAGAGGGATGTCCGTTGCAAAAAATTGTCCACAGTGTTTTCAAATGAGATTGCATGGAGGTGTATAGATTTTTGTGTAATTACTCATCTACAGTTTTCCTGCTAACCTTTATTACTCGGGCTGCTTTTGATCTCGCTAACAGCGTTGTTTTAAAGGACAAGAGCCACTTTAAATTGTTTGCTTTCTGAATCAATGCACATAGACCTGATTGAATGAAAAATTAATATTTTCACCATCCATGCATTCTCTAAATCCATACGAGCTGGATTCTGGCTATGCCAATCCTACTAAAGCTCCTACTCAGTGATTGATTTCCTTGGCTTCCAGGCCGGCTGGTACAGGATGACTCACGTGTGACCTCCTCCAGTGGGCTGGTCACATCAATGTTACGTATCAGCTGGCCCAGCTCTCCTCTGTGGCCCTGTGACCCAAGAGGCCTTTAATGACATTTCGTTTTGAAATATATGAAGAAGGAGATGTCACAGTCTGCTTATAAGGTTTTTATGGAGAACTGGTATGTGCCTTTGGTCTCAAGATGTGATATGATGGCATGTGGGAGTGTTTGAGCGTAGAAAGGTGCCTGGGATGGTCCTGGAGGACTGCGGAGGCTGTGGAACAAGGCAAACCTTCAATTATCTTACCACGACAAGCTGCAGTCCTGCCAACTAGAGCAAACTATCCCTCAACCACACCTGGTTTTGTCTCAAAGGAACTACTGAGTGCAAAGAGGAGAGTCAGTGGCAGTCAGGTTAAGCCATCCGTCTGAGAGCACACTCAATTATTATACATACTACATCACAGTGTCTTAAAAACCCAATAGTCCCATAATGGCTATTCAGGTCATAAGATGCTTCCTATCCTGAGCCTGGATAGCAGAAATGACACCTGTTATTATGGGTAAAGTTTGGTGTATAATAATTTTCATTATAAACCTGTTATAACTTCCCCAAACACTGATAATTTTGGCATAAGCTTTTCCACATCTTGAGTGGATATTTTATTTTAATGCTTCAGTAAAAATGTCTCAGTCATTTAAAATGAAATTTAATTTAGGAGAAAAAAAACATTTTCTTTCAAAAATAGTATTACAATTTGCTTCTTTGAAGTGCTTTAGTGCCTTTGGGCTTAGGAGCAGGAGTACTACATTTGTCAGGGTGCTTTTCTTCTATGCTCATGGAAATATAGTTAGATTGGGACAAATTATTAGACTCTGCAAAGCCACAGGTTCATATACAGAGAAGTGTGCCGTCAAGAAGCCTGCTGTTAAATTTTCTGCATGCTCAGGTGCAGAGCAAGTTCCCAAGCCTCACAGAACTTAATCTACAGATGAAGTACAGCAGCTGAAACCATGTCTTTGGTACTGGGGCAGCAGGGCTGGGCTGGAAGATAGGTGTTTCAGGACTTTATTGTGGTTTTGCTAATAATTCTGGATTCATCACTGCAAGACCTCATATATCTGCTTCAGATGGGATGGTTGAGCAGTTTCATAGATATTTGGTCTGTTCTCTCCTCCCCTCCCATTCCCTGGTAGCTGATCCACACAAAGAATAACTCGCCTTCATCAGCTATGCTTTTCATCAGAAGTTCTTGGTCTAGGCTGCTGGGTTAAAAGACCTGAATTAAAATCTATTGACTTCCAATGTCATGCTGAAATATGGAATGATTGGCTTATTTGCAGACAGTTTTTCTTTTTCAAGTTTCCTTCTCCTTACTCTTCTTCTATTTTAAGACATATTTTACCCCCACAGCTGAGATTAAATATACCATCATATTTCGGCCTTTGTATATGTACATGCTGTTAATCTATTAACTGTTCTCATTGTATTTTTATATCATCTCCTTTATTCAGTGCACAGCCTGGATGTTGAATGAAAAACAGAGCAGTAATAAAAGCAAATATGATTTGTAGTTGAGATGAAAACCAACTAGCCTTTCTGGGTTTGTCACCATTTTCTACATAATTTCATTTAAGAACTTATAATAAGTGCAAGGATCCTGAACTGAAGCTGCAAAGGGAGCTTGATTCTGTCATTTCCTATTTTCTATGTGCTTGCTTTTGTGGTTGTGGTGAGCCATGAAGTATTTCATTTAATAATTATGTTTAAAAGAAAGTTAATTATACAAAGCTACACAGTGCCGCACTCACATAAATGCATTTAATTGTCAGAATTGCTGAACAAAATATCTCCCAGGAAGAGCTTTACTATTACAATTTTCACACTTCAACAGCAATTATATAAATAGCAGACTCTGAACCCAAATGTTACTTCTTTTCCAATGATTAGATGGGTTTTATAGCTAATAATTTTATTGATCATTGACAATTTTATTTTTCAATGAGACCTCTGGTGCCCTACTGCCAAGGTGAAAAATCAAACTTCTGAATAAGATATTTGGCAAATGCAGGGATGCCTCAGTGGAAATCCGGTTGCTGATGTGTCCTTCTCATATGTTCTCAGTCACATCATATTTTAAAAATATGCTCAACCACATCATATTTTTAATATATGTTGATCTTTCTGTGCTTGGAAGTGAAGGCAGTATTTTACACAATTAGTAATATCTGCTATAAGCTGCTAAATAGCATATCCTCATAATGTGACAAGTAAGTATATTGTTAGCTAACATGGGTAGTGCAATCTCATTGTGGGAGTTAAATGATGAGATGAAATGGTCCATGAATTGAAAATGTGGGTTACAGTTCCTTAGGTATTATAGACTATATCACTAATGAAGCAATTTGTTCTGTGTCCACTCACATTTCATTTGCTGCCATCAACAATTAAGAGATGTCGTAGTAAGGTCATTCCAGATTAACACCTTGTCTTTGCAAAGATCTCATTAAAATAGAGAGAAATTCTAATTTCTAGCCAAGATAATGTTAATTCAATGGGAGAATAAATATTGTGGAAGCAATCTGTGCAAGAAAAATGAATGTTAGAGGCATTGCTCTCTTTTTATTAGAAGAAGTAATTCTTACATGGGAAGACATCCTATTGAAAATAGTAGCAAGGCATGTTACTGTAGGAATTGGCTGGGTACCTTGGCGTGGTTAAGGAAGCGTGTCTTGTTGTCTGAGCTTTGCACAGATGTGCAGACCCATAAATAAATTGAACAGAAAATAAGATTTCTCCCTTTGCTGGTTGCCAGTACTACAGCTAAACTACAAAGAAAGTAATTTCTCCAACCATCATGCATTTACTTCCCAGTCATCCTCGGAAACTTGTAACAGTGAAGAGCGTTGTAATTGACATTTCATTCTAATATATTGCCTGTCTTGCCTGAATTCTGACTGGCTGATAAAGCTCAAGGAAATCCAGAGTCTCATCATGTCCTGAACAATTTCAGTCCAGCCCTGTGGCAATCTAGGCGCTTAACCAGCAAAACAGGAAAGACAATATTTGGGGATTCTACTTTTCAAAATGCACAAGAACCCAGTAACTGAAATAATCAAGTTGTCCCTGTAAAATGCAATTCTTTTTCAACTTGCAAAGCAGAATGAAGAAAAGATTTAAAAGAATATACATGTCAATTTAAATAAGTAAATGCACAGGCATGAATTCATCCCAACTATAACTTAATTGAAGTTATGTTTCAGAAAAAATTTGTCATAATATCACATTTTTTAAAGGAGGAAAATGATCAGTGATCTTGTCTACAAGTTTTGCATTGCATCTGAGTTACCTGAAAATGTGATGTACATCAACTCACTCTTCAGGTTGTACTTTCTGAATAGATGTGGATAATATTACACAGACTAAGGTATTGATCTCCCAGGTCCTCCAGAAATGAAGTGTCATGTCTTGCAACTTGTTCTTTAGTATTCCATCATGTTTTCATTCACATGGGCTTCTTTTCTTGAGAATGCATGACTTATATAATGAGCCTTACTTCATCCAAATTCTCTGAAATCTGTTCATTTTTTCAGCTTGCTTTTTCTGTGTATGTGTATGTGCTTTGTATCAGAAGTTCAAACAGAAGTTTATCTGACGTAAGTAAGCAGATGTAAAGATTTTCGATGTCTTTGTATTTGATTTGTATACGTGTGGTGGGTTTTGAATTTGTTTCTTTTTCTTTTTTCTTCTTTATTTTTTTTTTCAGTGTTGCAGATTATCAAAATCCATGCTAACCTTGTCAGTCACGGTGTGACCACTGGACAGCTGTTTCCCAGTCTTATGCAAAATGCCTATTAATATTTGGCCCCTAATGACAGAATTTGCACATACTTGTTTTTTATTGTGGGGCAAATAAAGAGGGATCATAAAGTCATCTCATTCCAAAGAGAATGAGCAAGAAACTGTCATAATCACTAAAACACAGAAACTTTCAAAATAACCCTGCTGACTGGACTCCTGGAGCCAGGGTTACTCTCTACGTCTTGTATTTCTATGTCAGGCTGGAAATTGTCTTGAAAGTCTAGCTGTCAGGCAGATTGCTATGGAGGTGAACGTGGGGCCAAGGTTTCTCACAGGCTCCGTGAGTTTTGCCACAGAGCCACAAATCCCGAAACTCCATCGCCAGAGCTCCCTGCTCGTGGGCATGGCTCAGGGCAGTGGGGTGAACAGAGAGATGGTTTTGCCTTGCCATTCCTCTGTTAGGTCTCTGAGAATAAACACCTACTAGTAGACTAAAGGTGTTCCATGCTATTCTCCGGCACCGGGGTCAAAACAGGCATAAACCTCTGCAAGCAGATCTGGTAAAGGTCTCTGACCCATCCTAACCCCTGAACTGTGCCCAGGAACTGTTTGAGAGCATGCTAATTTATCCAGGCCACTGCAAGGCCAGGGATGGTTCGAGGGAGCTGAGAGCAATAGACGGCCAAGATCCGCTGCCTGGGGAAAGCGTCCCTCGGCTTTGTATAACCTGGGAGCATATGCTTAGCCCTGAAGCTTTAGCACTTTGATTCCCATATGAAGTGACACTTAGAAATTTGTGAAGCAAAATTATTTCGGTTATTCTGAAATGGTATTTCTATTATTTTACCCCTGTGCATAATTTAAAAAATAAAAGTGTATTTTATTCTAAAAAAAAAAGGAAGATCTGCCATAGCCACTCTTAATTACTTGTGAGAACATAGCTCTGTCTCTCAGTCCTGCAACTTATGTGTGACCTTGAGCTCTCATTTCCTTAAGGGACATATTATATCTACGTTTTGTTAAAAGCTTAATGCATGACAAACAATTTCAGGGGAATACACTGCTGCTTTGCTACATTTGAGCTGCTCAGAGGTAATGGTCCATGTGCATGTCTTGCCTTGTAGAACCCTGTTGGGAATCAGAAGTTATTCTGGCGAGCACGCTCTTGCGTAAAACACAGATAAATATCTCATATTTATCTTGGAGTTTGGAGGGGAAGAAAATGCATACAGACAGTACGATGGATGCTTGGTAACAACTTTCCCTGCAGTAATTTTTTTCATGTGTTTGATCCCTGTGAAGTAACTCTCCAACTCTGTTCTCTTGTTCAGAATCTGTTCTCTCTCATATTCTCTTCTTTGGTCTCCTTCTCTTCTGCAGAATTAATTTCCTCCTCTTTCAAGACTCTCCACAGCCTTTCTCAGCACTACCTACAAACTAACCAGTATTGTTAAGCTGTCAACTCATGTCTGATTGGTTTGCTGTTGTGAAATTCGTCACTTTTCTTAAGTATTTTTGAAGGAGCTTCCTATAAATTAACAGGTTTGTATTTTTTTTTTAATATTTTTGTATGTGTGTGTTTATTTTTTTGCAGTAGGAAAATACAAAACCTTTAAAAGTCTCCATGGTGCCCATGAAACTCTTGACACCAGTCAAGGATCTTTTTGCACGAGGATCATTTATCTGTCATGATGGCTGTATCTTTTCCTTGTGTTTACCCCTCCAGTGATCTAAAAAGTAGTTATCTAGCCGTGTGTGTCAAACTAGACTGTAAATATTACTGAATAGAGACAGCATTTTTGTCCTGTGTTCATACAGTGTGTGAAACAGTAGGGATGTCACTGAGCCATGACTTATTTTCTTTCCGTATACAAATGCAAAAACAGAGTTCTGCAACAGAATAGACAGCATGCATGGCAATCCTTACTTTCAGAGTCCCAGGACAGAGGCTGATTACAAGCTCCTAAAAAGAAACTTTATTTTAAAAACAAAGTAGTTCTCTGCTGCTTATAGGACTCTGCAGAACTCAAAACTGCCTACAAGTTTTTGACATTGCCTTGTGTATATTAAATATTCTTCCAGACACTAAGAAGAGGAGCTTGGGAAACTCTACATAGAGGAGCTTTATTGACCTAACTTTCCAGAACATTGGGTGGGAATGGGTGTTCTCAGCTCAATATAGTCTGGAAGCCAAGACTGATAATAGGTCTTGAAGATAAACCTGGGATGGTTCTTACTATTGCTGTAGATGATACACATGGAAATGTATGTATACAGATGCATACGTATGTAGATAATACATATGTGTGAGAACACGCATATGCATATGCACTGACACACACAAGTCTCTGGGGCCAGATGGGATCCACCCAAGGGTACTGAGGCAGCTGGCAGAAGTGCTCACTTGCCATTTTCCATCATTTATCAGCAGTCCTGCATAAGCAGGGAGGTCCCAGTTGACTGGAGAGTAGCAAATGTGACACCCATCTACAAGAAGGGCCAGAAGGAGGGTCCAGGGAACTACAGGCCTGTCAGTCTGACCTCCATGCTGGGGAATGTTATGGAGCAGATCATCCTGAGTGCCATCACTCGTCATGTGCAGGACAACCAGGTGATCAGGCCCAGTCAGCAGGGGTTTGTGAAAGGGAGGTCCTGCTTGACTAACCTGATCTCCTTCTATGACATCATGACCCGCTCAGTGGATGAGGGAAAGGCTGTGGATGTTGTCTACCTAGACTTTAGTAAAGCCTTTGACACCATTTCCCACAGCATTC
>JANXJC010000008.1:2488755-2510166 GCA_027564655.1 Leptodon cayanensis | reverse complement strand
CCAGAGGGACCTTGACAGGATTGAGAGGTGGGCCCATGCGAACCTCATGAAGATCAACAAGGCCAAGTGCAAGGTCCCGCACATGGGTCGGGGCAATCCCAAACACAAATACAGGCTGGGCGATAGGTGGATTGAGAGCAGCCCTGAGGAGAAGGACTTGGGGGTGTTGGTTGACAATAAGCTCAACGTGACTCGGCAATGTGCATTTGCAGCCCAGAAGGCCAACCATATCCTGGGCTGCATCAAAAGCAGCGTGGCCAGCAGGTCGAGGGAGATGATTCTCCCCCTCTACTCCACTCTGGTGAGACCCCACCTGCAGTACTGCATCCAGCTCTGGGTCCCCCAACATAAGAAGGACATGGCCCTGTTGGAGCGAGTCCAGAGAAGGGCCACATAGATGACCAGGGGGCTGGAGCACCTCTCCTATGAAGACAGGCTGAGAGAGTTGGGATTGTTCAGCCTGGAGAAGAGAAGGATCCAGGGAGACCTTATAGCAGCCTGCCAGTACTCAAAGGGGGCCTACAAGAAAGCCAGAGAGGGACTTTATACAAGGACATGTAGTGATAGGGCAAGGGGTAATGGCTTTAACCTGAAAGAGGGTAGATTTAGATTAGATGTAAGGAAGAAGTTCTTTACTGTGAGGGTGGTGGGACACTGGAACAGGTTGCCCAGAGAAGTTGTGGCTGCCCCATCCCTGGCAGTGTCCAAGGCCAGGTTGGATGGGGCTTTGAGCAACCTGGTCTGGTGGAAGGTGTCCCTGCCCATGGCAGGGGGTTGGAATTAGGTGGTCTTTATGGTCCCTTCCAACCCAAACCATTCCATGATTCTATGATTTTATGACTTTTCATGTTCTTTACTGCACTTACCATATAATAACAAATATATCTTAATTTGAGGGGTTAGAAATTTGTATTTAGATTATCTTTAATTTTAAACAATAAAAATATTGCTGATTTCCACCACCTATTCATCCAGACCTTTGTGCCCTCATTCTGTTGATTCCTCCTCTCTGGTCATACTGACTCATCTCTTTAAAAACTTGTTTAACTCTATAATTTACTGATGGCAGCATAAGTTTTGGAAATGAAGGGCTACCTTTATGTACAGAGATTTAACTGTGTCTACAGACTATAACCTGGTCAGAAGTGAAAACTAAAAGAAATCATGGAGTTCTAGGACAATTTTAAAATTATTTTAAAATTCTCAATTTTCATTCAGTACTTAAAATCTATGTCTAAATAAGGACTTAATTTTCAAAAACATCCACCAATTCTTACTGCAGGTAATATTTACATTTTATTTAATATTCTTTTTCTTTTTGGTTTAAAAAGCAAGAGTTACTAAAGTCAGAAAAAAACTGATTCCAGGTCTGCTGATTTTTTTTTCATTTAAGCATCAAACCATTGTATAAAATCAGAAAAAAAACCCAAGTAAAAATGCATGTTTCTACCAAAGGAAAACAATTAAGATACTGAGTTTAGTTTGTTTTTTAAAAAAAAAAAAAACAAACAAACAACAAAAAAGGCAATGAATTTTGTATTAAATGCTGGCTGGATAACTTCCAATTAATTTGAAATGCATATAAATGTTGTCACTACAGAGAAACGGGTGATTTTGTGCTCCTTTAGAAAAATTACTTTCTGCCCCTTTCCAAACTATTGATTTATTTTGTTTATTAGCATGTTAGATATATATATTTAAAAGGTCATTTCTTATAGGAATTTGCAATAGAAAACTTTCATGACTTCAGTTTTCAGAATGAAAAGTTTCAGGGCTAAGAAGAAGGAAAGATGGAAATCTCTTTTGATTATCTAAGCTGTTTTATTGGTAGTATTTACAAGTGAGACACTATAACTTAAATGGATACAAGAAACTAAGCTATATTGATGTATCTATGTCCCTCCAGATAAAAGCTTGACAGAGAAATGTGAAGAGAAACCTATTCCAGTAGACTACATGCTTCTGTCAAAGCTAAAAAGCCTCATGAATTAAAACTAGTTTAACTGGGTTTTTTTCCTAAAAAAAAAAAAAAGGCTGTAAAAGAGCTCCAACAACATTTTAGTGCTTATTAATATATATACATATTGAATATAATGCATCCAATGCTTTTATTATTATTTTGAAGGAGCTTTCCTATAGAACATCTTATTTAATGTTGTATTTTTTATTGGGAGACACAGTATACAAAATAATAAAGACTATCCAAATGAAATGCTGTGGTTTGCTTTTTTAGTCAAGCATTTTGATCTGTTCCTGTGATCTTTATAGAATTCTCTTCCATTCAGAGCAAGGAGCACAACTTTACACCATCAGCTTCTTCCTAGAAGTATAAATGTCATCTTCGGAAAAGTGCCACTTAAGATCCCTTCATTATACACATTTTGTTTGGTTTATAAAGCATTTTTTGCATGTTATGACACCAGAGTTGTAGAAAATCTAGCACTAGGTATCACCACAAACTATTTTAGTAATAAATTTTCAAATTCTTTTTCTAAGTGAGTGAACTTTTAACAGAAGGTCAGTAATGAAATCACCCTTGAAGTATGAGGGGGGTTTTATTCCATTAGATGTTTTCCTTCCTTGAAATGCACTGCAAAACTTCACACTTAAAATTTTTTATTCTTTATACTTCATTCTGCCATTCCTGTGTGACAGATGTCAACTTATAAGACTCTATATTTAAAGCTGTCCACCTAAATAAACTCAATAAAATCTATGTATGCATTGTATGCATAAACAGACTAACATTTACTTTATATTCACCATGGTATTAACCGATCATCAAGTACTACATGTATTGAATATATAGGAATATTAACAGATACAGTGGGGCACAAACTTTCATAAGTTTCTGTTCATGAACGGAATTATATTGGTTAAAATTTTGCAGCAAGTGTTCATTTGCAATCGTGCTGGTTTTGGCTGGCACAGAGTTAATTATCTTCACAGTAGCTGGCACGGGGCTGTGTTTTGGATTTGTCCTGAAAACAGTGCTGATAACACAGGGATGTTTTAGTTATTGCTGAGAAGTTCTTGCACAGCGTCAAGCGCTTTTCTGCTTCTCCCCCCACCCCACCAGCGAGCAGGCTGGGGGGGGCACAAGGATTTGGGAGGGGACACAGCCGGGACAGCTGACCCCAACTGACCCAAGGAATATCCCACACCATACGACATCATGATCAGTGTATAAAGCTGGGGGAAGAAGGAGGAAGAGGGGGATATTCGGAGTGATGGGGTTTGTCTTCCCAAGTCACCGTTAGGGATGATGGAGCCCTGCTGTCCTGGGGATGGCTGAACTCCTGCCTGCCCATGGGAAGTGGGGAACTAATTCCTTGTTTTGCTTTGCTTGCGTGCATGGCTTTTGCTTTACTTCTTAAATTGTCTTTATCTCAGCCCATGGGTTTTCTCACTTTTGCTCTTCCCATTCTCTCCCCCATCCCACTGCAGGGGGGAGTGAGCAAGTGGCTGTGTGGGACTTAGTTGCCAGCTGGGGTTAAATCATGGTAACAATAAGAGGGAATTCTTTCCTGAAGATGTTCTTGGTACTGTGCATAACAGAAACCTTGTATCTATAGACGAATATTTAAAAATTCTGAATTAATATGTAACAAAAAATATTTTAAAATACTTATTTGATCTGCCATTTGAACTAATGTATTTGTTTTGCACTGAGACATGAACCACCATCAAAGCTGTGGGCAGTGTGCCCACTCTGTGCAGTCCTGCAACTGAATCAGGGCTCACAGCTGGAGTGTTTGCCTGCCACATGTTAACAGCTCCCAACAGTGTCCTACAAATTACTGAATTGCCTGCTGTTATGCCTAGGAGCTTCTTACTCATACAAAAGGACATTGGTTTTCCTCATTCACCCCTTTTCTCAGGTGCTGTTTGATACCAGATTCATATTATTTCACAACATGTTTGTACGTATTATAACCCTCCCACGCAATGTCTCTTGATGTACTCTACCAAAGTTTGCTTAGGTGGGAGGCACAACCCCTTTACTTGCACAGTCAAACTGTAGTCTGTTCAGACTGCTCGGAACTGTCAGTGGAAAATAGACATGTCCACAGAAAAAGGATATGTTCCAGAGGTCTGAAAGTTCTTGCCTAGAGCACCACCTTGAAAAGCAAAGCTCTGCGTTGGAGGAGGAGATACAGTGCACCAGGGCAAGGCTCTTCCTAGAGACCTTCTCCTGTTTAAGTGTGTGCTGGAGAGACGGTGTTGGAAAGCTGTTGCATTCCTCTAGTTTCACCTGCAGTTGTCAGATCAAAGTAAGTTCGAATTAAACCAAATCAGAAATTAAATGGGCTCTAGCGCAAGCTCCAGCCGTGTTAAACATGTAGGTAGATTTCTGCCAATACATATGGCATTTTATTGTAATAGTTTTCTTTCTCATAAATTTTAAAATAAGAATACATCAGAGTGATCATGTAAAAATACCTCCACTTAAAGAATGGGTCATCAAATTTTATCTAGTAATTATATTGACATATTATTTATAGAAAATATCTAAGTTTTAATTTGAATGTTTCAGATGCTGAGGAAGGGGCAGGGGTAGTGGCAATGGTTTAAGAAAAATATGAATTGGAAATGAAAAAGGTTCAGAAGTTGCTAGGTACAAGGTGAATCCTGTAAAAAAGAATCTCAATAACTACTGTGTTGTGAAAGTTGAAGGACATCTCATTTCCTCGAGCAGGCTCCAAGATAGGCAGCCGAAGGCAAGCCACAGCAGTTGGAATTGAAGGCAGGCTTAGAGCAAAGCTTTGTTTGCAACAGAAGGACATCTAAAGAAGCTTGTTTTGTTCAAAATGTTGTATAAGTACAGGTGTTCAGGTTCTCTGATGAAAGAGAAAGCCACGGTTTCCTGTCAGTGGTCAAAACACTGAGGTAACTACTATAGTGAAATTCAGAAGCAGCCATTTTTACTGCTTGTCTATATTTCTTGTTTGGCGGGCATCTGCCGAGTCCAGCCCTGGAGTAACCCAAGCCTTATCCTGAGATTTCCATTCTCTGTAAATCTGACACTAAGATGCAATTGCGCGGCTGCAGATACAGTGCAGGTGTCCCAGTTTGTGCTTTGCCTGCCACATCTACATACCCCATTTTCCTTCTCAGTGCCCTCATGTATCAGGTGTCCGCTGTCAGGCAGAGGAGGTAGCTGGAGGTCCTTTCTTGGAGGCCTGAAACACGGTATGTGCCATCTGCAAACAGCTTGAATTTAGGTTAAAATCTTTTTGCCTAGAAAAGCACTGTGGATGACTAGAGTCAGGTCTGAGAAATACTTCACACTTCAGTTAGCACTTGGGGACTTTCATAGTGGGGAGCACATATGTTTCAGTTTGGGCTATTTAAACCTATTAAAAACTTAAGCCCACTAGGCACTTGCTAACCCTGAAGTCTTCAGCAAGATCATTCTAAGTATAAATTCTGTAAGTCTAGGCTTATCTCCATCTTAGCTCACCTCCATCTACCTACCTCTTTAATAACCCTCTGGTATCTGTTTAGTAGCTGCCAATTGCTTTGAAATTCTGTTTATATGATAAACCTTATGTTTAGTTCACAGCAATCAGGAAAGGCCTTTAAAAACTCTTTCTTAGGAGCTCTTCTGAATTCTGATGGAAGCCTGTTTTATCTCATATACAAATTTTTTTGGTGTCTCAGGGACTTCCTGGGGCAAGTTTGTCTGACAGACTGCAAAGACAAAGTCTCATGAGTCTCACCCAAATGAAGAAAAGTGTAACAAATTGAATTGACATTAATTTGTTCTCAATCTAGCTGTCAGAAATAAATAATTTTAGTTTGATGATCATGCTAAATAGATGTGCAGTTCTTGGAATAGTAAGAGTACTAGATTTACCCTATTGAGTCTGAAGTTCTGAAGTACAAAATTATTACACGACACTGTATATTACTTTTCCAGGGATGCTGTATCCAGCTAACTACTGCTTTCACTTTGTTTTGTCAAAAAAGAACAAATACTCCACCAAAAAAGAAGCCCCATCACAGAAGTGCTCACACACATAATGCAAATCTTAACATAATGCCTTTTACATTGAAAAAGTGCTTCCCAAGGAATGAATGTAGAGACGCACACTCACACTTTTTGGTGAATTAGGCCTAATGCAGCTTCCATTGAAATCAGGGATTAAAATTCAGATAGAAATTGGGTTTCTGTAGGTAGAGGGAAGAGAGAGGGAAGAGAGAGGGAGAAAGGGACACTCCTGTACAACTCTGGGCCTGTCCATTCTAAATATCCATGTATAGACTCTTCTGGAGTGGATTCTCTCTTTCCACTGACTACAGAGGAAGAGGAAATCTAGACAACCAGCTTTAAGCCAAATGCCTGGCTTTCAAATAGCTGAACTTAGGTAAGATGAACTCCACACCTAACTTTTTGTATTTTCTTCTTCCTAAAAGCATACACATTAGAAAGTCAGAATGCTATACGGGTTTATAACAAAGGTCTCCCAACAATGGCCAGTAGTGCATGCTGAGAAAAGGATATATGATCAGGGAAACAACCCTGCCATTCCCTATACATTTATCATCTTCAGTCACCTGGCACTGAGTCTGATTCCTGGTTTGGGGTCTGACTCTCCTACCACATTCTGGTTTCAGATATGAAAGTGAGTGATCTAATGCAATCTTTGTCCACCAGATAAAGATCGAACATTCAGCGTGCCAGTTTTCTTTATGGTTATTGAAGATCCAAGGGCATCTCATGTAGATGAAAAACACTGCTTCAGACAGTGTTTACTACAAAAACAGGGGTCTTTTTAGCTCAAGGAAGCTAAATCAAGATTGTGATCTCCATGTAAAATCCAAACAGAGACAAGCGAGTTTTAACCTCAGACCACTATCTGAGATAAACCTCAGGAAGGACGTACAAAGCTGACCTTCACTGGCCACATCAAGGGATAGGTATAGATGGCTATCTCATTGTTTGAGATATCCTCTTGTTTGTTTTAGTCAAAACAAAACATTTCTGTCCTTGATTTACCCTTACTTCCATGGTACAATATGGTTGCTTTTCTCGTTCAGAGGTGACAGCTTTTCTGCGCAAAAAGGAGTTAGGTTGTATTTTTCTGCTGTGATCTGTATAAGAAAATGGTGTCATCTTGGAAGGTCTGCTGTTATGGAGCTGATGTGGTAAGTTTATATTAAAAATTACCGTACCTTTCAAGTTAGTAGCATCTCTTCCACAAGCTTCATTTCATGCTAATTTGTTCACATATAAACCAGCACATTTTAAAGCTTGCTGATTCCTGATAGAAAGTGATGCTGTGGTTGCCAGGTGCAAAGGTGCTTTGAAAGTTATATTGCCTCATTTCAGTGATTGAATAACGGGGTCGGAGTTACCTGAGGGAATGTGTTTTGCCTCTTTTTCTAGAGGTTACATTCCCCAATTATAAGAGCTCTGTCCTTCATTTAGAGAGACAACAGTGGAATGAGATACTCTGCAGGATATTTATAACTGTCTATTCTCAGTCTGCTGCATTGTGGCTAGTTAGAAGTGTAACATATGGCACTGGTGAGAAAATAATTATTACTCTTTGATAACTTACTTAAGGGCAGTTATTCTAGATGACTTGCATGACAGAGTTTTAAAAAACTGTATTCTGTACAGATATTGACACAAAAATGCAGTAAAGACATACATTTTCTCACAGTTTTCAGTGCACTTAATACACTTTAATGTGTTTTTAAGCTTCCAGACATTTATCTATCGATGGTATTTGCAAAAATCTCAAAGGTAATCACTTTGATATATATTGAGATTAGTTGTTGTTTATGACTAATTTACTGTGGACCAAAGTTCAAGAGAAGGGTGACTGTTTCAGACTATCTTCTACCTAGGGCTGATGAATTTAGGGCTCCAGTACAGTCAGTCAAGAGAAGTGGTCATGGGAACTAAGTTAGAGAGCGGTAGTGAAAATACTGCCCTTTATGGCAGAGCTTTGTTAGAAAGTCAACCAGTCTTAGCTCAAAACCAACGCTCTTTCCGGTTTTATTTAATAAATTCTTTCTAGAACATTTTAGATTCTGTTTTACTGGAACATTATTCCCACTCTTACAAGAGTCTGTATTATTTAGAAAATTTGCATTTGAACATCAGTTGTAATACATATTTTATCATGCTACTTCTCAACCAGTCTTGGGCCCAAGGAAAAAGGGAGGAAGTTGACCGCCAATTTTGTAGTTTCACAGGAAGGAAAAGAAAAAGGAAAACTTCTTAAGTGCCATGGAAGAGATGATAATAGCTCCTTGGGCTATAGATTTAGGTTGTGATAGCACAGGGGCTGTAGTGTTGCTCTGGGACTTGCTTTTGAACTGGGGGCTGAAATTCATTCTATGCTTTTTCAAGCATAATTACCTGGTCTTTAAGTAACTGCAGTGAATTTTGCCCCTGAGAAGGATCATTATCCTGAATGACTCCATTTGACTTTTGATTCGTGCTCAAACTAAGAAACAGCAAACAAGAAAAAGAAGTTAATTTCCTTGTCATCCTAAATTATATTTCTCATATTTGTGGCTAGTTTTTTAGAAATATAACAAGATAGACCGGTGTCCAATGTTTTCTTTTTCACAATCACATGAAAGGCAAGAACCTACACATCACAGTTCAGGAGGAAAGAACTACACATCTTCCAGTTAGCCAAAGGCAGAGGTAATTCAGAGCTAGAGTAGCACCCATTAGCCTCTTGCATGAGGGGAATCAGACTGTTTTTCATGTATTTATCACCACAATCAATGGGTCTTTAGTGCTGTGCTCAAAATATTGTTCACAGGCAAAGAAGCAGCACAGTTTATATAAAAGTAAACCAACAGTATAACTGAAATCGTAGGAATCTGATCACTATTAGTCCTGATCCATTTCTTACAGAAAAAGAAACAATAATAATGGAGTTAAATTTGTTATACATACACCTAAATGATTTCCCTTTTCCTGGTGTTATGCTCACCCTTCCCATGCTCCTACAGGTCCTAAGGTAGGTGGTTTCACTCTGGTGGTGGCGGTGGGAGGTGTTAGAACAATTCATGAGCATCTGGAGTTCTTTGGTGGGAGGAATATGATGTTCATGTTGATGGTTTCTTTGTCATCACCTTAGGTTCCATGTAGGGATAGGGTTTTTTGGGTTTGTTTTGTTATGTTTTGTTTTGTTTTTTTAACCTTTTTGCTAACATGCTTTTATACGTTTTTCTTTTTTCATTGGTTTAAAGACTTATATTTGGAAATTACATCTGAGTTTTCTGTACAGCTGAAACCCTGTACAGGTGTTTCTGCCCCTCCAAGACCAAAGCAGGAACACTGCCATCTCGGTGCCTTTAGTTCCCCTGCCACTGTCCTGTGGGACCCCCACCGAGCAGATGGCAGGCTGCGCTTCAGCCATTTCTGTAGTAATTCTTCGGATAACCTCCTCTGGCCTTGTCTCCTTGGGAACAGGCTATCTGAAGTGGTGGTCCCGGTCCCACAACTCTGTTAACACCTCATTTAGAGTGGTGTGAAGATGGGTGGTATGCCATATGAATAAATAAAGTGCATTTCAGTAAGTCCAGGTCATAAGTCACTGAAGACAGTTAATAGCCCACCCATAGAATAGGAATGCAAAAACTGTACAAGAGATAAAAATATTAGAAGCCCATTCACTTTTTTTCCCCCTAAACTATTTCACATAATAGCATGCGAGACAATATACTTAATGATTATTAAGTTTTCATATTTAAGCATTTAAATTCCAGGAAATGTCACAGAGAACATTGCCCCAAAACTCTGCAAATGTGCAAACCAAGATTTTTTATGCCACCTCATGATACATGCTATATTTAGCACAGAGAAGGAAACTTCTATTAAATCATTTTTAGGAAGATTTTTGTAGAAATGAAATAAGGTGATCTTCTTGCCTCTATAGAGTGCAGGCACTGAAACATCTCAGCAACATTTGCCCAATCTTCTTCTGAAAAATAGCAGGACCCTTCTCTTGAAATTCCCTTTCTCGTAATATCGATAATAATGGTTGAAATTCTCATAATAATGATGCTTTCAGCCCAAGGTTATATTTTGGCAAAGATATATGGAATGGAATGGAAAATTGGGTTTTAAAATAGAAGTCATCAGGCAGTCTTAACTCAGAAATTGCTACATTCTCTGCCTGTAATAAGTGATGTGATGTTGTGCATTCTAACATCGAATTAAAATCTTTTCCACGTCCTTTTTATAAGGAAGGACCATGAACATAAAAAAAAAGAAAAATTAAAAAGGCACAGCGCACATTTAAAATAAATTGTAGTCTGTAATCTAGTTGTTCCAGAGAAAACTCCATCTGCCATAGAGTATTTTAGAACTTGCTCCACTGGAGCACATTATTCTTCCCCCCCTTAGGCTGTCCAGTTGCACTTTAGAAAACTCAGCAGTTGGTATGATGATTTCTTTTAGACTTTAGGCTATGAAAAATCATTTCTGATTAAAATGACTTGAGAAGAGAACTGCAGTTGATTATATTATAAAGATACGTCAAAAGGGACACATTTTCAACTCTTCTGTGTCTGTGTACTTTCTAGATTGTTAAGCTATCCCCATACTACTACCACTTAAATAGATTTACCTTTGTCCTGTTTTACTTCATCTATAAGTATTTTGAGGTATTATGTTGACTAACATTATTCTATGTCTTCATTCTTTGACACATCTAATTTGCATTCATATATATCATTCTTTTTAACATAATTGGCAATATATGCTGGCAAGAAGTTCTTTTTTAAATTAACCAAAATGAAAAGAAAACTCTACCTTAACAATTCTCCATTTTGTATAGCATGAAGCTGTAGGTGCTCCAGAAAATATCATTCAATCAATGAGAACAGAGGAAGTAGAACCAAAAGATTAATCAGTTAGCAAGGATAGAACTTCCTTGCAAAGTATTAGATTTTCTCTCTTGAACTGCAGCAATCCTGACTAGCATATTACTCATATATGTATTCATATATTGGTGTACTTATGTATTTGTATTGCATTGCTATACTCAAATATAAGGGTGCTATTGGGCAAGGTGCTATAAAAAATACAGCATCTGAAGACAGGATTAATACAGGTACAGTCTTGCTTATTTTTGTCCCAGTATAAAAGAAAGCTGTATATCTAAATTTTCCAGAAATTTAAAAGCAAGTTAGATATGTAACAAAGGAAGTATATAAGGAATGGGTCTGAATAGTCCTAATAGTTGCTATCATATCTTACGACAATATTACATGTCATTTGTCTACTCTTCCTCTGCCACTACACTATTTAATCTCACAGCAATATGTTGTACCAAGTTTGTTATAGTTTTACAATTGCTTCATGTTGAGCATCAGATTAAAAAAAAAAATCACATTTTTTATATAATTTCTTATGTCTTATTGGGTGTATTCACATATTTATTGTTATTCATATAGGAAACCCCTGCTAATTACCAAAACATGTGAGAGTCCCTGTGTACCATGAAGACTGTGACTTTCAGGTATTGTAGTCTGCTGCAACTTGTCTAACTTTTCTTCATATAATACTTCAGGTTCCTGTTTTTATTTACTATTTTCTTACTTATTTCTAACAAAATATTTGATGTTTGCAAATCTCAGCATCTAGTCTTTCCACAAAAAACATACAAAACTCAAAACACATATATGTGTGGGAAATTTAGTAAGAAACACTTCAAGATTGAAAGAAAGAGAAACAAGACAGAAAACAAAGGGGGTTGTGTTTTTAAAAATACATACCTTTAACTTTAACTTTTGCTATTCATACATATCCTGCCTACAAGTTCAAACCTCTTAGAAATACTGCAGTTAATGATCAGGCAGAGCATTTCAAAGGCACCTGTAAAATATCTGAAATTCTCACAGTGGGACTCTATTACTAATGGGTACATGTCTTACCTGAGAAATATATCCATTTACACGGTTGACAGCTATATATGTACTTTTTGCATAGGCAAAGCTGGTTTTTGTGCCCATCTTTGCTCATCAAGAGGCAAAGATGGAGTTATGAGAGTCCCTTTCTTTGGTGAACAGTAGGTGTTCTAATAGTTCGGTTTCTCTCTGAGAGTTGCCAAACACTGTTGTCAGTATGTGCTCCACAAATTGTATGGATAGGGAGGGGAAAATGTTACTTGGGGAAGCTCTGTAGATATTTTGCCATAGACTATAATTGCTGGAATTGCAAAAAAAAAAAAATTCTGTTTAAGCTCTTGGCAGTTTCTGCTATATGCTGTTTCTCCATCCAACTGAACTAGGTGTTTCTCCATTTGTGTCACCACACTGTGAGGGTCTGGTTTCCTTCAGACCTACTTCTGCTTGCTTGTATTGCTTTTTCCCTACAAATAGTGCATGCCAGTGGCAATATGAGCATTTCAACAGCTGTCCTCCCAAATAAACTTTTGGCTGTGTTTATTATTACTGGTGCTGGTAGACCAAGCTCTTTCTGTAGGCAAGCTTAGGCCAGCTGTAAATATGTTTTTAAAAATACAGGCACGTGTCATGATACTGGAGCAGCAGGGGTTAAGTATCACACTAAATACCTTTCTGCTTTGTCAGTATCAAAACATATTTTTTAAATTGCCTATTTATTTTTATGGTTTACAAAGATACAGCCTTATCTGCTACTTTCTACACATCATATTCTTGTTGTTGTTGCTTTCCTCTAAAGAAGAAAAGATGTAATAGCAGTGGTACCTACTCTTAAGAGAATTTAAGATAATCGGTCTCTCCCTAGAAGAAAGGATAACAGGTTTTTGCTACCAAAAATAAGTCAGGTCTCTGGAAAGCTTCTTGCTGTTACTAAGACAATGTGATGTTTCAGAAGTCTTTTGACTGTTTAGCAATTAAAAAAAAAAAAAAAAAAAGGTCTTTCTCACATACAAATTCAGATTTCTCACATTCAGTATTCACTGAAACCTTCATCCTGTACAATCTTTTTATAATAATCTCAATTCCAAGTGAAGAGAGTGGAACAAGTGTTTGTTTCATTATCACACCTCCTGCTATATTGCCTGTTTGTGACAAAGCCCAAACTAGTGACCAAACCACATCTTTCTGATATGATGTTTTTAGTCCTAAAAGGAGAATCTTGAAAGGAGTTCTCTCACAGCCATATTCCCTGCATCCACAACCAGGCAATGATTTTGCATAAATTAGCTGCTGCATCTGCCCTTTCCAACAGATGAAAAGAGACATTTTCTCCATCGTAAATTGACTGCAAGACAAGATTAATATGTTTTGTAACACTCTTTATGGAGAGAATGCAATATTTTATATAGACAAAACATACTCAAGGGTAAGGGGTGACTATAGCCATTCATTTAAAGACATTCAGACTGTGCGGAGTTGCCCGCCTGTCAACGGCACTGTGTGATGAGGTTGGCTCCATGCTCCGCAGCTGCTCTGAACACACTGGTCAGGCTGCTATGCTGAAATACGGATTTTCTGAAACCCCCACTTGTCTAGCAATGGCTCCTTTACCTGTGTAATAAGATGAACAGATCCACTTGAAGGACAGGAAAGCTTTGCCAGTCAAGTGGAGATCGGCATCTTTTACACTGGCAAACACTTAAAATGGACAAACCTTTTCTGAAAGATGAACAAGACATATACAACATTAGAACCAGGCCAAGTCCTTTAGTATCTGTGAGTTCCTGATTTTCGCTGGGGTTGTTCAGTTAATAAGAAATGCTGTCCACAAAGACTGGTTGAAGTTTACCAACTAGTGAATAGTTAATAATTAAACTTACTTGAACTTTAAAATTTAAGTCAAGAGAAACTACTCCAAAACGTCTCAGTTATCAGGCAAGATAGATAGAAAACTCTGCTCTCCTAAGTTATTTCTGCCATAAGCCTGCAAGGGAAAACTCACAAAACCACAAAGCATACTTTCCCAGTACTGGAAAATGAAATAGACCTTGGAAGACTACAAATAAAATAAAGGTACAATAAGTACAATCAAGAATAAAGATAATAAAACAATCTTGCCACAACACTAGGTGACATCAGCTGCATTTGTTTTATGAATAGCAGAATACACTTTATGCCAGTAGCAAAAGTAACAAACCTAAAAAAGAGCAGAAGTATGCTGCTTTTATGAATGTGTCTCAAAGAAATTTGCTCTTATTGTTAGCTTGAGTGTACTGAAATCAACTGGAATGCCAAGAGACTTTAAAAATAGGGAAAATACAGTGAGTTACGGTCAATAATATCTACGGTGAATTCAAGGGCTTCTGGTCGGTCACTAGTTTTTCTCCTTAGACTCATGCTAAGTACAGGCAAACACTATGAGCTTTCTCTATTAAGTTCTGCTGGTTCAGGTCAGTAGTGACCTGCAACACCCTTTCCCTGTCCAGAGCTTCTCCTGAGCAAAGCTTGCCAATCACACAAAATTACTTAGTGGTTTTGGGATCCAGACATATATAGACAAGGGAATAAATGGAGACTACTACCAAACTAATTTAATGTGTATCATAAATCAGAAGTGAATGTTAGTCTCCCGGGGGGCGAAAAAAGGCCTAGTGTATTAAAACACTTTGATACCTTTGATCTTCATTGTTCATAACATGAAGTATTTTCTAAACACCTTTAAACTGAAACTGAAAGATACACTACTGAAATTCACCCTGGTTTTTCTACCCATTCTTTCAGAGCAAACGTGGGACTTAACGCTGTTTAGACCCAGATACGTGATCATTTGACAATGTTCAAAAATCTTTATCTGAAATCTGTTTTTATGCCTAATGAGTACAGAGCCATTCTTCTCTTTAAATAGTTCTCTTCTGTGCACAAGAAGACTGTTTTGGTTTTCTTTAATAGTTTCTAGTTTTCCTCCAATTGATATTATGGGAGAGAACAAAAGACTGTGTATACGTTTGCCCCTGAGTAGCACATGCACCATGTGAGAGACCTGCTGAGGTTAATGGAATTGTCAATCTAATATTACCATTCCAAGTTTTATGATTTCAGCTAGTAATTAACTACATATGGCATTTATTATAAAAGATCTAACTTATTAATAACAATTACATTTAATACAGCCATGCAATCACACTTACATACATATTTAACTTTTGAATTGTATTGATCTTTTATCTTAACCGACTCACTGCTACAGACTTTTTTTTAATTAATGCCTGGCTATGTTTCAAACAGCTTCAATGTTTATGAACTTTGGCCAATCTAAATAGAAAGTCTTTCTTTCAATAATGATTTATTTGAATTTGGTTCTGTGGATTTTATCAGGAGGCAGTTCTTGTCATATTAGAGATACCACTTGAAGACAAGAAAAAAATAAGTAATCCTCTGTAGCATACTCAGTTCACAGTCTCTCTGAAGTGATGGCGCTGAAGAGAGAGTCATGTTCTTCAGAATGGATTATTAACACAGTAATAATCAAAAAGATTATTTTTTTCCATTATCCCACATAAGGAAACCTCACTAACTAGGTATTTTAGATGTTGATAGCATTTTTGATTGAGGTTTATTCCTTCTTTGTTGCAGATGTGAACAATGACCAGAACTTATGTTTTCTGAAATGATAAAATGAAGCCAGCAACACTGAAAATATGGGGAAAAAATGCAATTATGCCATCCACCACTGAGCTTACAAAAACAGTGTGAGAGTCAGTGCCTACAGGACCACTCTGAGCAGTCACAGTGAATCCGTACAGCTAGTCGTGCCCATTTCTGTGGATTCTTCCTTGTCACTGTAGCCCTGGAGTCACAGGTAGGATCGCCAGGCTGAATCCTCCTCTCAAATGTCCTTTGTCGGGAAGGTGCAAAGCTATGAGGAACCTCAAATAGATGTGATGAAGTATCTCATTTCCTCTGCTCTCAGAGTCATGTGCTTCCTTGGTGATAGCATCAAAGCCATGGCCTCTGTGGGAATGACTAAATGCCACCTACACAAGATTACTCAGATGTGGATATATTTGCCATGACTGCAAGTATTTAAAAGCTGAACATTTTTTTCATGTTAAGGTTTTTTTCTCCATACACTGTGTATGTCCAATGTTGAAGAACAGGGTGATTCAGAGGATGACTCGGAATGCCTGAACTGGAGCAGCTAAGCACCTAATTTTAGGTACAATCCAGCTGGCCTCAGACTAGGCTAGTTAGACCCCTCTGTAAGATAAATGTTAAGATAGTTTTAGATGCATCACTTCAGAATCTCCTCCCCATCCCCTGATATAACAGCTGATTTAGATGGATAGCTTTTAAATTACTCTAAATGCAGCAGATGAGTCGGCATCCTTAGGCACCTGTTAGATGCCTAAATTTAGGATGTATGCCTGTTATTTTAGCTGTGTCATTTTAGATACAAAAAGTCCCATCTGAGCATCACTTAAGAGAAAGAGGAGACTGCCCGTAGGAAAGCTTTGCAGAAGCCAAACTTCTGCCATTCTGGGCAAAACACAACAGTAATAGGCAGTTAATTCTTCACTTACAATTAAGATACCAGGGATCACCAACAGGATACTCCTGCACTTAATTCTCCCAAATTAGCTAACATTTTAAAAGTGCTCTGAGCTAGGACTATGTAAATTAGGAATTGAGTCAGAGAATTCTGATAACAATTTTTGTTGTGGATTTTTGGTATCCCTTTCATTGACTTGGACTCAAAAGTGCCAAAGGAAGTCAGGGTAGCATTATAAAAATACAATTTCCTAAACAGCTTTTTTCAGTTTACATTGGAGGAAGTAATGAATAGAATTCTTCATTTCAGGCTGTGTCTTAGTAAGCAATATTGACTAGTAGACCTCAAACAGTTTTGGGGTAGGAGGTGAAGGCGCTGCTTATTGTTGCCCCTGCTGATGAACTGGAGGCATTTCACTATAGATATACCTGAGAAACTTCAGGTTGAATTGTTGTGATGCATTATGAGCGTATTGTCCAGGGAAATGTAATCCTGGCCAATAAAACTGTCTTAAGAGGGACATCATTAAATAGCCAAGATACCTGAATAACAATTCCTAACAGGTGCTATGGCACTTCTGGGGGAGAAAACTTCTTGCCAAACAGGAACAAAACAATCTGAAATTTCCAAACTAAGACTTCTACAAAATTATTTTAGTAGTGAAAAAGATTAATCATATTTTGAGTTTTTACATCAATTTATGTGGAGGACAGCTATTACTTTTGATAATAATTTATTGCTGTTGGTTATTGTTTCTTGACTGACTTCTAACATGTTGCTCCCAGAATACTTTACAAGGGAAAGGAGGCATTGTTATTGCCATTGCACTGGCAGAGAAATTGAAACCTGATGTGAAGTGCATTAACTAAAGTCAAACAAGGTTATTGTAATGACCACTGGGGAAATTACAAAACCTTGCAAAAGTTTAGAGACATTTTTGTTAGGGAATCTGTGTCTTGAAACACTCCACGTCTCTTAGTTAAAATAAAATTGTATTACATAACCTGAGTGATTTCAGGAGTTAGTAAGTGACTGATTTTCTGTTCCCTTGGTAAGCAATAATTCATGCAAACAGATTGACTGAAATTTTACTGTGCTACTGAAATGGGAAAACAGTGATATATTGTTTGAGACTTTTTACAAGTGAAAATGACAGCATATCAGGAAAAAATGTTATAAAGGTGGATAGTATTCAAAATTTAATAATATTGAGAAAGTTAAGCTCATTCTTTTGAAGCAAACAATATTAAAGAAACTGGTAGGAAAAAAGGCCACTCGTTTCATGTACATGGAAAGAAAATAGACATTAATATCCCAAATGTGCCCAGTTCAGCAAATTTACGAAGAAATGTGTGAACAGAGAACACCTGACATCAAAGCCATTTATAATTACTGAATGGTTTACATTTAATCAGAAATGTATGGGAGGGGAGAAGAGGCTAGGAAAATGAAGACATATTAAAAGTTTTAGCAAATGCAAGAAAAGTTTTGCCAGTTTGTGCTGCTTTTAAAGGCTATTTTCCTGGAACAGCTTTGTGTATAGCTTGAATTCTTGTGAAATACAGGTATCATCCCTTGCTTAAACAAACCTTACATTCCTAAATACTACTGACATCACTGTCAGCAAAACAGAGATGAAAGAAAAAAAATGCAAGGCCCTAATTTAACACATAAAATGAAAACATCTTGGATGCTTTCATTTTGCTGTGGAAAACCAACATATGGTGTTATGCACATGATCTCTATATATACTCTTGTTGTATCACAATGGTCAGAAGAATGAATTCTGTAATTGTTTATGCAGCAGTAAATTACAGGAAAAATTGCTTCCTCTTAATAGGATATGAGAACCTAGTAAGCCTGTTTCAGAGAAGTATTTGTCTCATATAACTTTAAACACCTATAACATAGAAGTCCACATCTGAGCTAATCACCTTAGGCACATTTAATGTTTTCCTGACCCACATTAGACATCTACTTTAGGATGAGATGAAGTCTGAATATAAACTCAAAAGAGCATCTGAAGATGGAAGTAAAAGCACACACTATGATTACATAATTGTATCCCTGGGAGAGAGAAAAGTTTCCCCACGCTTAAAGTTATTAAGAAAGCTTTAGGAAATTAGCATTCAAAAATCCACATGCCAGTATGAAACATTTTCAGATATCTTGGTGTCTAAAAATAATTAATAATCAATGCTTTCCCTTTATATTCATATAAAGATGAAAGTTTGGAACAACAATTATTTCCTAGTTTTCAGTAGTTGAGATTCTGTAAAGCTTTCCATGAGGAGGTTTCACAGATGATTTAATAGCACCTTGAAAATATAATGTACTTCTAGTATTTAAATATCAATGGATTAAGATGGAAAAAGCCTAAGACTCTTCTTGTGGAATCGTATCTTGAATATTTTGGAACCATTTTAAATCTTAAGGGATCCACCTAACACCTCAACTACTGGAAAAATGCTGCAATAGTTACACCTGTACCAAAATTGCTTTAACCAGGTCTTGAATTAAAAAACATTTGTATTTTTATTGCAGAATATAAATTCCAATACATCTGTAATTGCAAAATCTCCTGAAAAACTATTAACCAGGAGAATTACTTGGCTGAGCAAACCAACCTACTAAGCTATTTTGTGAAAATTAAAATTCATTTCCTACACAGTATAGTGTGCTGGTTCACTGTAGCCCTAGTAAATAGCTTTTTCTGGTGAAGTTTCCCCTTTTTAAATTGGGAGAAGCAGTCATCCTATTTCTTTCAGTTCAAAAGCCTTAATACCAGCTGAGCAAAAGCGCTGAGGATTTGTGAGAGACATTTAGGTTATTATTTCATAGTGGAAATATTTCATAAACATCTACCTGGTAAAACCAAATCAAACCAAGGCAACACAACTCACTTTTCATAACCTTTCTTCCTATTCCAGTGTAAAAAAAAAAAAAGTACGGATTTTTGCCTAGAGACCTCACAGGTGGACAAGTAAGTTATTATTTTAGTAATGTTCTTCTGCTTAAGATGATAGTGCTGCTGGGGCTTTTTAGTCTCTCTCAATATTTTGTGAGTGAAAAGATTATCCTGGATACTAGAAGTAACCAGCTTCTGCTACACAGCTGTATATCAAATTGACAGATTATCATTCCAAACAAGTCTTCTGGGTCTCACAAATACAGGCATTATTTCCAGCCTAGAAGAACTGGATATCAAAATAAGTATCAGCTGTTCAATAGGTTCATATTTTTCTAATAAACATGAAGTTAGCATGGGTAAAAGGTGACATGTTGGTTAAAGTAGCTACTGTTTCAGAAAAGATCTAGAAATTCCCAAAGCATATCTATATACATGATGAGAATGACAGGAGGAGACACACAGGAATTGATGAATGCTTGTAACTGCAAATCTTTTGAGTTTACAAAACCAACTATTTGTTTTCATGAAGGTTTTGAAAAAGAACCATAACATTAATGAAATGAGATCACACTAACTTTGATACTTCTTACCAGGTGAAGTATTCAAAGACACATGACCTAAATGCCCAGAAAGTATCTCTGTCCCAGTGAAGAGACTTTGGAAATAGCTCAATGAAAAGGGTTCAGACCGACCTGAAAATGATGTACATTAATGGTTCCAAAGCCTTACTCCTAGTACTTTCAGTTATTTAAAATTCAAAGAGAAATTCCCTCCATTAAAAAATCGCCCTATAGCATTCCTGTGCTAAAGTTTAAAATGCCTTTGACTCCCAAGATAAATGGAAAATTTTTTTTTCTTATTGTATCCAAGAGCTTTTATGTAGTGTATTACAAAATGGCACAAAATAATGAAGTTTAGAGAAGCCATTAAGGAAATAAAAGTGTTTTTCAACTAAGTAAAGATGCCTACAATTCAAATAATAGTACTGCATTTGGCAGATAATTAGTCAATGATTGTCTTTTGAACTCTGAAAATAAATTTAGAAGGAGCAGATATGCTGTGCTCTAAAAAGTGACAGCTTTCACTGTTTTTTTTTCTTTTTAAGCCTTTTGCTTAAAGATTTTTTTCAAAGGCAGTTTTCTAACCAAGTACTCTAATTATGTACACATGAATAGGCCTTGAGGAAACCATGCAGGTCTATTCAACTGTATGCTATACAGATTTTAATTTTACAGATTCTTATTATTTTAGTTCCACTAAATGCTTTTAGCTAAGGTTGACCAAAACTTTTCCCTTTGAGACCCTGTTTTGAATTCCTTATAATTGCCATATTTAAACTGTTCAGGTTGATATCCCCCATGCCAGATGTCTACTCTAAGATGAATAATTTTGGAAAATTCTAGCAAAAATAGCTCAGTAGTTTTGCAATGTTAAAGAAAACAAAGTTTTTCTTTTGTTCCCATTAAAGTGTTATTTTGAAGCAGTTAACTTGAATATTCTTGTTATTTCTGAATTAATCTTTCTCCACTTTACAATGGTGCTTTTGTAGAAATGGGTCCAAATGAAGCTCCAGATAAAATCTTAGCACCAACCAACCAACCAACCACAAAATCTTAGCAACAAACAATCTTAGCAAGAAAACAAACATACACACACCTCCCTATTGATTTTATTGGGGGTCAAATTCTACCATTTGGAGGAGTATACAATTTTATACTAACTTCTAAAATTAATTTAGTATTTTTTAAATGTTTTCTGTTTGTTTCTGCTTTGTCTGCTTCTCCTCTCTTTTTGCCCTCCTCCAGACCCTTGCACATGAACAGACAAATAAAACCACATGACGTTTAATGCAGCAGGTTGTCATGATTTAAGCCCAGACAGCAACAAAGCACCATGAAAACGCTTGCTCATTCTCTCCCCCCAGCCCTGGTGGGATGAGGAGGAGAAAAATGAAAGGGTGCTAGGCTGAGACAAGGACAGGGAGGGATCACTCCCCACTTATGGTCACCGGCAAAAGACAGGCTCAGCTTCGGGAAGAAACAAAATCAATTTAATTTGCTACCAA
>JANXJC010000008.1:2466188-2486399 GCA_027564655.1 Leptodon cayanensis | reverse complement strand
TTGAAAATGGGACCTGGTTTGCTGTCTTGATTTATGTAAGTACGTCTCATTGGGATCATTCATGTGTCACTTATGCAGTTGTGCAGTTTTGGTTGTCTGAAACTTAAACTGTCTGAAACTTAAACTGTGTAGCAAATATTCTGAGCAACAAAATCTTCAGCAGAACTCTGAATCAACAAATGCATTGTAATTCTGCTATATGGATAAGCAGTATGACTTAAATGTGCAATTTCTGGTTTGTGTTATACTAGGAAAATGGAACAATGTATAAATAACTCAAGTTAAAATCCCATGCATGTCTGGGGTCAAGGAAAACATTGGAATTTTCATAAGGTTTATACCAGTTCTCTAGAGGAAGGTAAATCCTATTTGGATAGTCTTTACAGGAGAAAAAATGAACTTCATTGTCCATTTAGAAAACTGGTTATTATAGTCAGTGGTTTTAGGAGTAAACATATTAAAATAATTGACAACATCAAAGAGTCGAAAAAATGTGATTAGTATTTTATATTGCTTTGATATCTGGGAGAATACCTGTAAATAGTGCTACCTTCTAACATAATAACCTTCTTAATATGTGACATTAACTTACCAGGCTGAGTTATTTTTATAATTCAAAACAATTTTAGGTACTAGTGTGAAATGTGGTAAAGGTTTATCTGAGTGTGCACCTGTAAATGGATCTAAACTGCATTCAGAGGTTATGATTCTTCAGCTACATACTTAGAGTGGAGCTCCTCTGAGATCAGTAAGGTTTCAGCTGGGCATAGCTATGAGAACTGTGGTTGGTTGTAGAATTTCACTCTTCCCCATGTATTAGCATCAAGTGAAGGATCAATAAACTGGCTTATCTTTTTTTTTTTTTAAATTTTTTCTTTCTTTTATCTTTTTTCTTTTTTTTTTCTTTTTTTTTTTCATATGAACATATGTCTAATTTCATTTCAAAATTTTCTTGGTGGAAAAAAACTACAGAAAAAATATTGTGCTATGCTTTGTGGATCCCTACCCCATTCCCCATAACCATCTTCAAAGTGTAGAATCAGACTGATCTCACCAAAGTGTCTTCTAGCTTGCAGATCTTTTCAATCACTAAACACAGGCTGTTATACCATACTAATATATATCAGTGGAATAATTATGCTAGTTAGATAAAATCAGGCATAAGCAGCAATACTAAAGCAAAGAATCCTCCCTATTTAGTAATTAAAAGCAAGGAAAATAGCTATGAAACTGCCCCTATTGAGTGAATCAACATTGTTTTCTTCTTGATTGCTTTAGATACCCTAAATAAATTTGTATACAACAAAAATAGAGATTAATAGAGATTAACTGTGGGCTTGGGATTGTGAAGAGTGAAGAAAGAGTTTTATGCTCAAGAATAGATCAGTTTTGTGAAATAAACCAAAATTTGATGCTTGAAAGAGGGGAAGAAGAAATGATGTAAAATCAGCTTATTTATATTGTATGTTAGTATTTTCTAAAGAAGCTGCTGTTGATTAGATAGAAAACTACAAGAATAGTTTAAAATAATATTTTCTTAAAATCAGCCCATTACTCTAAGGCCAAACATACTAATACTAAGGCAATCCAAATTTTGTAGGTTTGGTTTATGTCATATTAGACCTTAGTACCAATTAATTTTTAATTTATGAAGTTCTAGCAATCCTATCACTTACAAAATAAACTAATTATAAAGCTTGTTAGTCAAATCAATTTAGTTTGAAATATTACACTTTTAAAAACATTACAGAAAATTCCACAAATACAAGAATTTACCTTAACTGCCAATGGATTTGGGAAAGGATGTATTACAAAAGGCACATTATTAACTTTTGTGAAATGTACCCAACCTTCATATAATTGGGGGCAATATAAGTTGTTTTGCAGAATTGATTCTGATTCTTTGGTTTGGTCAAAGAAAAGCTCATTATGGTTAGGAAAAGGGGTTTCAACTCATCTTTTGAAATTCTTCTCTGGTTGATTCTCTGGTCTGTGTATAACTTAGAAAAATCTAGAGACTGTTGTAAGAGTAAAAACATCTTTCTTCTCCCATGTTGCCTTTGACGGGTAGAAGTTACAGTACCAATGTTGGTGGTGTTTAGTCTGTCACTTCATTTTTTTGCCTGTAGTGGATGCTGAAATGAATTTTAAGTCAGCTGTGAGTTACAGGAGCAACATAAAATGTTCCTTTGCCTCAGAAAGTGAGGCCTTGATAATCACTCTGGCTCACTACATAAAATTTACATTTAAAAAATAAGCAAAAGCCTTGACATCATGACATGCACCACTTGATATTATTAGAGACAAAGTCTTTCACATACATTCATTTCCACGACAGCAGTGTCAGAAGCAGCAACCCTTACAAGTTTCTCTTTGTCCAGAAGTAGATTTACTGTGAGAGTTTAAGTGGGCTAAAGCCCCCAGTAGCCTTGCACACTGTAGCACAGATAGTCCAGGTCGTGCAGCACCACGCAGCACCATGCATGTATGTCTTATATACCCGACTTGTGTGTCCACTTGCAGAGAAAGACAGCTCAACAGTAATCAAATTCAGTCTTGGAATAGTTTCCTAGGGACAGCTCAATAAAATAATAGATCTAGTTTGTAGATACGTGGTGTGGACACTTCTCTTGCAACAAGTTATCTGAAGCCACTGGCATACTCTGTAAGTCACTGTATGTCTTCCTTAAAGTAATGGATCATAGGTCATGATGATGGCGTGATGAGGTCACAACAGCATTTATCTCTGTAAACTGAGGGTAAAAACTCACCATGCAAGCAGTCATTTTTAAGTATTGCACTTTGAAGTATCTTCAAAAGAAGTGAAGGCAGAAATAAACATGGGTTTCCATCTTGCCTCAGGATGAGCATGATGGGATGCCATTTACAGTAAGTTCTATTTCTGAATGTTATTTCCAAAGAGCAAAAAGCATTTTTACTTCTTTGGACAATGTGCAGTAAATGCAGCAAAGAATGGATGTCTGTAACTTGTTATCAGCAGAAAACTAGTTTGGTTTTTTTTTTATTCTATAATAAAGAAACTGCTTCAGACTGCTCATGGTTATTCTAATGTCTCTGTCTCTAATGACATGCTCTAAAGCTGTGGTTGATGGTAGTGTAAGGTCTTGAGCAATAGGGCAAGAGATTTATTCTGGTTCATGTATTAGGATAAGAAAAATCAATTTTCTGTCAAGAAGACAGAACTAGTAGTGTAGAAGAAAAATCTCTAAATACATACAATGTCTTTGTGACAGCAGAAAGTTAAAGAAGGATCAAAACACAGGGGCATGCATATTGTATGCCACACTACATAGATGCCACATGAGAAAGAGTTTAGTTTCAGTGCCTGCCAAAATAAAGGACATAGCATAACAAAGACATGTGTACTACAATGTAATGGAGAATAGGACCGTGTCTAATATCTCAATGTAAATGTAATAAAAAAAAAACCTTTAACATAATCAAGAAGTACCTCCACAATAATGACATTTGCAAGTGATAATTTCCTTTGTGATCTAATTATTGTTAACTATTGAACAACTCATCCTGCTTGCATTTCAACTTCTGGACTTCTCCCTGACTTGAGTACTGGAGGGAATATTACGGGTGTCACAGCAGGTGGCACTCTTTCCTTCATATTTGTTCTGAATTTATCTCTTCAGACACAGAAGGCACAAAATAATTGAAAGTACTATATTTCATGAGATCTGTCAAAAAGTGGTCATAACAATGTCCGTTGGCTGAAGACCAACTTGAGGGTCTCTGAGCTTTCTTACTGTTCCAGTACCTGCCCAGGATGCTGCTGAAGTAGTTTTCAGATGCATAGCTAAGTAATTTCAGACTGAGAGCAAGGCCAGCTAGGAAATGGGTTGTAGGCACAAATTGCCTCCTTTCTCTTTTCTGAGAAACTATCATGAACTTGTGTTGCTATTTCTTGGAACAGAGGTGAGTGAGGACAAAGCAGAAAGTGGCAGAGGTCCTGCCTTGTAGGGAGCTAAAGAAGTAACTTGTCAGGTGTCTTTGATGCAAGCAAGACTAGGTAGTATCTAAAAGGTGTCTTGGTAGAAGAAGAGTCCTTGCATTCAGGATTTGAAGAGCTGTCATGTCATAATTTGCTGTCTAAAGCTAGAATTTATGGCAGAGTAAAGCCAAATTTTTCCGGAGTCCACCAGTGCTCTTTTTACTTTCTATCTCACACCTGGATGAAAAATTCTGAACGTCAGAAATGCTTGTGCTGCATGTTTAGAAAGAGTAATGCCTATCTGTCCTACACCCTAAAATACTGAAGCCTTGATCCTGCAATGCACTATATGGAGTTAATTGTGTAATTGATACAAACTTTCTATCTTGTCATGGCAAATTCAGCTCGCCCTAGGGATAGGAGTAATTCCTATCATACCACGACAAGGTAAGTAGGACCCACAGTAAGCAGGATAATTGTCCTTTCAGGGCTAAGATCCTCTGTTCTGTTTGATATGTACAAGGATTTTGTCATTTAATTACATGAAAACTAGATTGAACCTTTAATTTTTTTTGCCCTAGAGCTGTGTCTATGGCCATAGGAGATTAAATGTGTGGTGGTTATCTAAGAAGGGATGTTAGACAAATGTGAGGCATCTGGTATCATTACCAGACAAATTGTATTTGCAGAATTTAATTTAACAGTTTCCGGTTTTGTATTTCCCATACTTATCTTTATAGGCTATAAGAAGTACAGAATAGATGACATTAAATTATTTAAATTAAGCATATAAAAATTTAAGATTATATATGGCCAGAATTGAGTAAGAGATTAAACAACTAGGCCAAGAACTTTTCTAAGGCTTTGCCCTTTCTACCAAGGCCTTCTGCATTCTCTGTGCCCTCTCCATGAATTAACAAATTTAGCTGTACTTTGTTCCTCCTACTTGATAAACATATTGCTCTAGAAAAGAGAGAGAAAGTGAATTAAATTGACAGTTATGAGCCTATTCTGTGGTAATGGTGCTGAGTTTTTATTAAGTGAGGCTAGGCCTTGAGCTGCTGTGCTCTGAAGTTCCTTTTTGCGCAGACTTTTTTTCATTTGTCAAAAAGAACTTGGAGATTTTGTTTGCTTTGACAAAGACTAGTTTATTAAAATAATAATATCTATTGTATCACAGAGTTTCTACTGTCTATCAAAATCTGCACTCATTTGGCACAAGTATTTTGCAGTGGATAAAGGCAGTCTGAAAGGATGTAAAAAGTAAAATGGGAAAAATGATGTTGCTAATCAATGGGTCGACTGTGCGAGCAGCCACTGAATTAATTTTCTTAAGAATTCATTTGCGTTTAATGTTGTTTATTATGGAGGCTTGACCTGAATTTTGTTTGCGAGTCTAGTTGCATGCAGAGTTGGCAATCTTACTAAAAAAGAAAGTTTAAAAATCCGAGGAATTTGGCTTCTGTGTGTGATGTACTGACATGCACTGTAAAATAAAAATAATGTAATTTGGCCAAAGCTGTACAAACTGTGCTTCTTGTTCCACGCAGAACGCAATGATTGAGAGCTTCCCTCTGGACATGGGGCTGAGGTGGTACCAGTGCTCACTTCAGGGTTTGAGCTCCTGAGGAGCTGCTTGCTCTTTTTTTTTTTGAGTGAGAAAGCTGGTGGAATGGGTGATCTTCACGTGGGCAGTTACACCGTGGTGACTGAAGTGGATTGACTCTTTTGCCTGTCCTTCGAGTGGGAATGAGCCATGTGGTGTCAGTTTAGAAAAATGCTTGATTCACAAAATGTCATCTTGGGTTCTTCCCATGTCACAGTGGACGCAGCTGTCGTGACAGATGACACAGATTTGTCATTAAATGCTCCTTGAGGCAGCTGGAGCCAATGGAGCAGAGTGATAAGGGTCAAAATCTACTCTATTAACAGGAGAAGTTCTTTCATTTTGCTTGAGACATTTAAGTACTCCATAAGACTGAGCTAACAAAAATGAGAATGACTCAGTGACTGAGTGATTAGGGCTGTTAAACAAGGCAGTGAGTGCCACCTCCTGCAATTTACATTAATGTCTTCGGTGCAAAAGGCGTACTTCAGCTGAGTGGTTTTGGAAAGGTGAGAACAAAACCCTCCTGATTAAATACGCTGACCAGTGCACTGCTGGGCAACAGTGGAGACTTTCACTCCATTCCCTTGCTGGTTTTTAAAATGGTGCCTTTGCCTAGATCTCTTTGTCCTGCATAATCAATGGAGAGGGGCTGATGGCCCTGAAAGGTGATTTATGTCAACTTTCAACTTATCTCCTTCCATAGGTGACAGGGGGAGTTGGATGACTTAATTAGACTGGACATCTAAACTTTGGTTGGCAAAGTTAACAGAGGCGGTTCTCACACTAAATGACAGCAATCTAGAGAAAATATCAGTTTTATCTAAAAGGTAGATGGGTATAATTCAATATTTCTGAATTGATCTTCCTGAGGTTAAAAATGACAGGAATGAAAAAGAGGCAAAGGTTCCTCAAAAAAATGGAGAATACTGTGCTGTGATATGCAGAATAGTTAAGAGAACTGGCCAAGCAAATAGCTAAAATGTGGAATGAGATGAATCAAGTCATATGGAGTCTTACTGGAGAAAAAACTTAAAATGCAATAATATTGGAAGAAATAAAATGTTTGTGCATTTTATGTGGATGATTGTATTTAAAAAAATAGCAGAGGCTGTAATGAACAGTAATTTCAATCAGAGCTTCAAAAGCAGTACTTGAGTTGCTGAATAGCAGTACTAAATATGGTAAACAGCAGAAGAGCCATCTCCTTTACTGTAAAATTAAAAAGGTTCATTGAAGCTAAAGATGCAGTGATGACTGACTTACATCAGCTGAAGAGCTGCCCCATTGAAGTTTATCAGTTCCATATTGAAATATAAATTGGAAGGAGTGTATAATAATGACTTCAGCTGCTTCCTGTCAGACAATGTTTAAACCTGTATGCTGTATCTAAGGGCTGCCTCATCCAAAATGGTCCAAGAAGGAAGCCAGGGTGGGGAGGGGAGGCGAATCAGAAAAAGCAGAGTTTGTTTACTTTAGAGATTGAAGGAAAGACAAACTCTTCCTTATTCTGCACAGCACAGGTTTAACAGAGTGCTGCAGCATGGGCTTTGATTTTACATTAACACGCCTGAAATATTCTTCAGACAAGAAGTAGTAAGACCGAAGGATGCAGGCATTAGCATCAGGTTTGCCTAAACCACTTAATAATCGTGTTACAGCAACAGTAACAGCTGCAAGCTTGAGAGCAGAGAGTGGCAATAATCAGGCGTCATTGTCACAGAGGCAGATGCCAGTCTGGAAAGTCACCACAGAATGAATCAGATTAAGCCTCTGCAGCTTGGCCAGTGGAAAAGGATATTGGAGGACACACTGGTGGCTTGTGGCTACAACAAATGACAAAATTAGTTACTTTTTGCATTACTTCATGAGGGTTCTCCTTCTTCAGGGAAAAAAGGACTGTGTTCATGAATATCTCTTCACTAATAATGGAGGAGACATTCACTTTTACTTCTTCAGTTCTTATCACCTGCATCTCCTCTTTTCTGTTTTTGTCCTACTGTTTGCAGTTACTTACACTTTGTGGCCTTATATATACATCTTTATACACATGTATATATGCACATATATATACATGAGAAATATATATATCTATATTTCTCTACCTAGCTTGCAGGGATCCAGTTTTTACAAAGAACAATTGTTCAGGGGACCTGTTGAATTCCTTGAAGAGATAACATTAAGGAAATAAATAAAAAATAATCATAAACCCCTGACCTGATTAGGATAATGGCTTTATTTTATGAGAACCATCACAGAAGAATGAAAAGGGTTGGTGACATGTACCCTTTATATAATTAGTTCCTCACTAATCATGGAAATTATTGCATCAGTTTGACTTAGAATGTTCTTTTTTTCTGAGCACAAAATAATTATGTAATGTATGCAGGCAAAAAAACACCATTACAATGAAAAGAACACCTGTTCTGATCCTGTACCAATTAACAAAGCAGAAAGCTTTTAAAAAATACTTCACATAGAGACTTAAACAAAGTGTAAAATGGATTATGTCTTTTATATTATTAAGATGTTTTTACAGCTATTGTCCTTAAACCTGCCTGTGTTTTCAGGGTGCAAGAAGACACCTGATAATATGAACAGATTTATTCAGAACATTCTTCATGGAGACAATACTACAGATTCCCTGGAGTGAACCAAGGAGAAATAATACTGCAAATCTGTGGCACTATATGGGCACAGTCACCTCTGTACAGTGGAAGTAGACCCACCCAAGTCTGACTGCAAGAGCTGAACTGGAAAGGGACTGGTGTCTCTTCTGAATGGTGCTGTCTTAATGCTGCCATCAGGTGAAAGACACGGAAGAAAAGAGAAATGTCTTCTCAATTCCTGCCCATCCAAATAATAAAAAGACTTTTAGGAGCTGGCAGAAAATCCTGGAGGTGAGAAGTTGAGGGAGGTGTGATCATGCCATTCAGAATGTCCTTTTTTTTTTTTGCTTCTTTTTTTTTCCACCGAGTATTGGACATCTCAGCAGAAGGTGCTACTTTCTTCCCTACCTGCATGCACACTTATATATTAATTTTTGTGTCTGTTTAGAAGAGAGCTGTTTACTGTGCAGTAATATATGGATATGCTGCACAAACAGGTGTTCCAGGAAAGGGAATATGCCACATAAATGTGGCTCTGAGTTTTTAAAGGTGAACTAACTAAGTAATTCTAGGGATAGTAAAGGGTGTTCCTGGCAACAAATGAAAGAGTCTGGCTTTATTTCAGTACTGATTCATATTGATCTAATGGAAAACAGATGGCCTATTTATGGAAGTTGACTGTTAAAGGACATTTTCACCCTTACGATGTTCCCACTAATGGGTAAAATGAACCACTTCTATTATCTTAGAGAGCTGTCAGCTGCATTAGGTACTAGGTATGCTTGATTAACTCTCACAGTATTTGCACCTTATATTGTAATATGGCCTCAGATGAAACATAGGTAGATGGCATTTTAACTTTGAGTGCTCCTGCTGGAAGTAACATTATCTTTTTTGCTCTTTTGCTGCAGAGGAGACCTGAATAGACTAATTGCCTTTTAAAATCTGTTAGCTCCTTATTTCTGAAGTCATATCAATTCATAAAGTTGCATTTAAACACATATTTTTAAGGCAAAGTACATGTCACCACTGTCCCTAGAGATAATATGACTAATAATACAGTAGTTTGTGTGTAGTAAGTGCTGTATTGCCCATAAAGCAATGCAAAATGCTCTGTGAAAGAAATTGAGATCTCATTTCCAAGTTAAGATATGCTGAACAACTGGACCATTGCTTTAAAAAGAGCTGTGTGCATGCATTTTTTCATTTATTCCTTTTGCATTGTACAATAGATATGAAATGTATTGTAGAATTGTTTTAATAACTATGGTGATATAGCATTTTTTCTTCTTTTATTGAAGAATTACTTAAGAAGAATTGAAAATAAAAATATTTAGCTGCATTTCAAAAGCAGTGGTCTTTATGGTCCTTCTAGAAAACATAACTATTGGGCTTTTTTGTATCTCTTCCTTCTTTTACCTCTCTCTCACTTGTAGTCTTAAAGGCTTAACTTTGCACAGTGTAAATAGTTCCACTAATCAGTTGAACTAATAATATGTTATAAAGATAAATATGGATATGTGTTTTTGGAAGATTTAGAGTATAGAAGTCTTCCAGAGAAAAACAAAAGAAAACCCTCTGTCATTCAGAGCCACATGTCTTTGTAAATATTTTTTATTCCATTACCTTCTCTAATTTGATTTCTGTCAAATATCTTTTGTTTTACTTAGATGGTTAACACCTCTATGAGCTGCCTCTGTATATTTCTTCTATGCATTTTTCACAAATTTTAATTCCAGCCAGGATATATTTATACCTTTTTTTTATTTTCCTTTTTTTTTTTACTCCTTATTGCAGTGTCTCGAGATAATAAATTGGTCTTTCAATCATATAAAGAATGGAATCTTAACTGAAGCTGATATTCAAAGGATGGAAAAATTCCCCTACAACAGGACTGGAGGTTTAATTCCTTCATTATGCATTCTGGTATTTTCTGTGTTAATTTTACTTTGCTATCTTCTATGAGATAGAAAGTGGATAAAAATGCTTATGAATTTATCTAATCTGCCCTTGTACTTTAGATTCTTTGATTGTCTTAAAAGCTCTTGGTGCCCTCTTGCACTAATAGTGCATCTACCCATTTTTAGGCCTCTGGTTTCCATGGCTTCCAAACGTTATTAATTTTGTTTAATAAATATCATTACTGACACTCATCTTTCCAGCAGCTAGAGCAATTTTATCCAAGTGAATCCCACAATAGTTTCTGCAGTCTGACTTAATGTGATCCTGAAAATTAATTTCCCATGCAACTTCTGCCATTAGGAGTGAAGTGGTTACATGCTGAACTGATTTTCCTCTGAGTTCTGAACCCCAGAGCTGGCCTCACTTCTGGTCAACATAATTGTAGCCAGGCAGCAATAAAATATGCTTGAAGTGAAGAGCCTTTAAATGTTACAAGATCAATTATATCAGTTGGTCTTTTCTAGGAGCCAGCCCTGACATAATCAGACTTGTGAGCTACCATTATTAGTTGCTGAGAAATGCTCCCTTCTCTGTACAAAATGAATGTACCCTCTCACAAATCGCAGAACTTTAATGAAAACAAGGCTTATTGCTGTCTTTTACTGCTTCTATATTGCAGCTGCAGAAATATCTACTGAAATGTACTTTGAGACGGTGACAAAAAGTAGTGTCAGGTAGGAAATATGTCTATGGGCTAGAATTCAAATGTTGCTGGATAGATTTGTGGCTTTGATGAAGACTTTTTTCCCAAATACCATACACTGTCACCAATTTATAAAAAAAAATCTGATTGATATGTATATGAAGGACAAGTAGAAGACTCAGTCCATCCATAGTATGAGACAAATTGCATAAATAAGGACAACTCAACGTAGGTAAAATGCCATAGTCATGTGATCTGGTAATTTTTGAATTACAGGAAAGCCAAGTATCAGCCACATATTTGCCAAGTCTAGGGAATTCTGTACTTCCGAAGAAAAACATTGATGATAAAGGCAGTATTTTATGTAATTTGTTTGTTTGTGTTTAGTAGAATGTTTCTCGGTTTTGATAATTAAAAAGTACTGACAGGACACTGAAATTTTAATTTCAGTTGGTGTTTCATGTATTACAAAGAAACTGGAAAAAAATCTGAGCATTCCTTCCTTTTCATTCTGTTGGCTTAACTTGCTTGTATTTTTCAGAAGGATATTTCTTTGCAAGACTGATATTTCAAAAGAAAATAGGATGGTTTGATTTGACTGCTTGATGGCACATTTCAGGGCAAAGAACCCTAATGAAATGTTGTTTCAAGAAAATTAAAAAGAGAGAGACAAATGAACCATGTACAGTAAATAATTGTTCTAGGAAAGTCAAGGAGGTCTCTAGCAACTCAGTTTTACTAACTAAACTAAACACTGGCAGTTTACTTTGTAAAAGACCAAGTGTTTAAAATTATGAAGCTTCACAGAATTACTCTGATTGTAGGTATCTGTGGCAATGAATAGCAATATACATGTGTATAAAGTAGTAAATGGTTTGCACAGAGTAGTCTTTTAAATTACTGCTTCAGAATTCCTACAGTTATTGTAAAATATTGACTTTCTCGCAGTAATAAATTCACTTTTGGGGTTGCTTGCCACTGTCTGAATACCAATGTGATGTAAATGAAGAAGTGACACTTGGTGACTGGCAATCTTATGGCTGCCAGCCTTTCAGTTGGTACCAACACACAGAATCCCAATGATTTGTATGCAGTGCTAAATCACTGTATCTACTGCCTAACTGTGCAGCAGATGTATTTGACCATAATGTCTGATAGCATTCAGTAAGTAATTTCATGTTGAACCGTTTACCCAAATGCTTGACTTTTTGGCTCTGCTCACTAACAAGTTCCATAGAAATGAACCGTGGGGATACCCTGGACTCTCTTGTCTCTTTGCTTCTAGTTTTAATCTTCTTCACACTAGCAGTGGACCATTAATCCTGAAAGAAAATTTATTTGGTCTCTTAAGAGACGTTGGTTTAGTGCTCTATGCCATTACTTCAGCTCTGGACAGGCAAACAAAGATAGGTTCCGCTCTTTTCAAATCTGCTGTCATTCATCCTGATAAAGAATTCTGCAGCTTACAAAAGAACATCTTTGTTTTATATAAGTGCTGGAAATAAATAATGGTTTATAAATTAAGATTTCTGTTTGCACTATGGCAGGAACGTTTTTAGGACATGCATGAAAGGGAGTACAGTAAAGAGAAACGAATGAAACTGTATTAGTTTAAAAAGTAGAGACTAAGACATTCTGCACTGAATGAATAAAAAAACCTTTGTGTAAACTAAGGAATAATCCAGCTGATTGCTTTTTGATTGTTCACGTTAATTTAATATTGCATTCCAGGATGTGAATGTCCACAGTAGAGACCATTTCATAACTTATAAATAAAAATGTTTCATAATTTCTTACTTTCCCTTAGTATGGTGCAGAACAAGTGCTATAAGTCTGTGAGTTAATGAACAAATACTTTTGAACAAAAAGGAATGAACTGGAAAAAAAATGCAGTTCTAAAAGCTTCAGTGAGAATTTTGCCACTATATAAGAAGAAGATCTGCTCTTAAATAATTTAATTATATTTTCACACAGTCTCATCCTTCCTCTTTTCTTCCTACTTCGATATCTTTGCTCTACCACATAGATGTCAGGTCTCCTAGGTTGCTTTGGGAAAATATATTGGGAGTTCCTCCAGAGAAGATAAGCAGACCAAAACCCTCAAAGCTACATAGGTATGGAGAAGAATAAAACCAAGTGTCACTGTTAGAATTTTGCAGCATGTATCATTCCCCTTCTTAGCATGACTCTAGGTAGAAAGATCATATTGCAAACATAAAATGGCCTTTTTTAGCACAGACACTAGCCTCTGAAGTCCTTACAAAAGGGTTATATGCCAGGAAACAGGAATGGAACAAATACTACAAGAATGCTGAACATTTTTCCTTGTAACAACAGAGACAATGTTAGATTCCAAATAAAAGAGTTTAACAACCTGCCAAAGTAATAACTATTCTTTCTATCTAGTGCCTTTGGCCACGTTCATCTCTGAGGATTAATCCTGTGAGAGACATAAAGGACAGCTAAAGCTAAAGAAAACTTTTTTTCTGTTTCATGAAGATGTTAGAGGTCTTGTCAGAACAGGGAAAAATGTACAGCCTTTTCCTGTAAGATAGCTAAGATGGCTTAGGCAACGTATTTTAAATTCCAAAGAGGAACTCTTCTAGACCATTGTACCAATATTTTAAGAGGAGTAATTGACAATTGTTGTCCCCTCCTTGGCTGTATTAATCAATTAATATTATACTTGTATATTTTTTTCCAAATTTAAGTATTTGTAAACATTACTGTGTTGGTCTGCATTACATTAGTTCCTTTAATAGTGTTAAATATAGTTAAGATATCTTGCTTTAACAAACTACTTAGTTTTGCTTTCTAGACATTTAGACAGTATATTTTGACAGAAATAACTCATCTACTGCTTCACTGCCAGTGGATGAAGATCCTGAGGAACAGTGACTACCTCAAGCTCTACAACTCGGTTTCACCTCTGCAGCTCAGCTACCTGCTGTAAAGGGGAAGGTGCTGAGAGCAGGAGTTGCAGGCTGCTTGGGAAGACATCTAAACCCTAAGATAGCGATTATTTGTAAATAACCCCCAAATGGAAGCCACAATAATCTTTTCACTGTAGGATTAAGTTCCATCCTGTGTATCTCTATAGTTTTGTTTTATTAATTGGTAGTAAAAAGTTGGGGGTATATAGTTTAAATAATTCTGTATTTGCATTTCTTTTTATTTCCAGATCTGATGTTGAAGTCATGATGTCTTAGAGGACCTCTTTTCCCATATGGAAAATTTCAGAGCTAGTGCTCTGAAATCTGCATCATGTGAGTGAGCCCTGGAGTAGCACCAGCCTCTGGTTGAATTTTGTTTTCTGTAATTGCCCATCCCAACGTGTTTTAATATGAATACCTGAATATGAAAATAATTTTATTTAATTAAACTATTGACTTTAATTCTATAAAGGAAAAAGAAAAAAAAAATCAGCCAAATCACCCACCCCAAATACCCCAAATAAATTGATCAAAAAATTTTTCTGCACATGGATTTTTTGAAATAGCATTACCTTTCTGTCGTCTGAAAAATTATTAGCAAAGCAGATAATGCTATTCATAATCAATCTGAATTTTCTGGGGTGGGCCAAGTGTTATGAGGTTGTTCTTATTGAGAACAGGCAGCTTTAAATTCCATAAAAATAGTCATATTTACTGATTATTTTAAATTGCAGACAATTCTTCTAGTTTGTTGTGAAGTTTTGTGATGTGAAGGAGCATGTTTAGGAGCATATTTCACTCTTGACAGTAATAATACTAAATTAATACATCTCAGCAAGATTCAGAAAATCTGGTTCAAATTTAGTGCTACTTATACAAGCTTTGCAGAATAGTAAGAATTAGCAAATCATGTCATGGTTCCAAATTAGTAAAATAGATATTTAGGTGCTGTTAAAAAACTGAGTTAAAATGTGAAAATGCTATGAAAATATTACTTTGTGTGTTCGAGGACAGTGAATATTTATTCTACAGAGGTTGAAGACTGGCTGCACTTTTGTATTTTTTTTTTCCTGAAACATATTCTAACTTAATCCGTATTATAATATCGATGTTAAATGAGTTTTTAATAGACACAGAACAAAAGTTTCCCTAGGCTAAGTTCTATTTCCTGCTGTCCCACTGCTGACCCTCCGATTCTCACTGAAACAGAGTTTACTGAAGGAAATCTCTTGACACGTGAAGGTGGGAGGTGGCTGTGGGGGTGGATAGATGCGTAGTTTTCTCTCCTCTTTGATACTTATATCTTCCTTTCTCAGCTGACAGAAGGTGGTAAACACCTAGCTTCGTAAGCTGGAAGAGGGTATGCTGCAGATTCACACAGCTCCAGAGAAATGTGGAGGGATGTGAGAGAATATCAGCTTCTTTAGGCTAGTTGGGCAGACGGTCTTACTACGGATTTTAAGAAGCGACAGTGCAAATCATTCATTTTGATACAACAAAATCAGCTAACTCACCCATCTACTGGGGAGATCTGATGAGTGTGTGTTGTATGGGCCTTATCTCATCTAGGCTTCTTTTTAAGTGATAACGGTACTTCAATAAGAATGTAGTGTTAGTATAATGTTTCTCTAATTTGTTTATACTTAAACATTTTTTTCTTTGGAGAGGCTCCCTGTGTAGAGAGACCCATCTGCAACTAATTTCTCCTTATTAGCTTTTTCTTGAGAAGTTTTATTACTAGTTTTTAACCGTCTCTTGCTGTTGCAAAGGTGGCGATTCCCTTACTTACATCTCCAATAGCAGTTAGGAAAGATTAGATATCTATCCCTAAATGTACTCATGGGACAACAAAGTATAAGGATATTAGTATGCGCATGTGTGTGGAGGAAACTAGCACCAACCAAACTGATTTTCAGTTCTGTGGACATAATTCTTGGTTAATTGTCAAGTATGCAACCTCTCAAAGACTAGAGGCTTCTCCTATGTGATTGCTTTAGCTCTTTATTTGTAAAAGAGTTTTTGTCAAAGACTTTTCACGTCCTTTCAGAAAGTTGCATGCAAAATGGTTTTCATTTTATGATTTCAGCTTTCTTAGCAAAATATAATTGCTTCTGACGGTAATATTAAAGTTCTCTGTGGAAGTATCAAGATGCACAGAGATTAAACACATCCAAAAAAAGGGAGAAAACGAATGACCTGTACATTTATATGAAATATTCATTGGGTTTCCCTTTAAATGAGGGTAATTTTGGAGATATGCTGCATTGACTTTCTTGTATATCACATTACACTGGATTGTATGTCTCATTACACTATGTTATCACTTCATGGTATTATAGTTTGCATGGTAACAGTGAGAGTATAATATAATGTGATGATGTACTGTAGCTGTGAAATACTATTAAATGATGACACTCTAGGGATTCAATAAAATACACCATTTCACTAATCTCAGTTTCAGAATCTGTAGGAGAGTGCTGAGGGAAATACTTGTCTTGAAAGGATTTTCTGGGTTTACTTACCTCATTTGTGACCCGTATGGCTTACTGCTGAAATTGCCATTTCCATAGGATTCTGCTATTGGAGTTGATACGTAGACTTTGCTTGTCTCCTGCAGTAATGCTCCAGTAATCCGTTAACTGCATGCTGTTAAAGGAGTGGGATCTCTTGCAGAGATGGTCATTTAGTTTAGAAGATTACGAATGCCTCCACTTGCTGCTTGACCTCATCTCTGGTGCAAGCTGAGTATTTAAAAGACAGATTGACCTTGGAAGGCTATGAACACTGACACTTTAAAAGCAACAACAACAAAACCCTCAAACATTATACACTTTCCTGTATCTCTATTTTTGTCAAAAACTGTCAAAGCAAGTCTGTGTTCAGTTTTTCCTGTTTTAAGACCACTGGAGGAGTACTCTACCAATATGAAATACAGGGTGATCAATTGTCTTGCGTTACAAAACATATTTAACCTAAAGTTATCATGATTCATACACTGAGCTTCTAATCTGATCATACAGGAAATTATTACTTTTAATCTTCATTTACAACAGCAAATGTACTTCATTGTTCAAGGAGGTTCTTAAAATGTTATGTATCTATGACAGATACACAGCTTAGCCGCTGGCACATGGCTAACAAAATTTTTCATTTTAAATGATATGACATTGAATCTCAGATTGGCTATCATCAGTATTATACAAAGTAGATGGATGCCTTGACAAGCCTTCTTTGTGAGTAGTTTCTCACTTATCTGTGTTATTTTCCTGTCATGAGACAGAGTAGTTGGAGAAGTGTTGGAAGAGAGGTCTTGGGGTTACTTTTTTTTTTTTTTCTTAATTTAAAAGCGTGTAGCCATATATAGCTGCTACATATATTTCCTTTGGTTAAATGGAAAGAATATCTTAAAGCATTTTCAAGAATTTTAAGTGCTTCATCGTATCTGATATTTGTGCCCTACATTGCTGTTTTCCCAGTGCTTCGGGATCCATCTCATGGAAATAATTAACAATTACATTTTTTCCCTCTTCTCCTCCAAGAGCCAATTTGTGGAGCAAGCGAAGAATGACACCTTCCTCTTCTTCTGCGAGGTAAATGTTTTCTGTCTTGTTGCAATGACTCCTCAGTATCTTGAACATCCTTGGGTAATCAGAATGCTCATACTGGTTTGTCTCCCAAATCCGTTTTTGGCTTTTCCTAAGGTTATCAGACTATTTCGGGAGACCACACAGGGGTATGGCCTGAGGTAGTGTGGTCATGGGTGCAGGGTGCACGGGAGAACATGGGCAGGTACCTAGAATGGTTTTCACCTTGGATAGTGTGGGATCTGAATATGACATAAATAGTATGGCATAAGGGGAAAAGATTGTACTGGTTTTGGCTGGGATAGAGTTAATTTTCTTCACAATAGCTGATATGGGGCTGTGTTCTGGATTTGTGCTGAAAACAGTGTTGATAAGACAGGGATGTGTTAGTTATTGCTGAGCAGTGATCACACAGAGTCAGGGCCTTTTCTGCTTCTTCCCCCACCCCACCAGCGAGCAGGCTGGGGGGGGCACAAGGAGCTGGGAGGGGACACAGGCAGGACAGCTGACCCCAACTGACCCAAAGGGATGTCCCACACCATAGGATGTCATGCTCAGCATATAAACCTGGGGGAAGAAGGAGGAAGGGGGGACGTTTGGAGCGATGGCGTTTGTCTTCCCAAGTCACCGTTCGGTGTGATGGAGCCCGGCTGTCCTGGAGATGGCTGAACGCCTGCCTGCCCATGGGGAGTGGGGAGTGAATTCCTTGGTTTGCTTTGCTTCTGCGCACAGCTTTTGCTTTACCTATTAAACTGTCTTTATCTCAGCCCACGAGTTTTCTCACGTTTATGTTTCTAGTTCTCTCCCCCATCCCACTGCAGGGCGGAGCGAGCAAACAGCTATGTGGGGCCAGGCTGCCTGCCGGGGTTAAACCATGGCAATAAGGCAAACTGGAAGAATGGAAATAGGTGGGCAAAGACCTTTACATCATTATTCCCTGTATCTGAATAGCTACAGTGTGACGAAGCATTTATACCATGAACTTGCTCTACTGATTTTGATTGTGAATTACACTGCCTTTCATGAGGTAAACAAAGTATCATAGAATCATAGAATCATTTAGGTTAGAAAAGACCTTTAAGATGATCAAGTCCAGCCATCAACCCAACACCACCATGCCCACTAAACCATGTCCTGAAAAAGTAAGAGTACAAAAAACATTCATGGTTTCATTGGAAAGCATTAGTAATAATTTGCATGCTAATTTACTTCTGAAAGCTAATGAGAGACATCAGTTCTTTGTAGTTCTGTATTATAACCATGCCTTTGATTATCTCCTTCATTACCTCCTCATACTACATTACGTCTTGATCTATATGTACTAGCCATTTTATAGATCTTGAATTTGCAACAGCATTTTCTGTCAAAAATTCGGTACAGTAATAACATCTAATGACCTGCTCTGCTCTGGCTGTAGATCTAGTTAACTGGAATTTAGAAATATTTTTCAGTTTCTGATATCTTTTACCAATAGCTACTGATTTATTATTTGGAAATGTTTTACTATGTTAAAAAAATTTCCATTTATTTATGTTACTATGTAAGAAGCTGTTGCTGTCCTGAAGAAATTTGTCATTTATCTCCTTGACTTCATATGTGCCCTCTTAATACAAACTCTGAAAAATAAATGTAGTGATTCTTCTACTGCCTCTCTTTTATGAAATGGCACTGTTTACAATGTTTCAGTCAGCTTTGACTGTGTTCGTAGTGCTAATACATATACAACACTAATTTATGTTTCTGTTTGCAGCTGAATTTTGGTTTTAGCCCTCTTAGAGCTTTTCTAAAAGTCATGATGCTATGTGATTCTCAAGGTTTGCTTTAAGTGCTTGCAGGATGTGAGTTTTTCACACATAAAAAATGCCTTTAGTGTTTCTTTTGTATGTGTTCAGTCCATTCTTCATCATAAACAATTGGTTTTGGTTTTGTATTTGTGAATTGGAGTTACTTGGGACTTGCAGTACAACCCCAGTGATTTCTCCTTTACTACACTCAGCATTACCTCACAAGTTTTCGTTACACTGCAGGTAAGACTTCAGCAAAACTTGACCAAGCCACCTCACTGGTTAAATGCTGGCCAAACCCTAATTATTTGTCAGTAGAAACCTAGCATAAACACTGCAGTTGACATTTCCTCTTTTGTGCAGGTTTTGTGCTTTCCTGCATTTGTACCGCTCGGTCCTTCCTGAAAAGGGCAAACAATAGAAAGTCAAAATGATTGACTTAAAACTCTTTTGGACACAATGCCTCTGTCTATGGTTAATTCATCCATTTACCCCCTAAGAAACTGTGGTCATCCCTGTCCGAGCAGATCCTCGGCTGATTTAAAGGTAATGTTCAGGGTTCATTAGAAACCACACTGTCAGGTTTCTGAGAAGCTGTCCGCCGAGTACCAAATGCCAGAGAACAGTTTTCTTAATCACGCTAAAACGTTGCCGTTCGTTTCCACCTCACTGGAAAGACTGTTAGTTAAGGCACGAACAACCACGTTAATGTTTGCGCTAGGTTGATCGGAACAGCGAAACAGGTCCGCCTCTGTGCTGCCTGGCTCTTTGTGTGGAGCAAACCGCCGTGACCAGGCGGCACAAACAAGGCCGTGCCGGGGCCCCGTGACGCCATACGGCTCCCAGCCTGCCGTGCCGGCCTGGCGAGGACGCGGCCCCCGCGGGCCTGCTTGGCGGGCAAACGCTGGCAGGCTCCGGCCTGGCGCCGCTGCTCTGACAGTGCAGGGGCCCGGGGCATTCTAAATAGCTCTCTAAAATAGATATCGGACAACTAAATAGTTTCTAGGGTGTCGTGGTTTAACCCCCAGCCAGCAACTAAGCACCACGCAGCTGCTCACTCACTTCCCCCCCCAGGGGGATGGGGGAGAAAATCGGGAAAAGAAGTAAAACTCGTGGGTTGAGATAAGAA
>JANXJC010000008.1:2449799-2466088 GCA_027564655.1 Leptodon cayanensis | reverse complement strand
TACATTTTAGGGGATTTCAGCTGAGCCTCTGATATCGTCTGAAAGAAGTAATAATGGATGGCAAAGCCGGTCTTGCTCCTACAATATCTGCTCGCTAAAATCCCTTCAATAGATTTCGGTAGGCTACCACGGTTTCCTGACACTCAAGTTTAATCCTGGATATCTTTTCTGGCTTCCTCCATTTTTTATGGACTTCAGGCAATCTATTAACAACCTTCTTTATTTTACAGCTGTGAAAATGGCGTTGGTGGTTATTAATGAATACATTGCCAGAAAAGTGGCATTTCTTGGTGTACTTACAATTTAAGGACCTTATGAATATATTGCACCTGCTGCTGTACTCCAGTAAAGCCCAGTGTTGTCAGAAAAATTGAAAAAAACAATTCTTCAGTTTAACATAAAAGAAAATATCAATTATTCCATTTAATACAAAAGAAAAGATTTAATTTTGAAACTAAAGTTATTTAATGCGGAAGCTGTTACTTGACAGATGATTAATTCTTTCTCTAATAGTGTGATCATTACTAGTCTTGAAATCTACAGATCATTTCTTCCTACTTTATAACACACTACCATTACGCTTAAAAGGACCAGTGTTTCTCACTTCTCTGCTTTGCAGCTTCTGCTGAGTGAACAGGCAAGAAGGCAGAGGAGGTAAAGTCTTTTGATTGGGCGTTTTTGCTGTTACCATAGAGACTCATTGAAAAACTCAACTAAATGTACTCCTTAAAATGTCAAACACAGGAAGCAGGAGGGAAATTTCAGTGGAAAAATATATGAAAAGCATAAAGCTGTTATATTAGCTAAACTCACTGTGCCACTCCTTCATTCATTGTAGGTTAAGTAAATCCTGCTTCTGAACCGAAGGGAATTATTTCCTTCAAATATGGGCTTTCAATTACCTTTGAGATATGAACTCTAAACTCTTTGGTAGAAGATGAAAATTAACTGTATCTGCCAATGCCAGTCTTACATGAAGTTTAATTAATTTGGATTTGATTTTTCCTCTCACTTCAGTTTTTTTTAAAAAAAAAGTAAACACATGAGCAATAGTCTTGCAATCCGCAGAACACTAGGCGTACCTCTGATTTTATTACTGAGGGATAAGAATAAGCCAAATTCATTTCAGTATCACAATTTTTTTATTAACGATTTTCCATGCTGGAGTTGGGCTTTCAGCAAGGGGCCAGTGGGCAATGAAGCCAACAGAGCCGTGGGAGCGGGTCAACTTTGCTGCCCAGCTGGGAGATGGTGAGAGCTGGGCAGTGCCCAGTGCAGCCAGCCTCTGCCCTCCCGCTGCGCTCTCAGCCTGGCCCGGGTTTGCCTTTACCACCTTCCTCCTCCCTCATCACTTAAGGAGCTTGAGGAGGGCTATTTGGAGAAGGGTCCTCACTATCAGCAGCAATGCTAAACTACAGAAACCCCCCAAACCTCATATCAGATCGTATCGTCATTTTTTTTATAGAAAATTATGTGTGCATGATGAAATATAAATGTAAGATGAAAATTGTGCATTACGTGGTTTGCAGGAGAATTAATATATAGTTGCCTAAAAGACCAATGGGGATCAATTTTAGAATTAATATCCTGTCAGTTCTGGGTAGCCCTGTCATGCAGACTAGAACACTTTAGCTGGAGTGGATATATTAAGTGCAGTATTTATTTTGTGGTCTAGAGTATTGGGCTATGGGCCAGGATTACCAAGTTCTTTAGTCCTTTCCCAGGTTTTGACAAATATCTTGGAGAATTTCACTTGACCTTCCTTTCTTTTTGCTTGTTTATCTGTGAAACTGCCGCCATGGCACTGAGTATGTAAAAATATTCCATATACCTTAGGCCTAATATTTTAGTAGTTAATCTTGAAAAAACATGTTTTCTTGTAATTCCTTATAGCTGAATGAATGGCATACTGTAATGAATTAATAGACATTGAAAAAACGTGCGTATTTTTTCACTCATGAGTCTCAGCTAAATTATTTCTTCTGTTGGAGGGTAGATTTTTTTTTCCCTGTAACAACCTCATGTTTGAAAATCAAGATTCCTATGTAACGATAAACATTTGGTAATATGTAATATTTGAATTGTGTTTAAGATCTAATAATGATTATTAGTAAAAACATAAAGCTTTGTTAGTTGTGTGGAACAGTGCGAGTTTTACAGTTTGGGTTTATATCTTCTAAACTGAAATATTTCAGAGGTAGAGCTTTTATGACAGTGGAAATTTCCACCAAAGACTTTACTTAAAATAACTAGCAACTGAACACAATAGAATGAACATGTAAAAATCCTCAACATATTATTTTTTCCTCTTTTCTTTTTCAATGCCAAAATGAGAGAAGAGACAAATAAAAGGCAGAAAAAGGAGAAAAATTTATGCAAAACCTTTTTTGTAAAGAAAAGTTTTTTCAGCATTACTTGAAAAATATTGTGAGTTTTATGGTTTTTGCAAGTTCCTGGTTTTCAAGTCTCTCTCTTGTTAAAAGATATTACATAGTATCAGTAATTTTTCTATTATGAATAACTTTCACAGTTATCTAACCAGATTGTCTCAATACATCCATTATGTTGTAATTCTTATTGATGCATACTGAACATGATAAATATGGAAATTCCTGTTTTGACACTGTATCATGTTAAAATAAATAAACCATATGAAAGACAACTTTAAAAAAATGAAATACTTGTGATTTTTTGAAGATGTATCACATTAGTGCCTAGGGTGACAACTCTTAATCCTTTCTGCAACAAGGGCTATCTGTCACAGGAGTAAAAAAAAAGGCTTTTATTGAATTAACAGGAAAATAGTATCAATAATCTAACAATGGGAAATGCCTTGGGAAATCTTATCTGTGGACTTTAATAGTCTAGTTCTACCTAACGAAAAAAATGTTTCCAGAGATATTTAAAGTAGCTTGTAAAATGAACCAATTTTAAATCTCATCTCTTTTCTAATGAGTGTTGTGCATCCTCTGTTCATAAGAAGGAGGCTGAGAGAGAGACACTTGTGCTGTGACACAGTGCTAAGTCCCTGCTTAGAAGAAGAGAGGACAAATAACACAAGATGCTCTACAGGTGTGAGGGACAAATCACTCATTGCCTTTTTCACCTCAATTTCTGTCAAATTAGTAAGAGTAAATTCGGAAAATCTTAGTTTATTTCCCCAGACATTAACAAATATCTACAAATACAATGACCTATTTTGTTGATAAACAGCAGTCTCAGAATGAATGTGTTTGAGAACAAACTCTTTTTATGAGGTAATTGCCTTAAAAAATCCTGCCATTGGCTATCCAAATGAACAAACTCGGATGATATCTGGACAATTTTTTGAAATTTAATCAGGAACATAACTTTGGTGCTTACTTTCAGGAAACAGTGTTAAAAATTATTGCCTTTACAGAAATTCAGAAAAAGAATGTTGTTTACTTTTCTTGCTGCTGTAATTTGAATTTTGTTTTTCATGGCTACTGTTCTGTTCTATGTTGCAGTAAAATGCGTAATTTGAAAATCAATGAAAAGTTTTTTCCCATAAACCACAACACCCTCCAGAGGTTTATTTGGCTCTATATAGGTCAAAATCTGTGAGCTTGCAGTATTTGTAAAATACCAGTGGTAACTTCTTAGATTGTCACATCAAAATTGTTCTTAGGTCTCCAAGGAGAGTTCAGACTCTAGTGTCAGGAGCAACAAAGGTAAGGGCAACAATTATGTGTCAGCTCTACTATATCTTCAAAGAGGGCATTTTGCCAGTTTGACATGTTGGCTGAAAAAGCCTCACACATACAAATCATTGTTTTCTTTCTAATTTATTTTTGGAGATGTGGTAGAACCTGAGATGAATCTATAAAAACAAATAGGACAAGAGCAATCATATAAGACCACCGTATATGTAGTCACTGATGGACTGACATTTAGTTCACTTTCTTTCAGCTCTTGGAGCAGAAGTTATATGCCAATCTTTTCCCCTGCTTTCTGCAGTTATAAGTTTTTTACACTGAGTAATCAACAGCTAAGGAAAAGTAAATTGCCTAAATAAAAATAATCATAAAGCAGTCTAAGGTTTCAGACTGCATGTGTTTTTTTAAAATTATTTTTAAAATTACAACCTTTACAAACAGCATTGTTTTTCTTGTTCACAAGGCTATAAAGGATTGCAGAAAAATGAAGAAAGATTTCTCATGAAAACAATATTTGATTGACTGCTGTTTCTTCTATGCTTTTAGGAAAAAAATTCTTATGTTTATGTAATGCTGTTGGCAGAAAGGTCTGTCATTTCTGCAGGTATGGAATAATTAGACAAGAGGACATAAATGAGATTACCATCTTAATAATACTAGGGAATATTCTAAGATATTGAAGGAAGGAGAAAACTCTTCAAGGGAGCAGAAAGGTTACAGATAAGAGAAACATGAATGAATTCCATTTTGGACTTGCTAAGGAAGAATTAAAAGAAATGCACTGCCTGTGAGTCTTCCTGGATAGTCTCTGTGTAGAAAAAAATTTAGAATAAGGGGACACCCACAGAGGTATTAGTCCATGACTTTTTTGGGGGGGGGGGGAAAAAGAGAGAGAGTCAGAGAGAGAGCTTTCAAGAAGAAATAAAGTCCTGAAAGACTGAAGTCCTGAAGAAAGAGTGTGAAAGAAATGGTGAAATTTTCACTGGCCTAAATGGAATTTAAGTGTTCAGCTAGCAACTTCTGACCAAATTCAGCTTCAAACAACTCCAGACAGGCAGGACACCTTACTTTGACATTGATTTAAGACAAAAAAAAATAAGTTATGCAACTGCTGGAACTGGGTGTACTAAACTTTAAGATTGTTAACGCAGTGCACAGCTCACTGATGTTCTACATTACCTCAGGGAGACAATTGCTCTTTCAAAAAGGATAAGTATGCATATGTAGAAATGACTCATGATACACATTTACACTCTGAACTAATTATTATTTAATGAGTGCTTGATAAAAAAAGTAAAACCTCAGAAGGGGTAATTTCCTTTTGTTTTATTGCATGAATAAGAGTCATGTAAAGCCAGCTGTGTAAATGTGTATTCTTCTTTCAGGCATGTTATTCTAGGCAGAACTAGTAGCACTCTCTATTTTTAGAGTTGCCTGATACTCCCTGCTGTGCAAAGCTGTTTATTATACGAGCTTTGCCAAACTTTCCTGTTTGTCCTGAAAATTATTATGGTAAACATCTTCATCAAAGTTTCTGAAAATTTTCAGTCATAAAGGTACAGCTCTGACCATGAAGCCAGAGAAAAAAGTAAATTTTGCTGCCTTAAATACTGCTTGAGACCCAGCGAAATGCTTTAATGCATTGAAATGCCCTATGGCATTGATATAACAACTTCACATGTTGCGGGCATTATCTCTTGTGTCAAGAATGACCCTTTTGCCATCTCTAATGGTGATTTAAAATTTAATTTAGTTGCACGCTTTGAACAGTTTATACGTGCTCAATAGAAGCTTACTGCTGAAGAATAACAGCTGATATCTTCAAAGAATTCATCACTGTGTGTGCTGAATCCCTTTGGTATATTGGATAGTGCCATGCTCACAGATGCTCTTATTCTCAGTGGAAGTTAGATGTTTTAGGTAAGACCTGTCCTAGTTAAGGGGCATTTGAAGAGCAGAGTGTGGCATTTGAAAAACATACAACTACTGTACAAGCGGAGTACCACATATATGCATGTTTATTGGTTTTGACACCATTTGAGTTCCTTCTGACCCAGAGCAGTATATATATGTAATCGCAACACGTCTCTAGGCTTTATTGAAAACAGGATGCCTTAGCTAAGGCAGAGTGTTCACATAATTATGGATTCTGTTACCCGCACAGAGTTTTTTAAGTCTGTTTTTCTGTGATTCATACTGCGTTATACAATGCAGACATACGTTAAAGCAAGAAGTATCCAGTGATGCTGGATATCTGCCACTGTCAAATTTTTTAAACAGAAATACTGTTCTGCTGTCTAATTTGAAAAAACAGGAATGGACAACTGACCTTTCATGCCAGTCGTGCCCCTGAGCCTCCACTCAATGAAGACCTAGAAAGTTTACTTGTCCCAGCAGAGGGATGTCCTGGGACATTGTCACAGTGCTGCTCAAATAGTGACATGTAATAACACCAAATAAAGTCCAAAACCATTCAAAAATATGATGTGACTTCCTAACCATTTATGGAACTCCTAGAAGTCTATTATAAGGATGACATGATCCACAAGAAGGGGAAGAGACAATATTTGCCTCCTTTTCTTTTTCTACTTATTACTACACTTTCCAACTGTTGATAACATCCTCAATGTATAAACTATGTTTACGGTAAACTACTGACCTCTTCTGAAAGATACTTGTAGTTTACTTTATCAAATAAATTGTTACTGGCTGCACAAAGTTCAAACACCTATAGAGTGAAGGAGAACATTTAATACAATTGGATATTTTGGGATCTGTAATTAGGTCGTATTTGAATGGACATAGAAAAGAGACACCCATATCCTACAAGGTATTAATTAAAAGTATTTAGATGCTTATTTAAAGCTATTCTATTGCATTACAGAACAAGAATAAGATTACTAAAATAGAAATTAACATAAAATTTACAAGGCAATATTAGCCTGTTAGAAATGTGCCTAGTTGTCAATCCCCAGTTAAGTGCTCAACTTTACTTGTCGATAAAATCAGAAGGCAAAATGTCCAAGCCAGTGTAAAAATGCTAGAATCACTTGCAAGTATAACCTAAGAGTAAAGCAAACCAATTGGGGTGGGTGAGAAGATTCTGAGCTCAGTAATAAAATAAAACTATTCTATTATGACTTTAAAGCCCCTAAAAACAATAGGGGACCTTAAAGTTGATCTCAGAACACAACTCTATGAGGTGTTATCTCTGCAAAAGAAAAAAGAGTTATCAAAAATTCTTTTAAAGGTTAGAGCTTTATTCAGCTATAGGTCACAAAGAGCTGAGGTGTTAAAGTGCCACACTGTCACCAGAAAGAGTCCCTCCATCAGCTTCATTCAGTATAAGGTCTTACCTAAAAGAAAGTAATTTTATTGAGAAATACAAAAAGAGGATGAATCAAAATGGTATTGGTGCACCTTTTTTTTTTTCCCCTCCATGGTTATTATCAGGAACAAAAGACTACTAAAAGTCATAATAAGGTGAGCAATATCTATTTACTGTAAATTTCAATCATCTAAAAATCTGAATATTACTGTTGTGCTTATTGATCTAAACTAAGGACTGATTATTTTCATATATTAAAAGGTAGAAATGGATGCTTCTTAATGAACAACACTTAATGGTAACAAGAAATGAATATCTAATATTTGTAAAATACATTTTGCTGTTACTACCCTGCATGTCAGCTGAGTGTAACACTTGGTTGCAAAGGGACAGAACACCTATTTTAGACCTCTGGTGGATTAGGTTGCCTTAGCCAGATGGTGTGTGTGGGGAGAACAAGGCAGCTGATAAAATGATCTTCCCTCTGCTATAAGAAAGTAAACAGAAGAGGACCTAGACATGGCGCAACTGAGATTTCACCTCCACAGAGGTTTGGGAATTATACAAAACCAGGTCTATTTCCCGACTTTGAGGCAAATGAAAGAGCTACGGCCCAAAGAGGCAAGCATTTTGTGGCAGTTTTTACACCACAAATATGCATAGCTGAGCCTACCAGCTCCCAGCCATCGGTGGAACGGTGAGAGTGTTTGAGGAACCTTGGCTCCACGCTGCAGCAGTGCTACTCACGTGGGACACAGGCATGGGGGCTGAGTGCAGAGAAAGGTGTTACATGGGGCAAAAAAAAAGGACATAGGCATCTAGGACTGAAATGAGACCTGAGAGCTTTTTGGTCCCTTGTGGAGAGAACACCACAGAGCACCTCTGAAGTACGGTGCTTCCTTTAGTTGCTGCGGACATATACTAGTTATATAGTGGCACGTGCTCAGGGTTGTGACTATTGACATGATGCAGTCCTGACACACAGATCAAAACCACTCCTTGGTTAAGCAAAACTCGCAGTGGGTATGTGGAAACATCCAGTCATAACTCTGAAATTAAAACCAAGTCAGGTTTTCTATCTAAATATATATTTATAAGGCTTTATATAGACAAAAAGTATTTGCCTTTTAAATGGAAGATATGAAAAATATGAGCTACATCAAAACTGTGGAATATGGATCTGTTTCATGGTACCTGGATGTACGGTGGCTGCATATCAGAATGAGACCTGAGAGTGTATCTTGTCATACGTTATCATCCCCTCTCCACTGCTTCTTCCTTTTTCCACTGGATGAAAATGTGGGTGCGTGACCAGGAAAGGATTTACTGAACACTCCGGCTGTTCATGAGAGCAGGTTTATTGGAGCACACCATAAAGCATACATAGCTGAGATGCTGCCACCACTCATGCTCAACTGGTTAATATTTCAGAGGTAGTCACTGACAGCAGTACATAATAGCATATTACAGTAAAGGTGGCACTAGCTGGTCCAAAGTAGATTAGTGTTTCTACCTGATTAACATAAATTCCTACAACCTAACCTGGATCAAAGTTTAACCTTTTCAAAGCTTGTCTTGAACCCACACGTGTTGCACTTGACATTTTAACAACATCTGTTTTCACTTATCTGATGTCTCTATTTCATTCTGCTAATGCTTAGAATATGTTCTTGTGTGCACACGGAATTTTATCTTTCTACTTCCCAAGTCAGTGTGGACATCTGGTGTACATGATTATTTACTCTGCCTACTGATTTTGAGGAAGGAAGGTGTTACTCTTCAGATAGGGAAGTTAAGGTACATTAAAGTTTTAACCCCCTTTTTGCAGGAGACGGGTGCATGACCATAGTCATATTTTTATAGCCACTTCTTATGGAGTCACACTCGAATGTTACTTCTGAGGAAGTGATTGTTTGTAGAGAGTGAGACAGGACAGTAGGTGCCCTTGGTATTCCAGCTGGAAAGATAAAAGAGTGCTCAGAAAGGCAGACAGGATTTGAGGCTAACATGTTTCATTAGCTTTCTTCAGGGAGGCCGGGCTTATCTTTCATTCTCTGAGCTCCAGGCAGCCGATAAGATCTTAGGGATAGTTTCTCTGGCCCAGATGTAAAATAAGTGAAAGCATTTATTTTAAGTTCTGATTTCGAAAGTTTACAATCATTGCTAATAACCTAGGACAATTTGTATCATCAGTGTTATTGACCTAATGCTGATATAGGCAGAACAGGGTTGGAAAGGAAGTTTTTCTTGGCACTGGGAAAATAGGGAAATCTTTATTATATGAGTAGAAAGGGCTTGTGTTTCTCCTATATTTATTGCAAACAATTTTACTACTAAGAGTACCATTATTCAAAGGGTTGTGTCTGGATAAAGCTGTCCTCATACAAGAGGAAAGAGGGAATCTTGGCAGCCCTGAGCATAAATTTATCCTCTCCCTAAACAGCATTAAATAGTACAGCCATTTTCCCACAAAGTGCAAAACACTACCTTGTAAGAAATGACAGTGAAGATATACAACACACACATACACAGATACACAAAAACCCACTTGTACAGTGGAAAATGGTACTAATCTTATTCAAACTGCATAATAAATGCATCGAGTCAGCAAGCATGCAATTAATCACACTAGTTTAATGAAATAGAAGAATATTAGGTTTGGCAATGGGGAAGAGAATTTCTGTTACTCAGATAAGCAGCCGGTTGAGCCTGTTCTGGTGACTGGAAAAACCCGAAGGCTCATCTCTAGACCCAAGAGCAAGTTGCACAACAAAATTTGAGCCCCTACAGCCAAATTCTCCCTCACAAAGAGGGACGTCTCATCTTTACCACCTATTGGGAACACTCCTTGGCCTCTGCAGTCCCCTGGTCATTAGTGTAGTTGTGGTTATTGTCTTGTATTGTAGATTTTTGTCTAGAAGGGTGTTTGCTGGTGTGAGCCCAAATCGTGTCAGGCAATGGGATAACTGTGAAGTGGTGTGGATTACTGTGGACCATTGCTGCATACTATGTGTAGACCCATGCCCTGATCATAGTTTACTGGTATAGATGTAGCCACAGACAATATGATTCCAGTTTTGTATGTGCTTAGTAAACAAATGATGCTTAGACCATATCACAGCCATATTGTGCTATGTCTGATCAGCATTAGCCCTACTTTGACTGGGCATGTAGGACTAGCTGACCCTTAGAAGTGCTTTCCAACATATACTGTTCTGTGATTCCTGTAAAAGCAGTAGTAATCTTTATCCCACTCTCAGGATTGACAGGTTAAGTTATATTTACTTAGAAATATTAGTATAAAACAATGCAGAGCTTCGCTGATCTTGAAGATCATGCATGGCATGAAAATATGCCATGAAATAGAAAGAGTTTGGTTACTCAAAATTTACTGCTGTAGAAGATAAAAAAGTATGCATTACTGAGGTGTCAAACCTGCAGCGCTCAAAGTAATGTCCTAGTGGTTTCTGGGACTGTTCCTTCCCAAGAGTGAATTTTACCATGAACTGCAAAGAACACATTTCATACCATTGCACTTTAAAAATAACGATACCTCCTGTCTTGATTCAATGTTAAGTTGTTTTTTTTTTACAGTCTTCCAACAATGCATCAGTGAAAGAATCAGAAACAAGATTAAGGAGTAGTTTAAGTGACTACAGTGTTGTGAATACAAATAATTTAGATTATATGGTTTTGAATATTTAGAAAAATCACTTTTTTGTCATTCAGATGATTGTAGCAAGAGCAATGGATCTTTTTATTTCTTCATTTTACACTGTATAGGTAGCAACCTTAACTTGTCAGGAAAGAAAATGATCCCCTACCTTCAGAACAATCATAATTCAGACATGGAACATTATTCCCACAGTTTGGGTTTTCTTCCATTTTTCTGACTTATCACAGACTGAATAAATAACTTCTGACTTTTTTTCTTAACACAGGCATGTCTGGACACCAACTTTTTAACCTTATTATGTCCAGTGCTTGAAGGGGATAAAAAATAGTTTGCACATAGATTCTAGAGGTTGATTTTTGTTTTGTTCGGATAATTTCAACTCTGCCAAAGTTCCTTTACTTAGAAATGACAATTTCTTCTTCCATTATCCTTCTTATGTCATTCCAATTTTCATCATTTGCAATCTGCTTTACAATACTCGGAAAGAAAGAGACCATGCTACAGGGTACTCTGCTTTTACTGTCTCAGCAAGTATCTTGACAGAGATATTCATAATGTGAGATAGCAGAATAACCAATGCTATAAATGATTCATGACATTTTGCATTCCTGTATAAGGTTGCTGCTCGGTAAAGCTCTGACTCCCAAGACTGAAGTGTTTGGGTCCTAGCAAAGAGGGTCCATGGAGCTCTTCATTTCCACGGATTTCAGCATGCTCTTGGCATCAGGTTTTTCTCCACCTTCTCTACCACATTTTCAAGGCACAAGTTCTCTGAATCAGCTTATTTTATACAGTATAGCTATTTAAGAGTTAGCTGTCTAAATCACCTTAGATTTCCTTTACTGTAAACAATGACTATTTGCCATCTTCAGTGGTACATTTCACCCTAAAATAGATGGCTCTTTCACCATCTCATGAAAAGGAGAAATTGTGACAAAAGGTAAGTCTGAGTTACAAAAATCTTTAATAACTCAAGGACTTAGGGTTTACAGATGCACAATGGTTAAAAACACGTCCCAAGCTTTTAAATTGCCTTGCTGCCTATGTTGAACCCCTTTCTTCTCAATTGTGCCTTGTTTATAAATTTCATATTAGACAAAGAATGCAAGAACTGCTTTATAGAATCAAACCAAAGTTCAACATATTTTGGCATCCTGTCCTTGGTAGCTAACACCAGTGTTTAGGAAATGTAGCAAGTACAGGGTGATCCACCTTTTAATCAACTCTCCATTTCTGGTAATTAACTACTTAAAGACTTCCTGTAAAAATTACACCTGAACTGTTGTATTTAATATTCACTACCGGCCTAAATGCCTGAGAGATTTGTTGAATCCCATTTCTGAATACAATTTCACCTTTGACATCCAAAGGCACTGTAGCAAAGAATTCAACAATGTAATAATGTGCTGTGTGAGGAAAAAAAGTGCTTGTTTATTGCATATTTGATAAGCTTTTTGGGGCAGCCCATAGTTCTCATGTTAGTATAGAGACAGTGTGATTCCCAACCACATATACCATTTCTTTTTCAAAATGTTACAGATCTTGATCCTGTTTTTGCTCAGTCACGCCTTCCTGGTCTCAGTTACAGTTTATATGGAAGTGATGACATATGTTTGATAATCAATGTATTATTCTTCTCTGTAACTTTTTTCTAGTTCTGCCATGCTATGATTTTAAATCACAGACAATATTTTTAAAATAACAGTCCAGATTACAGGTATTTATTGAAGTTTTCTAGGCTCCGTTCCATCAGGATATTTCCAAAGACTCTCTTTGCTTTTTGACTACCTATGCATATTAAACATATTTTCCCAGATACCTGTCTAGATTGATCGAAGACTTCTTCCTGTACATCCAGTTTAGAGACTATGATTATATAACTAAGGTTTGTGGGAGGTTTTTTTGTTTGTTTGACTTCTGTGTGCATTATTCTATGCTTACTAATTTTGCATTTCATGTACCATTTTATCCTTGAATCACTGACTATGGAGAAATCTTCTTGAGCTCTTTACAGACAACTTTGATTTTGATTATGTGGAGCAATTCTGAATTATTTGGAAACATCACTGCCTCGCTATTTATCATGTTTCCAAACATTTGTGCGTATATTGAGCAGCCAAGGTCCAAACTTAAGAAATTCCTGTGAGAGCTTGTTGAAAGCTTTTTGAAAATAGAAATATAATTAGACCATGTTTATCCACCTACTCAGTGACACTTTGAAAAAACAGATAGATTTGTAAGGCATGATTTTCCTTTCAAATCCCATATTAACTCATTATCAATATACTGTATCTATCTGTGTGTTTACTAATTCTTTTCTTTGCATAGGTTTTACCAGTTAGACTGGTACATATTAATCAAATCCTTAGTTCTCACCAACAGCCATTTTAAATGCTTTGTCATATTTGCCACCTTCCATTCCTCTGCCCACAAGAACTGATTTAAAGAAACAGGTTACACATGATAATAAAGATCCTCATAGCTTCATATCAGAGTTCTTTAAGTGTCTGTTGAAAATTACTTAGTCCTATTCAGTGTACTTGTTTATTTAGACCTTCTTTTAAAAAAAAAATCCCACTTATGAAAGCTAATGGAAGAACTTCCTCAAATTCATGCTGTAAAATGAAGACCTGATGTGGGAATTATCTGGATTGCCTTTGAATTGAGCACAATACCAGAAATTCACTTCTCTTTTCTGCAGTCTTCTCGTGCAACCTTTTTGTATGAGTGTTCCTCATACACATCCATCATCTGCTGATCCTTTTCATTCTCTGAGAAATCTTCTGCTTTTGATTTGTTTGAAAAAGATTTTAGTATGAGCCTTTACACCTTTAACATACAGATTCTCAACATATTTTTTGACTTGACTTATTATAGTTTTAAATTTGAATTGCCAGTTTTATGCTCTTTTACATCTCTCATGTTTGGATGCAACTTCTGTTTTTTGAGGCCTAATTTCCCCAGAAATTTGAAGTCTATATTAAGACTCACACATTCTACCTTGACAATTTCATAATAATTAGCTTTCTCACATTTATGCAGTTCCTCTTTTCAGTGAACTTTGTTAACACTTTTCTCCCGATAAGATGTAGAATTTGAATACATTTTGATCGCAGTGTCCACAAAGTAACAACTCGAAGGTTCATCAAAAAGGGGGCAAGTGCATTTCATTGTGCTCTCTGGAATCCTACCCCTCCAGCTGTCTGGTTGCAACTTTCAAAGTGTTTCACAATTCCCTTCCTATGCATGGTTTTCTTCTGTAAGAAATCTGAATATATCAAGAAAAAGGAAGGGGAAGGAGGTAAAAAGTTGTGGGAAGTTTTCTGAGATTTTACTGTACAGATGAAGCCAGAAAGATAGATTTTGAACAAAAATTAGTATGATGCTCAGGATTAGATCAGGAGTTGCCTTTTTGTCTTGTGTTTCTCTGAGCCTCCAAGAAAAGGTAATTTATAATGTCTAAAAATGTAACTCCCATATCACAGCTTGACTTGAATTTTACCCAGCATACATAAGAGTAATTGAAATCTCTAATTACCTTTGTGTTTCAATCTTTGCAGATCCCTAATTTCTCTTTGTATTTTGTAGTTGCTTTATGCCTTTAATAGCAAGTTTGAACCCAGTCCAAAAACCAGCATATAGTTATTTGAAGGTTGCTATTTCCTGAATATGTGCAGTAAGTTTGAATTCAGCCTAGTTCTTTCTGTGAATGAGACCATTTCAGAAATATCAATATCCCAGCAGAGTTCTTATCCATATCCAGAACACATACCAAAGAAGGAATTCAGGTGACATATGAACTAATATGGACAACCCAGTATTGTGTCCTTCAAGTCATTATTACTAACATAAAAGACAATAGACAGTATATGGAAAAGTAGAACTGCTTAAGACACACAATACATTTGATGTGTGTTACTATTATTGTCCACATTGAAACATTAACTCAGTCAATCAAATGAAAATCTTATCTTTTTCATTATGGATAGTAGGTCAGCCTACCAGGATCCTATGGGAAAACAAGCATATTCTTTTTTTCAGTAAAAACCTGCTGGAATTTCAAATTATTTATTATAACTCACTAATTCTCTTTTATTATTCCTTTGACATCAGGAAACTGTGACTTCAGTTTGATTTATTTTATAATATGTAACAGAACACACACTTTTATTATCACTATAAAGCCTCAGAGATACCCATTTAGAACGTATGGTGAAGAGACATAGTAAGTTTCTACTTTCCTGAACTTTAATATTCAATTCCGTATTTTTTTTTCAGGTAACAGTGTTGGGTTTTTTTTTTTTTCCCTTTGGATGCCCATTGTTTCTTTGCTGTTTTAGTCTTTTTAACATTTTTTTCCTCGTTAAGTTTTTTCATTTTGGATTCCACATGACATCATATTCACTCTCTTCTCCATCTAAACCATCTAAGAAAATGCAGGTCACAGAGAAAGTCACGAATCATTAGAAAGGCACATTTCATGATAATTAAACCCCCTCCACATTTCAAATATCTGAAATAGACCTAGATTTATTTTGTTAAATAAAAGTTTAAAATAGCTCTTACAAACAATTCTTTTGCTGAAAGTGTGCAGCTAATCCCTTTCTAGGACATTTAAACCAAAATATTCACTGGTAAGAAGTGGAATTTAAAAATTGTATTATTGTGGCACTGTGTGCCCTTACTATGTTAGGTACTAACCTGGGAGCATAGATAGTAAAAAGACCATAAAGACCTTACAGAGCAAGACAACGGTGTCAAGTGAATCAAACAGCATGAGGTGAAACATAACTGGTTTTGTTTGTCTTCTAGAAGATTAGCTCTGTTCCAACCTAACATACTTATATTACTTACAACTGAAGTTATCTCCTGTCCAGCAGGTATAACTTGTCAATGTTCTTTTGATGCCACCAGAGAAATGAGTCTTACGTGAAACCTGGATGTTGATAGTGGGAATCTTTATAAATGTGGTTAGGGATCACTCCACGCATAAGAAGCAGTGTGACAAAAAAAGTTTTCAAATAGTATTAAGTAATTTTTTCATGCAATAGTAAATTTGGCACAAAAAGGAATTCAACCCATTTTCACTTACTAATTTCTGTAATCATTTACTAATTCAGCTGAGGAAAAAGTAATACATAGGACTTGATTTTCAAAGGCATGATGATGTTGTATGACATACCTGCTGTAGCTTCTCCTACAATATTATGTGAGTGCAAAGGGAAGACAAATAATATGTGTGATTACCAATGGGAGCTGATCCAGCAGAGGTAACAATTTGGTAACAATTCCACCATGGTTCAAGTTAAAAACTTTAAATATTCCTTAAAACATGTAAAGATTGTCTTTTATCTTTCCCAGGACTGAATGTAGATTCAATTCTTGCAAGTATCATTTTATTCAAAAGCATAGACTGGAAGGAAATAAATAAATTATATTTCCTTCATACTTCTAGAATGCAGCATAATTTATAATCCGCTATCCATATTACACATTAACAAATAATATAAGCAAATTATATTATGATGTAGTGACGCGGAAGTCATGGACCCACCTCACGATCAATATGATCAGGTGAAAGCCAGTTTATTGTTAGAATACACACATA
>JANXJC010000008.1:2422639-2449699 GCA_027564655.1 Leptodon cayanensis | reverse complement strand
TGTTTATTCTGTTCAAGGCCTTCTAAAGGCGCCTGCAATGCTCTTGTGAACAGCGTTAGCTGAATGTTCCCACAATGTAGACATTATGAAAATATGGACTACTCATCCCTGTTTCCTTATATATGCAGCACACGGTGAATATTTGAGATAGATACTAAGATGAAATGTCAGTGGAAAATATTGTGGGGTAGGCACTGCTTCCAGTTCTGTCTTCCATCAGCCAGATCTCAGTCCTTTCTTTCTCCTTTTTTTTTCCCCTCGGGAGAACAGTGGCTGCTGTGAAGACTCCCAAGAAACTGGTGGGAGATAAGACATTCAGTAGTAGCTACTGTAGTAGGTTGGGGAGAGAGAAAGGGGAGGAAAGGAGATCTTCTGTTCTTCAGTGTAATACAGTGACAGGAAAGAAAGACATATAAGCTGTGGAATGATAACAATAGTGTAAGTATGATCCCACCATCCAAAGAAGCACCCAACTTCTGCAGAAACTGAAATGACATATGTCAGTCTCACATATTCTCCAGAAGTCTCATCTGTTGGTCTCTGATTGACCTCATTTATCTTCTTTCATAGGATCAAAGGATTACAGGATTTCTTAGGCTGGAAAGACCTCATGATGACTCTAGTTCAACTTCCTGCTCAAAGCACAGTCAGATCCGAGGTGAGACCAAATTACTCGGGGCTTTGTCCAGTTTGGTTATGGATGGAGGATGGAGCAAGTATCCAAGGTTGGAGCCTAAACAACCTCCCTGGACAGCTTGAAATCTCACTGACTTTGCCCAGCCCTCTTCTTTCTCTCAGAATTCACTGCGGCTGCATAAAAAAATTCATTTTTCCCTATATGGCTCAGAAGTGATGTCATGTATGTAGCTAGACAAGTCTCAACTGTGTTTCCTAACCTTAGAGATAGAAAAAGGTTGATTATCACATTGCGTCAATTCACCTAACATTAACAAAGCTGAAGATAGAAGTTTTCCCAGCCAGCTTTAGACATCTTTATTTGACCTCACTATCTAAGTTCTCCTTATACCCACAGTAGAAAGACCAGGGCATGAATCATCTCTCATTCATCTACTGTAGATGACTAAAATGGGTCAGTCTAATTGTCGTAGAACTCCGTTGACTATAAAGGGAGTTTCGATGACTGCTTCAGAGGGAAATGCCGATATTGTGAATGTTTTCCACTTAGGTTACTTAGATGATTCCTTTCTCAGGTGTGTAGAGTAATTTAGTTCTTTAGAGTCCCTTTATAGCTGCAGAAAGAACTATGGTGTGAATCTTTTTCACCATAAGACAGTTTCTAAAGAAAGATAAGTTGCTCTCTGAAAGTCCCTTCCTTTTTTTGTCAACTATAAAAGGAACTGAGGTGGCTAATTTATATCGGCCTCTTACATGAATGAAGTTATGTCAGTTGATCCTAGCTGTTTTCCATTTTAATTCTAGAAAAAATTTTGAGCTGGAAAGGGAGTAGTCAAGCATGCATCACTAATTCAGCCTTGTATTTGATTGCCCAAGATTTGGATATCTCACAGGAGAAAAGAGAGTTTTAGCGTATGTTACTATTTTGTGGGTGTTTTGTAAAAAGCTGAATGTAGCCGTAACTTGTATGAGAATTTTTCTTCTGTATCCCATTTTGAAGAAAGGCGTATGACAGTCTAAAATACAAAATGTAATTTAAGGATTTGCTACTGCAAGAAAATTAATGAAAGAAGAAATAAGTAATTTTGGTTTTCAGTGTCAATAGTAGAAAGTAGTTAAACTTTCGGTAAGGCAACTCCACAGTGCGTTCCAGAGAATAAACTGGTCATAGATTTTTCAACTGATATTTTACTTGAAAATTTTTATGAAACTTAACACAAATTATTTCATGTTTAACTAAATTTTGTGGCTATTGCTTAGTACTGTTTATAAAAATGAATTTCATTACTGTTGCAGATATGCTATGCAATTGCTCCTCAGTGAAAGAAAGACAGGAAGGTCAAGGCTACTCTTGTTTTGCCAGTCACTACATTTGTTGCAATATGTTTGCTGGTGAGGTCTCTGCTGGTACCACCTGCCTGTATTGTAGATGCATGAAAAATGCAAAACCAGTACAGCATGGCAAAGATGAAAATATATCAGTTATTAAGTTTTTCTGAGAGTATTGAAAAATGAACTACTCTTCTTGAGAAGCATTTGATGTTGTTTAACATTTAAACAGTGATGTTTATTCCATCTTATACAGAGATTTTGATGAAGTGGGTAATGTATTCTTAGTTTATTTGGTTAAGAGTAACCAGTTACTTTCCACATGACATTAATTTTGATTTCTCTATTAAATATGTTTATCTGCTGGATGGAAATGCCAATTTTGACACTATTTCTTTGTGATTAAAACCTAATACGTAGTTACTACTTAAGTTTGTCTTTTGTTTTCCAAGTGCTCATATGACTGGGAAAGTTTGGGAAGTGAATTTTGGAAAATATTTTTCATTTAGTATTTCAACATCACCTTGGTGTGTAATTTGCCTATTAAAATAATTAAGATGTCAACAGAGTATGATTATTTTAACAAGTGATTGACGATTGCTTACAGACAGCTGTGAGTTTAGTGAAGATGAAGACAGCTAGTTGTCAACTGGCCATGACATGAACTTCAAATTAAGCAAGTACTATGGAAAAATTAACAGATTTTAGCTAAATTAGTTACAGAATGAATATAATACAATGTAAGTCTAATCTGTTGGGAATTTGTTGGGGTGTTCATAAGAAAGTTTTGAGCCTAAGTTATGAAGACAATGTTGTAGTTGTGAAAGCAGAGCAAACACTTAAGAGGACAGGTGAGTCACCTTGTGACTCGTGTTTTCGGTGACCTTTTAAGACGTGTGTACTTGAACAGTACTTCAGAGATATGACTTACATCTTGTATGTAAAATACATCCTTTGAATCTTGATTACATCAAGTAACAGAAGAGCAAATGCTTTGAAATCCCAGATCTCTCTAACATAAGAATCCTTTTGTATAACAAAGAAAAAAAACCACAAACAATTTAAAATGTTTATAATCCAGGGTTTGGACCATATATTTCCTATTCTAAAAGATCTGCATTATTGTCATTTCACTCCTCTGAGCTAAGAGCTTGACACTGCTATTCACCACTGGTGGATATGGAGTAATCCAGAAACTCCATTATCTCTTCAAGCTTCTCCTATCTTTTCTTAAGAACTTTTAGTCTAATAGTACTTCACTATGCTGAAATGAAGATGATTTAAACATTTTGTTCCACAGATGGGACAGAATAAGAAACATACATATGCAACCAGTTGGCTAGTGAATTGCAACTACCATTAAGCTGCCTAACTCAATCATTAATCCATATTCTTACGTACTGAGGCTAGTAACTGGAAATTTTGAAACATTATGGATTTTCTTTAAAATATGTAATCCTCAAATACTTTAAGTCTCTACCTAAAACGTAAAAGACAAGAATCAAAAAAAGGTGCAAATATAGAAATATGGTCAAATATATGTTTACTGAAAATATAGGAAAGTGTGTATTCATTGTAGTTGAGTAAGGACATAGCTTGACTTTTTTTTTCTTTTCAGAAATTGAATGACAATTCTCCTGAGGAAAACAAGGTAGTTCAAAATAGCATTTAACAAGCAAGTAAATAAATAGAGCTACTGCCTTACTTCATGTGGAAATTAGTCTATTAGTTATGCAGGCAACATGATTTCCATGGTTACAAATGACCTGCTAATCTCTTAAATTATCCAGTCATCACAAACAACAAGCCTACTAAATAATTACAGTAAAATGCAGAACTGATGCCATCAGTATTTTCAAAGTGAAAGTCTTCTAAAGAGAGGAGTTTTTTAACTGGTAAGAAGTTACCCCAGTATTTCAGTGTGGGTTCATCACTGGCTTTCTTTGAAATAGCTTACCGAATATTTTTTTAAATAGCACTGTTTTATCCATCATGTTAGTATTGTAGGTAAGAAGAATGGTAACCTATTGGGGGGGAGGGGTCTGTTTTATTTGAGTACAAAGTGAAAACTCGTTTAATGCACATTGGTCTGAGTGCTTCTTGGTGCAAGGGCACAATGTATGTTGGCCTGATGCACTTTTATTTCTGGTATTTAATACAGCTGATAGTCACCATTTTCCATGAAGTAAATTAATTCTGTTTACTTATGTTAAATTCAGTTCATCTAACTGAAGGAAAACAAAAAAACTCAATGGCTTTTGAATGATTACTCTTCTTCATATAATAGCTGTACAAATATGCCTTCAGAAATTTCCTCAGAATTTTCTAAATCTAATGTAAACCTAAAACTGTTCTGAAATGGCAACAGGAAAAGCCCTTTATTGTCTCTTATATGAGATACATACATGTGTGCAGTAAGTGCTGCAGAATGCCTGTTTCATGGTCATCACAGTTTTAATGAAGTGGTAACTCTACTTGGGTATCTTGACCTGAGACAGTGAGCAAAAACATTTTGCTAATGACTGATTCCTTGTATACTACTTTTTGTTCTAATTAATCCCAAATGTTCATCAAGGTCGGTCCTCCTCTAATGTCTGTACTATGAACCGCTGCAACTCTATTAACTTCATTTTTCCTCTCTTGGGGTCCCTAGTCAACAGTTGCACACTTGAGTTAATTTATCAGCATTGCTACCTTCCATAACTTTACCACAGCCTTGTAATATTTCACATGTTTTTAAAACCTCAGCACTTTCTAATCTTTGTTGTATAAGAAACTTTGCTTTCATTAAAGGAAACTGCTGTGGATAGAAACTAAATTTCCATTCCTTACGAATGAAAAGAAATTACTTGGTCCTACTGTAACCTTGAGTTCCAAATTTGAAGGAAAGTCAAAGGAAGCTGAAATGTTTTACAATGTAAAATTCCTGGGGCCTGACTCGCGTGCTGGATAGAAGTAGTACCATTCCTTTTATGTGAATTGCTTGGTGATTTCCTTATGTTTTAAGATACTGATAGGATTCTCTTTTGACTTGGTTCTTTAGGTTTCATTTAAATCTCTTTGATTTGCCCTGTTTAATATCTGAGGTCTATTTTTTTATCAATACCAGAAATATGAGTGCTAAAGTCCTTATTTCACACTTTATAACATGATCTTGCCTTTTGCCAGCCTTTATATTTCCCTTCTTTCACTTTACCTTTTTAAAGTTCTTTAAAAGAAAGTATCTTCTTCCCCATTTTTACTTGGACTATATTACTTTCCCTGTGAATTTTTGCATGGCATCCTTGTCAAACCCTGTTGTGCTTTGGTTTTTTTTGAAGCACAGTCACTTTTCTCCAAAATGTTATTTCATTGATTTAGCTTTCTATCACTGTTTTTGCCATCATTCTCAGTTTACCTTAATCCCAGGAACCTTTATCAAACACGCTTTTATGTGCATTCACTAAAATGAGGGGAAAAAAAACTTTGAAAAAAAAATTCACACCACATTATATGGCTCCTGTTCTCATTGTATAATTCATTGCTGGTGGGTTGACCCAAAGTTTGGTCTGTGGTGATTCCATATAATGCCCAATGCAATGCTGTTCTCATCTTTCAGAGAAGCATATATCGTTAACTGTGGTAATGCTGGCAACTACAGGTATTTGTATTTATCTGGACTTAGCCAAAAGACTTATTATACTTATCCAAAAGACCTATTATACTTATTATACTTATTGCCTATATTTCAGCTCTTTAAATAAACTATAGACTAGGCTATATGTATAATATGTTCTTAAAAAAAATGCAGACCTAAATGATGGGGATTCGGTAAGCTCTTGGGTTACTTGTTCTTATGTTTTAGTGTTCTTATAGATCTTCTTTAGATGCTTGTCTCCATGCTGAATGGTTTCCTGAGACAGATAGGTGTTTGCCAGTAATGATGTTGGCTTTGCTTGTACCCTTTGTCCCGAGTCTGTATTTCTTACTTTTTCCTACTGAACATAAAAAAGGGACAAATAGCCATTTTACATCTCTATCTGTATTATCTATAAAATCTATAATATCTATCATATCTATCATATATCCCTGTATATCTCTTTTCTTCCCTGTCATCCAGGTTGAAAGAGGGAATGTTTTAAGCTCTATTCATTTTATCTTTAGGTAATGCCCAAGTACTTAATGTACACCTTTTCAGTTTCAGGCTACCCATCTCCTCTCCCTCCACCTTTCTCACTCCCTTGCAGGGTTCTGAACTAGTAAACTATATTACTGCAAAATGTTTAGTCTTTCACAGTTTTTGCAGCGACGAAGGAAGCTGGAGGAGGGAGGCTTTTACTTGCAATAAGGTCTGTTTCTGAGAAAGCCATTTCTGACATTCTTAATTAGAATTTAGAGATCTACTACCTTTTTTGTATCAACTATAGTTTCAGATTACAATTATCTTTTTTTTTCCCCAAAGGAACATATTTGTTTACCACTAAATTTATATACCAAGACTGGTTGAGGTGAGAGTCCTTACACTGAAAAACTTATTTTAGTCTTTTTTATACCTAACATCTATCTTTTACAGTAGATCTAATCATAAACAAAGTCACATCTGGCTCAAATTCAGAAATAACGTTTTGAAGTCTTCACACTGTATCAAACAGAGGCTTGCCAGTCTACAAGCTGACTCTATAATACATTTCATCTAATTGGTCATCTAATTTTGATCAACAGTAAGAACATGCCTCTGATTATTCAGTCTTTCATTTATAGTGAGGATATAAGCCAGTTTTACAACATGCCTAAAAGGAAGAGTTTGGGGCTCAATCACTCCTAATGGAGTTTTTACCCTAAGTAAATTGACTTCTGTTTGTCTAGTCTCAATCAAAATCCAATTATACACAACATACAACAAGTCTGCAGCTGTTTGTATCATGTATGTTTTTAATGTAAAGGAAAAATATGTAGAACCTGAAGTTCAATGAACTGTTCCTCCCTCCCTGAAGAATGGTAAATAATCACTGAAAGAGGAGGATGGAGGTCAGAGTTTTAACACCTCATTGAAGCAAAAAGTTGTTTATTACTCTATTAACTTCTAAATTAGAACAAATACTACAACAAAGAGAGATTTTCTTATCTATGGAAGGGAAAGAACCTTTATTCTAATAAGAGGTTGGCTAGACTGCTTCCTACTTAAGGACAAAGTAAAATAAATCTGGGGGATGAAATGTTAAACAAGTCCAGATCTTTTGAAAGACTTCAGAGGAAAGATTGACTGTTAAACCCAACATAGTCCACTAAAAGAGAGAAAATATACAGTCTGATTCCTGTATAGTTTCCTGAGAGAGAGCAAGTCTGATGAACGATGGAAAGACAGACATTCTAATGCAGCCTTAGGAGCATTCAAATGGATGTAAATTTTTAATTCCCTCTTTTCTAAAGATTTATCACTGAATTCTCTATTTTAGATACTAAATGTTGATATTTGCATGTTTACTATAAGCTGGCTTGAGGTAAGCATAATTTACAAACATGGGATAACTATAAAACATTCAATTAAGGGAGCAGTGAACCTATGAACTAGAGTGCTAGTATACCTCAATAAGTAACCCAATACTTTAGAAGATTTTACTCTGTATTGGCAAGTAACACAGATTGTCCTCGTAGGCTGAAATTACAAGAGTCAGAGGATGCAAACATTGCTTGGCTATGCAGGGACAAGATGAAAAAAATGAATGCACTAAAACTAGTAAGAGACACAAAGAAGAGCAAGAAGGGATTCTGTAAGGATGCATGTAGCAAAAGGAGATTCAAAGTATGGCCTACTGTTGATTGGGGGACATAGCCTCCCTGACGGACTATACGAAAAAGGCTGGGTACCATCATTTTAGCATCAATCTTCACAGGTGAAACTTGCTCCCTGACCTTTGTGCATGCAGGTGTGGTTTCAGAAGGAGAGAGACAGTCAGCAGTGGGAAAGCAACAGTCTGGGGACTGCTCAAGAGAGTTGCAAATATTTAAATTTCTGAGGCCAGATGCAACCTGCCAAAAGGTGCTGAAAGAATTGACAGATGTGATTGCAGGGACACTTGCGTGGCCATCCTCAGTGAAAAATTGTGGTGTTGGTAGGACGTCTTCGACTAGTGGAAGAAGATTAACATTATGCCTGTCTTTAATGAAGGCAAGAGGGACACCTAATTCTAGCCCACCTCACTTCAGTCCCTGGAAATACAATGGAAAACATCCTCTTCTAATTAATTTCAAAAAATGTTAAGCGTAAGATAGCAAACAGGGAGTCAATCTGGGCAAATCATTCTTGACCAATCTGATTGCTCTCTGTGATGAAAACATAGCTATGTGGGTGCGGGAAAAGCACTGAGTGTTATACATGTTGACTTCAGTAGGGCTTTTGTCACCATCTCCTGCAGCATTCTCATTTGAAAACTAAGAAAATATGGGCTGGATGAACAGATTATTGGATGGGTTAAATGTTGGATGGACCAACAGGCTAAAAGGATAACAATTGGTGGCTTGATATTTGGTTGGCAGCCAGTTGCAAATAAATAGCCCAAAGGTCAATGCTGGACTGATACTATTCTCAATTCTCATCTGGATTATGAAATGGACTGCACCCTCAGCACATTTGCAGATGGTACTAAGTTAGGAGAAATTATTGTGCCAAATGATAGAAATTCAGTCCAGTGGGACCATGATAAACTTTGTGACTGGAACCAGCAGAAACCTTGAGAAGTTCAGTAATGAGAACTACAAAGTTCTGTAACTGAAGTGAAAAAAAAAAAAAGAAATCCCATGAATCTGTACAGACAGGAGACAACTGGCTGAGTAACAGGCATGCTGAGAAAGAGCTAGGTTTTGCACACTAACTACTAGTGTTCTACCCTCATGAATAAGCCAAAACGCATAGTGGGTTGAAAGAGGATTGTGGTCAGCAGATTGAAGGAAGTTATGTCCTCCCACTCAGTACTGGGGAGGCTGCATCTGGAATACTTTGTTGACTTTGGGGATTCCAGTTTGAAAGGAATTTGGAGAAACTGGAGCAAGTCCAAGGTCACATCAGGAGCAAGGAGAGCTTAAGGAAATTGTTCTAGTTAAGTTTGGTGGAGGGGCTAGGGAGGACCCATGACCATATGAAAAGTAGTTCCGAGGATGACAGACCCAAACAAATGTCAGGCAAAAACCGAGGGGCAATGCTCACACATTTCATGTTGGGAAGAGCAGCATAGACATTAGGAAAAATGTCTTCACTAGGAAGGCAGTGTAGAACAGGTGAGCAAGTTACCCAGAGAAGTAACAGAATCTCCACTCAAGGTTTTCAAGATTTTTTGTTGGTAATAAGAGATGTTTTGAGTGCAGTGGTCAGAATGAATGATTTAATATCATATCAGTGTTGCTGGAGAGCCTTAGGAAAATCTGAATTGTTTGCTTCTTCCTTGTATCAACTGTCTGAACTTTCAAATAACCACAACTAATACCAGCTTGGTGTCCCATCTGAACTAACAGGCAAGAGTCAAATTTACTCCATTATACAAAAGAACATTCCATCAATAGTGCTGTTGCTTTCATTATTAAATTTCTCACTTCTCACAGAATTTTTGAATGGTCTATCAAGTAATGAATTATCAAGGGTATTTGCCATCCAAAAGAACTCTTTTTGTAACTGATAAAAAGAAGACATTTCTGTGGAGTTTGGGGCAATCTTTCGTATTTTTTTGTTTTTCTGGAAAGGGCTCATAGTACGTGCTTTTTACTTCCACGGATTCTGTGACATATCCAAGAAATTTAAACAACACAAGATCTTCTTAACAAACCATGTACAAAACATCTTGCAGTGTAACTTTTCTAGTTCTGACACTTTACATCTTTGATGGGAGAGGCTGCCAGAAGACAAGCACAATCAGCTGTCACTACTGATGACAGCATTTTCACTTTTGGTGCATAAGTAGAACATGTAGAAGCCACTGGACAGAAACATTATAAAAACTTTCATACTTGAAGGTTGTTGCCAGGGTTGGCCGCTCTCTATCTCCTTGTCTGTAGGCTCAGCAAACACTTTCATCAGAACTTTGTGTCTCTAGATTGTGTGAGATTGGCCTGTAGAACTATGTTGGAAGACTTGACAAGATATGTAACATCCCTGAAATTGAATCTAATTTGGATTGGCTAAAGATTTCTCATCCGTATGCATGTTTGGCAGTACAGAGGAAAACAAAACAAAACAAAACACTTCAAAATAACCCAGAAAGGACTGAGTTCCTTAACAAAGAGGAGAGTTCCTAAACTTAGCACAACCACTGGTGACCATGGCAGTGGCTGAAGCCACTTTTAGCTCTATGACAAGCTGTGTGTGTATGCACAAGGCATGTCACTAGGCCAGTGTCCAATTTAATTAAATGTAAAAGTTTTAGTTGCAACTATTACTGAATGATATGATATATGATATGATATGATATGATATGATATGATATGATATGATATGAAATGAAGAAGAGGAATTCTTAAAATATTCCACTGAAAACCCAGGCTCTAATCTTATACTCCATCTTGCTCAGAATCCTTTCACATATCATGCTTCTCTAAGCTCCAAATCCAAGCTTCCCAATTCCTGCATTTCCTACCAAATTCCATGTCCCTAAATCAAATCCTGATCCTAAAACCCTTTCCTTCCTTGCTTTTATTTCACATAACCTCATCTGCACAAATCTGGATCCCCAACCATTTTTTTTTTCGCTAGCGTCTCCTATTCTCCTACCAATGACCATTTCCCCAAACTAGGACTCTAGTCTCCTCCTTTCCTTCACCTCAGCAACATGACACCTACCTCACCAACCCCCACACCCTTTGTCTTTTACCCCTTGGGCCTTAAGAGAGGTCCTACATGGTCTGGATGTTCTGGGCTGGCTAGGGTCAGCCGTAGCAATAGTAATTTCAATTCTGTCCATATAGAGACTCTTATAGGAGCTGCTCAGGTGGCACATGAGAACAAGTCACTAAAAGTTCAGATGACTGTCAGGAATTATCTGTGAAGAGCAATGTACCTTTGGGGATTTAGTAAGAAACAGATATGAAGGTAGGAACTTCAGGTGGTAATGCACAAACATTTGGTTTGTGCATCACAACTAATAGTAAGGCTCCAATTTAGTTTCATTTCCTCACTCTTCACACAGGGCAGGGTGGAAAGAACTTCTTTTTAATTTCCTTTGCCTTATTTTCTCCCTTTTCCTCATTTTATCCTGTTTCTCAAATCCATGTGGGCTAAAGATTAACCAGTCCTGTTTGCACAGGAATAAATATTACTCTGGTTGCATTCACAGAATAGAGAAGGCTTTCAGATTGCATAGGCTACCAGGCTACCAAACCCTCATGATATGCAAGGCTCACCCTACACCCACACTTCCTTCTGATGAACAAAGAAGCGCAGAACACTTAATCCATTGATTTATACCTGTCATCAGGGCCCTTCAGGCCTGTGTGGGATGGATGGAACCTGGGCCAATGGTTACATTTCAAAATATATCTCCTGGTATACTTTAACTCTACTTTAATCTCTTCCACACTTTTTTTCCACAAAATATATAATCTTTAGTGACTTTTATATACTCTTTTAAAGAACACACAAAAGATTTCAACTGTGAATTGTTATCAGGTGAATACTAATTCTTGACACTGCAGTCTTCTACTTACTATTAAAATACCTGGTTCCAAACATTCTGTATATGTTTATCTATCACAGCATCAAAGAAAAAAGGAAGAAGTAGTGACTAGCTTTTATCAAAATTGTGTTTGGCAAGTAAGGTAAAAGCAGAGACTACAAAACTAGTCACTTATTCAGAGGTTCAGGCAAAGTGTCAGGATTTGCACTTTCCCTGGAGTTCAGAACTTTATGACATTACTTGTAAATTAGCAAGTACCGACCAAGTGAAAACAGCTCTCTTCATTTTTTCTTCAGTAGATTTTTAACAGCAGTAAGTGCTGCAACCCATTCAAGCCTCCAAAGGGCAGTGGCATTCTCACACAGAGAAGGCAAGAAATACAGTAATATGTAGATGCCATCCTCCTCCCTTTTTCTTAGATATTCTTTGACTGTAGCCATGGTTTTGTAAAACGCTCCATTGTCAGGTTAGATTTGAGCCGATGACAATTTTTACCTTGTAGATGATGTGCAGTAATTTGTGCTTAATAAAAGGCTACAGTGACGATGCTGATACTGAAGAAACCAGAACAGTTTCCTCTCTGGAACATGAAAGCACTGTGCTATTGCAGATGTCATGATGTGGCAGTTATGGAGAAATGTTACCCCTAAAAGGAGCAACTGGTACACCTGCACTAAACTGTTTCAGATTCCTGAGTGTAATGCAGTATTAAAATTACATTTTCAAGTATTGGTTTCAGCTAAGACATCTTGGCAGAAGTCCATTTCAGTTAAAGATTTACTGCTAATATTTGCTGAACTGGGAAGGACTGATATTTTTCATGCCGCTTCTGTTTCAACGTTCCTTTGCTGTCAGCACTAGCCTTTGTGCTGTTCTAAGGCAATTCCACACTGGGGAGGCTGAGGCCAACCACACAGTGATCAGCAAAAATAGTGCCACAGAGTCCTTGGGATTTGGCCCACGCCGTATAATAACTCCCGTACCTGCCTAAAATTTCACTTGGATTTTTTTTATTAAGCCAACCTTTACACTTAAGTGCTCCTTAGTATTGAGTGCTTTTCTGTGTTTTTGCATAAGCAGTCTGCTACAGTGTATTTGCATTATAAGGTGATGAAAACATATGAAGAGATTTCTTGGATTCTTTTTCTTAAAGTTCCTTTTTTTGAAGCTTAGATGTTGGCAGAGAAGAGAAATATGAAAATAGAGTCAAAGAAATTTAGATACAAGTACTTATGCTGGCATTTGAGCAACCAGTTATCTGTCAATTACCAGTCAGAAAACATTTGTATTGTAAATGTAATGTTTCTCCACACTATTTTTTAAAGGCATAATCCAGGAAAAAGGTTTCCATTATTTTTCTTGAAGAACTTCTTCCACAGCTTAAATGCTCTTTAAAATAAACAGATAAATGAGCACATGTATCCCAGCTTACCCTAATCCCTCTTCATAGAAAATTTTCAGGTTTTGTCTTCCTTTCTTTCTGCATCAACCCTTGCAGCACTCTGACAATGGCTTCTATTCAGCAGGCTTCAGAGTGGCTTGCACTGTTCAAATTCAGCTATAGCTTTTTTTTCAGCATAGTGCCCACCTTGCATCAGAGTGTAAAAAAGTGACTGTTAAGTCTCTGATTCAGGATGCTTTACCCTTATGTTCAGTTCCATCATCAGTCCACGGCCTCTTGGAAATGTTACGGCTTCTCAAAGGTATGTCATGTTAAATGCCAGCATTTCAGGTTTGCTTTTCTTAGATGCGTTAGCCTGACTTTTCCAAGCTAAATTTCCCTTTGTTTTTCTCAGCTTGTATTTTTATAATAGCTTTTGAAATATTATTTATTGTTTTTGTTAGAAGGTGTTTGTTCTTCATTCTGCTTTAGCTTTATTTATGAATTTCATTAATGTGATTAGCTTTGATTGATTGACAGTTAAAGCTACCTGCAGAAGGAGAAGTCAGAAGTCTGTCCTAGTTTCCTATGATTGCCATCTGAGTATATGACAGCTAGTTGAATAGTGAGCTCCAAAAGACATCTGGAAGATTTGAAAACACCAGTATCTCCATTTTATAAGATGGAAAATAAGCCAGTCGATTTAGCAACGTGAAGTGACTTTTGTACTGTCTTGATGGGTGCTACAGCATGTAATTTTGGTGTGACTAGTATGCAGAGTCATATCCAGAGCCATTGTGACTGTATCGAGTACACAGGCAGGGCTTTGGAAGCGAGGGGCTGTAGAGGTGACCTATACGGAGGGAGCCATGAAATGCCCTGTGCTGGTTCCAATTCAGTCTGAGGCTGGTGTGAGCAGCCCATCACCTGTCAAAACCGTAGCCTGACAGCAGACCCCCGGCACCCCAGCTCACACATTTTTAGGGAAGACCAGCAGACCCGAGGGGCTGGCGATGCTCCGGATGCTGCTGGAGACGTGCAGAGGGAGATGATCTTGGAAAGACATGGCAGAAAAGATGCTGATGAGGAGACAGCTAAGGGCATGGATGGAGATACTGTCTTGGAAAGAGGTGACCCACGCTGGGTTAGGGACACGTCTGAGGGACGCTGTCTGTGGGTGACCCATGTCAGGGCAGGAACACTCCGAAGGGACTTCAGCCCATGGAGGACCCAAGTTAAGGCAGAGACACCGCTGAGGGACTGTCGCCGTGGGTGAGCCGTGCTGTGACAGACACAACCCTGCGGGACTGCAGCTGTGGGTGACCCACCCCGGGGCAGGGACACCCCCCAGGCACTGTGGCCTGTGGGCAATACATGCCAGAGCAGCGGAAAATGAAGAAGCCCAAAGCAGTGAAGAGAACCAGTGAGGAGCATGGAGTAGCAGATAAAAAGCAATATATACCCAGCTTCCTCTGCTCCCTGTTTCTTCACCAAATGAATTAGGATAGACTGGGTGTAGCCCACGTCAAATATGAGAGAAGTTGAGACTAGAAAGGGGGGAGAAAGTCAATTATATTTTTTGCTTGGTTGCCCCCCCCAATACCCAAATCAGCAATAAGTTGGCATTAATTGACAATAAATTAAATGAAGTAAAATTCCCCAAGTTGAGGCTGTTTTGTCTATGCCAGTGTTAGATATAGTGGGGAGGTGTCTGAGAAGGGAACTGGAAAGACCTAGGCTGAATGGTAACCTACCTAAGTCACTCTTTGTGATCTGGCAGGGAAAAAATTCTGTACTTAACACATTCATCGTGGCAAAACTGAAGGCGTGATGGTGACGGGCCTCCCTTTACAGTCAAGAATCCTTACATCAAGTAGCATCTATGGTTAGTTTACAAAAGTACAGTATTGAGCATTCTATTTTTCAAAAGGTGCATGACTCTAAGCTGCAGACTGGGTTCAGCTTCTCCTTTTGTAAAAGTGACTTCTCATAACACCAAGATCTGTGGTAGTTGTGGTTGTAATTTCTCTTGTATAAAGCTGTTTCATTTGTGCACCCTAATAGGTTTAAAGTACAACTAATTCTACAGTGAATTAGCAAATAAATGTTGGTACTGACCATATCCAAAGTTATGCAAAAATGTATTAAGTAAGTACAAAAATGAGTAATATAAAATTTTAATGGAGTACTTTAAAAAACTTGTTCCTAATAGATAGCAACATAATTCTATGCTGTAAGTTTTCTTGATTAACAAGGACAGTGAATACTATTGAATTAAATCTTTGCTAGAAGAAAATATTTTTTTCTTTCTCAGGTTCCTTTGGAGTGACTTGATTCATATACACAAAAATTCTGAATACTGTCTAAGAGCTGATATTTTGAACACAACTGTGTGTGGCTTTTAAAGGCCCCATCCACCTTTTCTTGCAGGCAGTGTTCTGTGCGGCCTTTGCAAGCTCACATAATAAAATTAGGATGAAAAATTATAAATGAATCTGCTGGGTTCATTAAATAGCAAATGGAAAGACAGCTGCCAGGTTGATATAGAAGTCAAGTCCTCTGTGTGTGCTGTGATTTGCAAGTAGAATGCTGTTAGTGTATTAGCTCCTAAGTGTTTCAGTGTCACGTATCTAAAAGCTTTAATGCAGCAGGTAACAAAGCACATTTTTTTTTGAAACAATAATATCAAAAGGAAAAGCAACTTAATCTTCCACTTCAACAAACCTCACATTCATCTTCTCTGGAAATGCTGCATTAGTTGTATTAACCTCTCACAACCATTTGAGTCTCTACAATCGTCATATCTAGAATACCAAATTTTCACTGTTTAATGTACAAGATTTGGAGGGTTTTTTTTGTTTTCACAAAATGCACAACAATCTGAATTTATCATTGTTAACCAAAACCTTATTTGACGTTAGTAAAAGAAAAGGAATTGCTGTACTATGCATGTTCTACTTCTACTTCCAAGATTATCTTCAGCCTATTGAGTACATCAGTACTGTAATTTTTGGTTATCTTTCCTATGATCCCAGGGAGTAAATATGAAATTTCTGGAGCACGCAGAAGCCCCAAGCCTACCCAGAGGCATAATATGCCATTAGTACAGCACCACAAGGTTTGGATACCTGCAGGCATGTATAGAAAGACGCTCAGCTCCCCTGCGGGTTGGATGGCATGCAGGTAAAGCTGGGGCCACAACGTCCTACCTAAGCACGGACTAAACACAGCCACACTTGCTCTTGACAATTTGCTCAGTGTATCATATAATGCTGATGCAATTTGATTCAGATTGAGCTGCATCTGTTTAACAGAAACTGAAATGTGCTCCACGAATATGATAGGAAAACATGGTGAGGATTTATGAAAAAGAGATGTGATTTTTTTGTTGATTTGGAGGTATTTTTAATTGATTAAAAAAAAATAGGCATTGAATATATGATGATCATATGCACTGCTGACCAGCACGTTTTCTTATGCAATTGATGTGGTGGTCCTGGGGATGAAAGCACAGTGCCAGTCGTTCATACAGCTCTGGGGAATAGTGGGTGATAAGTAAACCTGAATGATTGGTTTTAATCTAGTTCTGGTTCTAGTCCTGCAGCCAACAGAAGAAAATCACACAAATATATTGTTTTTAGATCAAAAGCTCTGTCATCTCTTGTCATCTCTACATTTTTTTCTCAACAATATAAAGAAAGTATTTGGGTTTTGTAGAAATATATATAGATTTTTTTTTTCAGCATTTGTTTCACAAGCTAGAAGGGCTATATTCAGAAAACTAGCAGTGGTATTTCTTTTGTCCTTCATCCGATAGTTCAGATTACCAGTCCAGAATGTGGGTGGTCTAGATTCAAGTCCTTTTTGCTTCTCTTTTATGTCACAGAAGAAGGTGATAATATGAAATCACCCAGACACTATGTCCTGGGGATGGACTTTCTCATATTTTCCATTTGATGCTGTTTAATTCTTCGATTTTATGGAGAAATAAGTACAAACAGGTATCCCAATGCTTCACTAACAGTTCCTTTAAATTAATAAGTCATTCTTAATACTGGTGCAAACACATGCCCTAAAATAGGCAATTTTATGACTTCCCTCCCCTTTGTCTCTCCAGGAAGATCCACCTGTTGAATCTACCTTACATTTTCTAATGGAAAAGGTATGTTTAATAAGTTTACTATTCACCTGAAGACTTCTGGCCCAGTTCAGAGAACATGACTGAGAACATTATACTTGAAGACCAAGTAAAATGAGCACACAGAGAGAGAGTCTAAGGGTTGTTGGGTTTGATGCCCATCTGTATTTTGTATTAGGATTTTTTTTTATATTATTCAAAGGGATGCCTATAGATCTGCACCTTGACCTCTATAGAATATGGAAAAAACATTTCAGAACATCAGCCATGCAAGATAACATCAGTAAAAAAAGGAAATATGCAGGTAGGAAACCCACAGAAAAAAAAAGAATTAATCAGTTACTTGTATTCTCTGGCTGCAGCATTTATCTAAAGGCTGCAGCCTTGCTATTTTGGTGATGGTGGGTGGTATGAAAAATTGGTTTGCACAGATACTTTCCTTCTTTTTATGCTGAGAATGTCTCTGAAGCTTCTTCCCTTTTAGCTAAAATAAGCTGAGACTTCTATCTTTTTGTTTCTTTGGAAAGGACAAGAGATATATGAACCCAGTGCAAAAGTGCTATCTGGAAATGGAAGGAAATACTGACCTTCTCTGGCTGCTTTTCTGTCTATTTTTTATTTAAGTTAGCTCAAAGACCTAGTGTTATGGTGAAATAGCATTTAAATATCCTAGCTCTGATCTTCAAGACTATTTGGATTCTACTTTGCTAAGACTCTCCAGGCTTCAAAGTATAAATGACTTTTAAAAAGCCTGTCAGTAATTCAGCCTTTTAAAACACACCTTTTTCTCCCTACTGCCTATGTTTTTTTTAGTTCAAATTCAGTAGAGCATCTCTGTGAAAAATGTGGCGTCATTCTGCAACATGTCACCAAAGAACAGGACATTTTATGACTTGTTAAATTGCCAGGCTAGGAGCCCAAATCCTGGTGGCATTAAACAATTTTAATCAGATAAACTTACTTTAAAATAACTCTTAAAATCAAACAGAAATTGTTAGGTCATACTGTTATCTGAAGTAGCTGCAGAAGTAGTTCAACTGAACCCAGTCTAAAAAAAAAAAAGTACTTTTTCATTTTAACTGGAATGTCATTATGGATTGTGAGTCTAAGGTCATATAAACGAACAGGGCCAGAGAAAGAACCAAGGAGGTAAAAATGCATTCAGTTCTTTTAAATGATAGGAAAATTTGTGACTTTGAGTAGGGCTTCATAACAGCTACACTTCAGTCAAAGTTCAACTTGAAGGTAATGGAGTATAAAATAATCTCCCATTGAGGACTGACCATGTGAAATGGCAACAGATGAAAGTAACAGTTTTTAAAATCACTGAAGCACAGCTATGAGTGCAATTTGAGGACTGGCATCTACAAATACCTCCAGGGAAAAAAAGAAGCAAGTTTAGATTATTATATGGTATAAACTGGGAAGAAAGGAGCTTGAGCATCACCTTTCATAAATAAAAATGGGAATATTTTAAATTTATTTTTTTCTGTGATATCTGCTGATATGCTTGAGTCATGGAGTAAATACAGATGTCAAGAGAAGTCAAGTGGTGGTTGATAGTGTGTACTGCTGAAAATGGGGTCTTGTAGTCTTTCTTCTCCACATGCTGTGGAATCACTGAGCTAAGATTCCTACCTGCACCTCGATCTCGCTCCAGCTATATTTGATTTGCATTTGGATTTTGGCACCTTGTAGCAAAGTATCAGCCCTTTTAAGCTTATCTTTCATCAGATAGTCCCAAGACTGATAGGAAATTTATTTTAAAGTAAAGCTGTGAGGTTTTTACATCTATTACTGTCAAAAAGATGCTTATTTCAGGTAAGCTAAAAACCCCAAACCTCAAAACCTTATTCCTTAATCTGGAGTAAAGCAAGCTCCTTTGTCTTCCATTCTGTTTCATTCTAAACTACTACACCATTTTACAGAAATGTTATAAACTTTATTCTTAACCTGAGTTTTTTTTCCACCTGGAATCAAGCCTATAAATTCCTTATAGGAGGATAAGTCTATATGAAGGCAATTTCTTGGGCAAGTTCTAGCTTTCATCAGCCTGTGGTAGAGAATTCCTGACAAGAAATTGTATCTTTGTGGTTAATAGCTTTTGATACACTTTTTGCTTATGAGTTTGTCTAATTACTTTTTAAACCCACCTCAATTGTTAACATGCACAATATTCTGAGCAGTAAGTGCTACAATTTAATTATATGTTACATGAAAATATGTTTTATTCTGTTTGCTTTAAACTAGTACCTGATTATTGCATTTGATGACCCTTAATTCATTTATTGTGGAAAACAGCGAATTGTGGAAAACAGTGAATTGTGGAAAACAGTGAAGTGTTTCATTTTTTTCTACATCTCATTAATTATGATATAAAGCTGTGTTGTATCTTCCATATATTTTTCACATTTTAAGCTCCTAGTTGATTGACTTTGTCCTTGTACAGAAGTTTAAAAACTTTGCTTACCTTTGTTATTTTTCTTGATATCTTTCCCATTATACTCTGCCAATTATCATCATCATAAGATAAAAAATGTTCAAGTTCAAAATATTTATGCAGTAGCCAAGTGATGTTTTCTGCTTCTTTTTTTCATCTCCTCTCCTAATAATTCTGAATGTTTTTTCTATCAGTGCTGAACACTGAGATTTTGAAGGACTTATTCACCATAATTGTCTTGAGTGATACTTAATTCAGAGTTTACTTTTGTCTTTATACAGTTATGTTTGTTTTACTCTGTCTATTATTTCACATTGAATTTCATTCAAACGGCTAATCTCTGAATTTTTTTAAATTCTCATGCAGCTCTTTTGAGTCAAATTTAATTTTTCTGTGACTCTGTAATATCAACAAACCTTATTTCACTGTTCGCTCTGTTCACTGCATCAGATGCAAGTGCATTGAGGAGTACAGGTCCACACACAGACCTCTGAACAACTTTTCTTTCCTCGGACCATGAGACGAACTTTAGTAGTACTTAAGTAGTTAATTACATAGAACTTAACTGGTAAATTTCATACATAATTGAAACTTCCATGGTTTTATAAAGCTCATTTAAAAATCTTGACTAGCACATAATATTGCTGATTTATTGCTACTTACTCTTTCAGTTTGTTTTAATCCCTGTTCGATGCTTGGAAACAGGTTCTCAAACTTGTGTCTTCACAAAGATCCAGCATAAGAACTTCCTAAGTCTCCCTCTGTAATGAACACAGGAATGTTCATCATAAGGAACTGATGCTAAACACCCAGAATGACTGACCTGTGGAAGACAAATTTTGTGAGATTTCAGAAAGTGAGGCATTTTGTCAGATACTGCAAAAGAATCTCATCTACTATTTTAATCTTTTCTTCAAGAGCAGTCTTTTTTTTTTTTTTTTTTTTTGCCATTCCTCCTTTTCTGATTGTGGCATGTTTACCAATGGTTTAAATAAGAGCAATATGGATGTCAGGAATGGTACTGTAGCTACTTCCCTTGCCTATAGGAGTAACAAAGTAGTAACAAAGGTGTAGTATTTTTAATTTATTTTCACCTGACATTTAATAATGCATTTCTCATTGTCTGGTCTTTAACCTCCAAGACTCTGCACTAACTTCAGCTAGAAGGCTCTAATTCAGAACGTAATTTATGTCGCTTTGGACCAGGAGTGCTTTGCGCTAAAGATCAGAGTCTTGAGGTCATTTCCAAAAGGTAAGTACTACCTAATATGATGGCAATGTCAAATATACAGATCTGTTTTCTCTATAAACTTAGAACAATAATGTATTTTCATATGGGCAAGTAAATAAATTTCAGCTGGTAATGATTTTCAGCCATTAGTGATCTGGACTGAATTTGAACTTGTGACCTATATGTGTACTCTGGATTCTTAATCATAACTGTAATGCGCCTCACACCAAGTCCTTCTCCTTCTTATTTCCCATTCTTTTTGACAAAGAGGAGTTTAGTGTGATATTCTGCTTCCCTCTACTATGGTTACAGTTTAATAGACCTAAGTCACAGTATTATATGAGATATAATTTTGAAATTATTTCTTCTTATCTTTTATGAGAATAGGCTACATCGGGAATCGAATAATAACAGAGTCTATTGGGAATTCTAGTTGATTAATGACTGAGGATTGGGCTGTATAATACTGACCACTTACGTAGCACTTTACATTTTCAAAGCGCTGCACAAACATTATCTAAATAAAACAAATGTGGCTCATTAAGGAATCTGTTCATGTGTATTCTGATGAGACAAACAAGCACACAAAAATGCATGACAAATTACTTAAATGTTTCTCCTTTTGCAAAAGGAATTGTGTTTGAAATGAGGTTCATCCTTTTCCAATATTTTGTACTAGAATGTTTGTTTCGTTGTCATTAGTAGAGGGAGCAGACATCATTTAAGGTGTCTCTTCAAGGTGGGTGAATGTATATTATAGAAAAATAACTTTGGAGTTTGAAAAATATTCCTCATGGCATTATTATTACATGAATTAGCACAGGAAACTTCAGCTTTAGCATTTAGCAGCATGTGGTAAAGAATTTTAATTTCCTTATTTTAAAGGTTAAGTGTTCCTTCAAGCCCACTTGTTACCATTCCCAAACAGAATAAATAGGGAACTTCCTCTAAGAAAGCTACTAGATAATTCTATAAATATTTTAATAGAAAATCTGTTGCTTTCATAATCCTATCCCTAAGTGAGCAGTCAAGATTGGATTTAAACAACTTTTTTTTTAATAACATGGAGACTTTTCAATTCTAAGCATTTATTTTTTTCAGTTGGAAGAAACATTTGAGTAAGCCTTGGGCAAATTATATAAATCATTGGTGAAGGTGTTCATGAGGAGTGCTGAGGCATTTTTTTACACCTGAACTATGTATTAAAACTCCACACTGACCAGCTCACCGGACCTGACATAACCATACTACTTATATACAATTTGAAGCAAGAGGTAATATTTATATCCGTATGACATGTAAATAATCTTCAGAAATCAGTACTCTTATTCTTTTTATTCAGCTGTCCCTTCCTTGTGGTTAGGGCCACTCAGACCCTTGAGAAGTCAGCTTTAATTATGCTAGAGGCAATACATACTGAGCGACATCCTGCAATCAAAAATCATGATAGTGATAACATTTTTTACTAGCCTACTTCTCTGGATAACCTCGGGCTCTCAATAAAAGATGGTGAGTTGGGCAGAAGAACCATTGGAGCTCTTTTCCCCGCAGATGTCATTACCCTTGCTGAACTCCCAAGCCTTTCCAGCCATTCAGTCCTGATACTTGGAGGTCCCTTTCTTTGCACTTGACCCCTTGCTTTCTCATCCAGGTCCTGTAACTTCCTTACTGGCAAGACCATGAAGTCTCCTCTCCTTCCTGCAGCCGCCTGCATAAACAGGATGAAAACACAGCCTTTGCATACCATAGGAAATAAGTAGGAAAGGAAACCCCCACTTAGCTCCTGGACATTTTGGAGCATGTCTACACAGCTCGGTATTGACAGTCGCCACTCACTCCATCCATTTTCCTATACAGTAAGTTACAAAACATTGCAGGTACTGCTGCATGGAAGTCAGGCAACTGTCTTTTTGCAGTGCAGATTTGGCTCAGAGTGCAGGAGGAAAGCCAGAACACTATCTTCACTTGATCATACAGCGTATGTCACTTAGGACTTCGCTAAACACTGACGACACTGAAATACCCTGCAATGATTGCCCTTATTTTCATCCCTAAAAGCAAGCAAGCGAACGTACAAACACAGCACAATCAAAGTGGCTTCTTAAAAAGAAGGGCTTAGTCCAGCAAATGATTTAGTCTGGTGAGCAATTCTTATTCTTTTGCCAGCTTGGAAATATCTTTTAAAAATACTTGCCTGTTTAAAATTGGACTGACCCCACAAATAGAATACAGAGTACAGCTTCCATAGATCTAAGGTTTATATTACATTTACACATTTTATACTAAAGTTAGAGAAGGGGACATAGAAAAAATAATAGACTGTCTTTCTCTATACTTTTCAATAAATTCTTTTATTTAGTGATTTTTTTTAATAAGAGTTACTGAGTTTTGAGGTTCTATTGGTTTATTTTCCTTATGTTTCTCCCATATGAGCACATGTGATTGCAACAACCATGTGTGACAACCCAGAAATTTCATTTTTTTATTAGAAATATAGACTAGCTCATCTTTTCAGCTTTTATACAATACAGCTTTGGAAAACAGGCATGAGATCTCAGATGACAGATGACGGGAAACTTATGGGATATGATGGCACGTAAAGGTTAAAACAGTCTTCCTTTTCAACACAAGCGCTACACTTTGCAAGTAGCAGATGCTTTATAAATGTTCCCTTTTATTTTAAACTTCTAAACTATAATCTATGAATTGAAGGACAATTCATTCCAGGGGAAGTTAAAAATTCACCTATACCAGTCACAACCCCACTGGAATAAAACAAACCTTAGCAGACAAGAAATCAAGTAACTCAGTATGAAATAACAAATCTAAATCAGGACGTGACACTCAGGAGATCAAGAAAAATATACAAGTAAAACATTTCAGCAGCGGAACAGGTAACAGGTGGACAAATATAGTCTCAGGAAAGCTGCCAAGCATTGAAAAGTGCAATAAAAGTGGACACAATGCGAAGTAATTACAAAACTCAATTTTGGCATGAAAATTAATGTTGAAACTGCCAGAGACAGTCTGAATAAGAGGAGCAGGACTGTAAGGCAAGACTTGTAGAAGGATTTCACACAGCAGTGCAGTAAAGAGGTGTCCATAATTTACTTTCAGAAACTTCACACCAAACATAACTTTTTTTTACAACTGGCTTTATTGATCAGCAGTTGACTGTCTGAAACTAAAGGGAAAATTTGTTCCAGCCCACCTTTTTTTCTAGATTTCAACTTCATATGCCCCTTATTGTACCTGCCCTTATTGACCTTATATAGTTCTCGGCAATTTTTCTAAGGTTGTATTTACCTATCTGATGCTTGTTCCCTTACGGACATGTTCTTTTGTATTCTTGATCTTTTTTCTGGTCACGTCTCAGTTTGATTTTTTATTTCATAGTCATTTGTCTGGTTACTTGTCTGGTAAGATAGTGTGCCTCATTCTTTTTTGTCTTCTGGGCTGGATATTCAGAGTTTTCTCCTCTGTTTTACCAGAGAATGGACTGTACGGCTGAAAAGTCTTGTCATCATGAGGATGAAGGATGTTCATGCCTTTCAGATCAATTATTCATTAGCACATTTCATCTATTGCAGTGAGAAATTTGTTTGCACATATAAGAAAAAGAAGACACTGAGTAACTTCTGCAAGAATTGTCATGCTTACTTACTACATCACATGAGATTTAATGAATTGCTCTGTGCAGGACTTGTCCAAGATCCTGGGAGCTTGTGTTCTGCAAATAGAGTGATGTATATTTTACATGTATTATTTCTTATATATAGACCAAAGAGTGGTGTTCAACATTTATTTTTAACAGTTATTAGACAACTAAAGGCTGATTAAAAGTTTGTAAATATGCTTTCAGAATCTCCTAATAGCAATACTCCCAAAACAATAATGAAAAATGCCATTTAAAAGTGTTCATTTAAAAAGCGATTAAAAGTGTTCAAGGCCAGGCTGGACTGGGCTCTGAGCAACCCGGTCTAGTGGAAGGTGTCCCTGCCCATGGCAGAGGGTTGGAACAAGATGGCCTTTAAGGTCCCTTCCAACTCAGACAATTCTATGATTCTATGGAAAGTGTTCTTTTCTATTTCACTAACTTGTCACTGTTTCAGACAGTACTGTGGGTGATAGTATCCTTAGAAATAATCCCAACTTTGCATTTGTGTACTGAGGAGGAAAAGTGGAGAAAATTATTAAATTGTGGATTAGCTCATATCTGATACAATCTCTTTTCTCTCTGAATGCGTTTTGTGGCAAGGAATTTCATTACATATATCAGAATATGTTAAGTAAGACAGGCTGGTCCTGAATCAGAACAGCTCAGAAACCTTTTAAAATCTACCAACCTAAAGCTCCTGCGTTCAGGTAGGTGCATTGGTGAAAGGATTGCATGAAGTCTCAGAGGAAATCTGGGAATGCTGAAGATTGTGATTCAGGTTATGTGAATTCTGTGCTGTGTGGAGGGTTGTGAGATCAGCTGTTCCAGTATTAATTGAAGGTTCATAACTGTTTCATATCCAATCCATCTTCAAGCCATATCATTCTATTAGTTAATTTCTAGAAAGTTTCCTTATATGTCCTTTAGACAAAAAGCAGATGACTTCCTAGTCCTTTCCAGCTAGAAATGAACCTTGTAACCAACCCAAATCAACCCAAACCAACCCAAACCCAATCATAAAACCCCAGAGAAAAACAAATAAACACCACCACCCCTCAAGAAGAATAATTAGAACACCTGTCATATGTATATTCTTATCCTTTGGTTCTTCCAACCTTTAAATTAATATGTCACTTTTTAATTTTCGAGTACAGTATCTTTAGCAGTCTGAGATCTGGTTTTGTGAAAGAGATTAAAATACAATTGTTTTGTCTTGGTTCTTGGAGTATAGGACCATGAGACTTTTTGATAAATTTAATCCTCAAGAAGTATTATTATGTACTCCAGGAAATGGTTTGTCTCTTCAGAATTTCAGAATATGAGAGGCATGTTGCTTTCATTATATACAACTCTTCTTGGATTTGATACTTATTTAATCTTTTCCTGATATTCTCTTGCAAAAGGTTGAGATAAGAGTAGATGTGATATATGCATACTAAATGCTACTTTGCCCCTAAAGCAGTGCCCTTCATAAGAATATATTTTACAAACACTCATTAAGTCCCTAGACCATAATGATATAATCATTTTACCAGGAAAAGAGAAGGAGATCAAATGGCAATTCTTCTACTTCTTATGTTGTTCCCCATCCCGAAGTTCCCCTCCTGTCTCCCCCTTTTTTCTTTTCTTTTCTTTTTTTTTTTTTTTTAATTTCATAGTTAGCATTGCCAATTAATTTTCTTTGAATTATATCAATGCTCCTGTGATTTTCCTCTGGATTTACTTAACTCTGCAGTCTCAAATCTGTAAAGTACATCAAGAGCATTGCACATCCAGCTGGTCACTGGTGTTACTGAAAGAAGAAGATATTTGCCAGCAGATGTGTTTGGGAAGGAAGGCCTTACTTTGTATCTTATTCTAGTTCTTTATTTTGTTCCATATTGCCTTACACAAATCCCAGGATAGACTAAATTACTAAACAAGAAGCTGAGATATATTCACAACTGAGACTATGTATTAACAGAACTGCAGAAACAGATTAAAGTGTCTATGAGATAAGTCCTTTACTTCAGATAGAGCTGCTCGAAACTGCAGATTACTTAATATGTAAGAGATGTAAGCCATATTTTTTTTCTCTACCATGTCACTTCATGGAAGTTGTATCTCTCCGAGCAATGTTGAACTTTATATTGGGATCTGAATCAACAACTTACCCTGAAGAAACAATATGATACTAATAACTAATAACTTCAGTTCGAAATACTCTTTTAATCTCAGGCCATACTGAAAAGCAGAATGATTCAGTGCCCATGGTCCAGTCAATGCAGATGTTAAGTACCAGGAAATTCTGTCTTTGTGAAAGATTTGATGTTCCCCTCAAATAAGAGAAACGTATTTTCTTTTTGAAGGAAAAAACAACATTTTCTTGGGTAGAAGGTGTTTCTCACACCTTCAATGAAGCAGTAGCTATCCTCCAAAGTAGAAGACTGTGTGTGCTTATGGAAACATCAGGAATGTCCCCTTCCTTTGCACTTCTCTTTTACATAAGGAACCAGAGGAAGTGCCTTGCCACACTTTCTCCGCTGCGACAACCTAGGGAAAACGACGCATCGCCAGGGTCTCGCCCTGGGGAGAAAACGGACCGACACAGATACTGTGGATCAAACGGT
>JANXJC010000008.1:2397773-2422539 GCA_027564655.1 Leptodon cayanensis | reverse complement strand
CCTCATAGCAGAGGTGCTCCAGCCCCCTGATCACCTTCGTGGCCTCCTCTGGACCCGCTCCAACAGGTCCATGTCCTCCTTGTGCTGAGGACCCCAGAGCTGAACACAGTACTGCAGGTGGGGTCCCAATTTCCTTGATATTATCAATAAATAAACTTTAGAAATATAAATGTTAGTCACTGATCCAATGCCTAAAAGCTGTCAGCATTGTATAAATTAGCATGAACATATGTTAATGCATAATTCACAATTTGCAACAGGGCTTTGTTGAAAAATTGATGAAAATTCATGAAAGAACCTTTCCAGATTAAGTTGCACAATAAACATGTAGCCAGCGGCATTCATAATGTAAAGGTAATAGTTTAGATTTACCCTCTGAACATTTTGTATATTCGGAGACCGTACATTAAAATTTTAACCATCATCAAACCCAAACATTGAATTACAATGCAGCAGTATGTGTGTACAAGTGAGTGGGTGTTTGCGTGCGCGCTGCAGGTATACATTTCCACCGCTTTGCAAAATAATGCTGCTTTTTCCAGATGTTTTCTATCTTTGCCATACAATAATGTTCTTCAGAAATGTACAGTTTTTGCAGAAGAACAGAAAATTTTCAGTATTCCACTAAGCATGATATGTAAATAGAAGTGGTAGAAGATGTTACATCTAGCCCTATTTACTGAATATTGATAACCGTATTACATTTTTTAAGAGCAAGAAGTAGCTTGCTGCCCCAGCCCATCCAAAAACATACTGAGTTCAAATTATGCCACAAGCAATAGTATTGTGTCCAATAATGCGTCCAGGCATTGTTAGAAACCCTGAATGCATTATCAGAATCTATATTCTCTCTGAAATAAATTCAGTGCTTGTACTGAAAGTTTTGTGTTGATTTGAAATGACCTAATTAATGAAATTAATAAAAGATAATTTGGATCTTTTCCAAAAAAGTTATATAATATTTCTACTCTGAATACCTTGTTCATCTTGAAGAGCCTCTACTTCCATTGCCAGAGTCATGTCCATTTGGAAAAACCAATTTTCTTGCAAATTCAGTGACAGCACACATATTTCACCACATGGGAAATGGAGAAGGCTGAGGTACTCAATGACTTGTTTGCCTCAGTCTTCACCAGCAAATGCTCCAGCCGTGCCACCCAAGTCGTAGAAGGCAAAGGCAGGGACTGGGAGAACGAAGAACCCCCCACGGTAGGAAAAGATCAGGTTCAAGACCATCTAAGGAACCTGAAGGTGCACAAGTCCACCTAAAGGGAGCCTACAAGAAAGCCAGAGAGGGACTTTTTACAAAGGCACGTAGTGATTGGACAAGGAGCAATGGTTTTAAACCGAAAAAGGGTGGATTTACATCAGATGTAAGGAAGAAATTCTTCACTATGAGGGTGGTGAGGCACTGGAAGAGGTTGCCCAGAGAGGTTGTGGCTGCCCCATCCCTGGCAGTGTCCAAGGCCAGGTTGGATGGGGCTTGGAGCAACCTGGTCTGGTGGAAGGTGTCCCTGCCCATGGCGGGGGGGTTGGAACTAGGTGATCTTCAAAGGTCCCTTTCAACCCAAACCATTCTATGATTCCATGAACATTAGGTTAAGCAAATACGTGAAAAGGGGAGGTGGGAATCATGAAGTGAAACACAGTACACACAAAACAGCTGGAGTTCCAGAAAATTTGAGCACAGTGTTTCAAATGCATGTGTAAAAGAAATTCCAATTAAGTTCATGTGCATATGGTACAGAGTTGAGACTTACAGCACTAAATGACCCTCATTTACCATGGTATGAGAAATGCCAGGATCTGTGGCTATAATGAAAGACTATTCTGCCTGGTAAAGAAGGTATGCGCTGAGAGCAAAGTACTGGTTCTGAAAAACAACTTTTTGCAGTAGTAGATAGGGGGATGGTGTTGATAATTTTTTTCCTCCACAGCTTTGTGTCTGCTTAGGGTCAGCTGAGTCTAAAAACTCATCCAGCTGAATCAGCCTGAATCATCAGAAATCCAGACTAAAGAACCACTGATCAAGGTGTTCAGGACTGCAAGTTGCTACTGAAGTGCTAAAGTCCTCATACTTTTAACTGACGTATTTAAATATTTATTAAGGGGGTTGTTTGTTTGTTGGTTTGTGTGGGTTTATTTGTTTGTTTGTTTTTAATTTGGATTTATTAGTTGAAGCCTAGCTCAGGACTGAGGATATGCAAGTGTTCACAAGCTCGCTCTTTTCAGTTTAAATGCCTCCCTGCCCAACATACAATAGTAGCATAGTAATAGCAAGTTTTAAAAGGAACATTGTTTTGGTTAGCTTCAAAACTATTATTGCAGCAAAGGGAGAGCTAGCTCGGTATAGCTTGCAGACCTTTTAAATCAACAGCTGGCATAATATTACTTGCACTACCAGAGATTGCTTCCTTTATATTGTGTAAAAAGAGATATGATATACATTCAACACTATAGAAATTATTTATAAATGGCATTTGTTCAATGACAAAATTTTTGAAATGCAATGGAATACTTTTTTTTTAGCTTTTAATTATACTTCTACCTAAAGTACTTACTGTATCTCTACTGACTGCTAATTCAAGCAAGATTCCATTTAAATTCATATAACTAGAACTTGTATTCAGAATTGTACCTTTCATAAGGAAACCATTAAAATCACCATTTGAGCCTTAACAATATCACATTGGGGTACAGACTATTAAGTTTCTACAATCCTAGTGGCTTTTTTCAGTGTGACTAGCCATCTAAATGAATATATGATCTTACAGAATAAAGTCTCAAGGAGTAACATCAGGGCATGGTCCAATGAAAGAACAAGTCAAGAGAGTACCTTTTATTTGAATGCTTTGAACAATTTTTCTGCTGTGAAGTGGAACACCTAAAGCTGTCTCATCCCACTTTTTTAATTAATAGTATAGGGCAGAGAATAAGTATGGTAGCCTGCTATTCTTGTGTGATGAGCACAGCATTCCATCACGGCTCCAACACACGGACTGGCAAATCTTCACTTTTCTAGTGGCAGATCTAGAAACCAGAAAATTTTGGGGTCTATGGATTAAATTCTGAAAGAAAATTCAAATTATAATGCTTTATATATCTATATGTTTACAACTCACAGGCATCTTGTATGGTGTTTGTTATATGTCCGTTATGGGACTGATTTGCATGCAAAGTGACAACATATAACAGTTTAAATATCTCAGTGAGATAAAAGGAGGTTGATGTAAATTTTAAACCTAGAAGGAATATTCAATATTTTTGCATTGTATCTATGTCAGAAGATTGATATAGCTTTTCTCCTAACTCAACAAGTTTACTAGATTTAGATTTACCTCAGGATATGAAGAGTTTGTAAAACAAATGTTGTGTATTTTTATACAGTAATGAAAATACCCTTGAGAGATATTGTTTTTCTAAAGGAATGCACTGGAAGAAATGACTTCTCTTTATATTGTAGAAAAATTACTGTAGAACGTTTATAGAATGTATTGATTTTATTCTGCTAAACACTAAGCTTGATATAATTATCACATCTTAAGAAAATGCGAAAAGAAAACATTGATTACTGACTCATATAATCAAAATATAGATAAAAAAGGTACCAGTCCTGAAACTGATATCATATGTCTGGACTACTCTTCCCCTATAGAAATTAATCAACTTAATTTAAGATTTGTGGATCACAGAAATGGATGGGACTGATCATTACAATCCAAGAAGTTGTACAAATGCTAAAACTATTAATACCCACCTCCCCCAATCAAGAATTTAATATGCAATACTTTTGTATCTCCATACTAATTTCTGTAAGGATCATGCATATCAGTCAAGATATAACAGGTATAAATACAAGCAAAATATGGCTAAACTAAACTCTATGTAAAGTGTTTAATAGTAAAAGAACACAGCAAAACTTAGTTTAACATATGCAGGTAAAAAGTTTGGGCTCTGATCCTGAAATTGTGTTGGGCTAGTAGAGCCCTTTGTTTATGTTAACATCATTAAAAATCATTGAAATTTGCAGGGATCTAGCCAGACGCAGGTTAACATGTATATCTAGTAAAAAGCCTGAAAATTAATTTCGTGAAAATGAAGCATTTCAGTTTAAAGTATGTCTCTTTCTCACTCCAGTTGCTGTACTTGACAGCTTTGTCACCTGAGAAAAATACAATCTAGAATACAGGAGCAGTTTTTAGTTATGTTAGTTCTGGTCAGTGAATGAATCTACCTGTCAATAAGAGATGTCAGAACATTGTGGGGGGAACTGGTCACTAGATTGAAAAAAATTCTGTAGCTGTTTTAAGTAATTCGATTTGCCCTGTGGCTGATGTTGACTGTGTTTCTATTTTTATTTAATAGATAAGACAATTTGGCAACAAGGTCTACCTCTTCTCTATGTTCCATAATGTTAGCTTGAAAGTCTCTTTGCTCACATTTATTAATTTTAATACTATCTGGTTGTTCTTGAGTTTTAATAATGCCTTTTTAGTGAGCATGATTTGTCATTTGCGAATGGAGAGCTTCCTTTTAGTGGCAATAATGCTGATTGTTTCTAATGATTGATATATTAAAAGGATGCAAAATGTTTCCAATAAAGCTGCTTAAAAGTGTTTGTGGCTTTGTTTCTGCAAATAATGATTCCTCTAAGGGCATTGTTTGTTCTTGATGAGTTTGTTTTAAGTGCATGTTAGAGGAATCTTTTCCTCCCATGTCATTGCCCGAGGCTTAAACATACATTCACACATAAAAAAAAAAAAAAAAAAAAAAAAAGCAGCAGGAAATTCTAGAGAATGTCCATTATTTTCAAGCCTTGTCAGGAAGGATAAAAACTGAGACTTCTAAACAAGAAGGAAACAAAAATGTCATCAAAAACCACCACTCAATAACTTTTCATTTTCCTACCTCTTATCTGTAACTATCAGTTTGTAAATACTATTGAAAGAACTTGATCTTGTTCTTGACTAAGGATCTTGATACGTTACTTTTAGAAGGAGAAATGTAGATGAGCAATAGCTTGAAAACATTACTTGGCCTCTGGGGGGATAAATAATGAAATAAATAAATAAATAAATTGTTAGCAAACAGAGGTGAAATGTGAAGATTCTGACTCCTCATCACACTTGGTGGTGGCAGAATAAATGCTCATGCGCTGGAAGATCGAATTCATACTGTCCAGCATCACATTAGAGAGAATAAAAGTGTCAGAAACTCTGAGGCTTATTATAGAGTTAAGGGAAGAAAACAAAATAAAGCTGATGAAGAGTTCAATTAAGTTCAGTAAAGGAAATTTGGAAAATAATCTTCATTGTCCATGACCACACTGTTATAAACCGGTGATTATCTCAATGCCCTATACCAAAGAATGTTTCTACTTCATTCCAAATATATAGAAAGCTCAGAAGGATAATACATAGGTCAATGTTATTGCCTATCAAGTAATTGAAGATTATGGAAAATACTGATTTTATGGAACGATTTGTGATGGAAGGAGAAAAAAGTTGCATGAACATGGAATAAATTCCAGTTTTCAAGATAATTCCTAGAAATTTAATGTGTTTGTTTGTTTGTTTGCTATTTGTAGCAGATACTTTAACTTTGTTTCTACTTTTGGATTCTGAAGAGCATCCTTTCTATCACTGTGTAGTCTTGTAACCCTTACTGAGATTCCACACAGAAATATGGAAAAATGGAAATATGGTAGCAAGGCAAGTGTTTGCCTTATGACTATGGGCAATAATACATGTTCTGTTCCTCAGTAATATCTTCATCAAGAGGAATAGCATTATTTCCATCCATCCTGGAGGGAATTTAAGGTTGCAGACTCACAATGGAAGATCAAAGTGAGAGGCTGGGATTAAAATGCTCCTTCTCTTATTCTACTATTTGCTGGAGTTCATTCAAGAAAAAAAAAAAAAAAAAGAAAGGATGGGAGTGAAGGAACATCAATACAAGGAAAAGAATATAATTGAGCAACTGAGTAATTGAGCTTACTTGAACTTAGAGAACCTTTACAGGAAAATTTATTGCAATACAGCATATAAGTAACATGTTTTTTTGACATCTGTTTGCCCGAATCATTTGTATACAAACAGCAACTTACCCTAGGATGTATTAGAAAAACTAATAAAGCAAACAAAAGGGAACAGGGGGTGAGGCGGAAGCAAAGAAAATACAAGGTCATGGAAGATTTACCTAGCTGGTATGAGATCAATATCATTTTTGTAACTCATTATCCTGAGCCCAAAAGATGGTATAAAAATCAACAATGTATTGAAGTAACTACATCTTCCTCAGCAAGATTTATGAGACAAAGGAGAAAGAAAAGAAGCTAGCTCCTATATTGCCAAAGATATCAAATCTTCATTAATGTTGTGAAAACAACATCATTTATATTTATTTTCAGTGAGTTAGAAAAATCCAATAGATGCATACAACAAATAATATATGTTTTGTTGTGACATCATGTACAGCATATAATTTTTAAATTATATTTCCCCCCACTGGATATAGTTAATGCAGCCTGATTTAGATACTGTGGTAGGTCAGCATTTTAAATTTCCTTCCTTCCTTCTACATTTGTAGCTGAATTTTTTCTCTTTGATTTCAAAACCAGCTGCATCCACAAGACCTGTTCTTGCCATGTCTGTGGAAACTGAACCACCACTCCAGAAAATGATGATGGAGTGACAAGAGACAGAAAACTAATCAGGGGCCTGGAGGTTATAAACCATGTGCAATATAGGTGTATTTGTGTGTATGGTAAGGCTGTCAAAAAGTGGATTTAAGTTTATTAAGATAAAACAATTAGAAATGTCACAAGAAAGGAATTTTGGAGAAATCCTACTTGATGTATTTTGCAAAAGGATTATCACTGTCTCTAAGGGAAATCTGTGCATTTGAGGATCCCTGCTGTACACATTTAAGTAGCTTAGTTGTCCCTTTCCAGATACATTCAGAATTTACATAAAATTTTGTTTCTATATGAAATATTATTCCTGTGTCACTCCTGAAGAAGTCAGTCCAGAATAAGATCAGGATATGAGCCAAATACTTTATATACTTCCCTCAGTCATATAAAAATTATCTCCATTCATCTCGCCATTCAGTCACATTGTGAGTAGAAAGGAGAGCAGAACAGAAAGGTGATAGGGAACATCCCATGAATTGCCAGACCTACATTTTAGGAGATCAAGAAGTGAAGCAATTTTCAAGGTCAAGAAGAACTCATTTGTCACCCATATAACCCTATTTTTACCAAGAGGAAACTATAAGCTCAAGAAGCTCATTTTTTTCTCAGATTTTATAATATACTATCCTCAGTGTCTAAAATACTGAGTTCTACAGTAATCCCTTATAAACTGACTCCTGAAGTTATTTTCTCTTTTTCTATAAACAATAGCTATGTGTGTGACATAGAGAAAGTGCAAAAGTGTTATTTTAGCGGCATCAGAAATGCAAAATATCTACATATCTCTCTCTGTGGGCTGCATTTTCTTTGAACTGTATGGGTTCAATGACTAGTTCAAGCTTTATGACTTTATGTATAGTTCTCCAAGGGAACTGTTGTTAACTTTCAGTCTTGGAGATTTATCTCACTCATCTTGTTGATTTATCTTACTGAAGAAGAATTTTCTGTTGCATAATTTTGAGCTCATTTGACTCAAAATTAATTTTTCAAGTGCAGACAAAAAAACTCCGATGGATCTTTATCAAATGTACAGTATAACCCTGCAAAGTTGGAAGGTTCCGAAGCACCAGTGCCAAACACTATATATACTGAGAATACTTTGTTAGATGTGTCACGTTAAACAGTTCAGTATAGTTTGTGTGCTACTGTTCAAGGTCAAGCAATTATATATACTTTTTCCCCGTTGTATTTGTGAATCCTGGTAATGCCTGAGAAAGTACCAGTCAGTCCATTCTTTGATTCACACAGAGCCTTTTCTAGCTGTTTATTTTATGGGCATATTGGAGCTCTACAGACCTAATGAAAAGACAGCCTATGATTTTGACATGTAACAGAGCAGGGTTACGTCTATTCTAAAACCAAGATTTTATCAAGAGTAGACAATACTTTTGATAAGATTAGTACTTTTAAAATCTGGAATTCAGCTTTTTAGGCTTTTGACTACCCCCACTGATGTGGTTTGGCACCTTCTGAAAACTAAGCATGCTAAGAAATCTCAAATTTGGTGTAGGGTGAAAACTAATACAATTTACTAAGTTGTGATATACCATAGGTGGAAGGGTTAGAGAAAGAAAGGAAGAAAACTTTTCTTGTACAGTGGCTTTCTCAAATACCAAATTAGCAATGTGTGCACATGGTTCTATCCCGTCCCTTTTCCCTTGGGTGTTCACTTCTGTCTCACAGCAAGCTGAAACCAGCTTGTATTTTGACCTAAGGAAACTTGTAGGTAAAAATCTTTCGGTCAGGGTCAGAAAAAAGTAACAATTTTCCAAACCTTTCCACCCAAATGTCTTCAGAAAGAGCAAAGGGATTAGCAGACCAAAACCTTTTTGCTCACAATCATGTTTTACTTGTTGCTGAAGTAGTAAGTATAGGCCAACACAAAAGAAGCTCACTGGCCCTCTGCAAGCACATGTTTGGAGACACTTGAATACTGTTTCGCTGTTAAAATGACAAGACAAAGGTAACTCTTATCCATTTGTGGGTAGATATGATCGGAAAACCTGTGTACTAGCAAAAAGCAAATATTAAAGATGCTTTGATTGTAATATAACAAAGAATTCACCTGAGTCTAATTACTGATTTTCAGATTAAATACTTGTTCAAATAATTACAAGAAATCAACCAGATAATCTTGTATTGGATCAGAGCAAATTTTATTTCCAAAGTTTCTTAATATTATGGCAGCATGAGTCACAAACCAAGAGCAGAAACCAAGAACATTTGAATGGCTCTGCTGAGTTTCAGAGCAGTGAAACCTACATATTTTGAATTTTCAATTTTTGTTATTGTAAATTGTTGCCCTAGTTTTTTATATATTTGTCTATATTCCATTTTGACAGTTCTATTTTCTTCCTAACACTCATAAAAACTTTCCACTAAGCTTCTGGGAGCTACTACCTACTAAGAATAAAAAAAATGGACCCTGTTAACAGGATCTAATCCACTATATCTTTAAGGGGAACTGATCTTTAAGTGATAATTGTTCCTTATATTTTTAAAAGCAGGTTTCTTTCAAGTGACATTTCAAATGAACCTGAAGTTGTTTTTGAAAGTACATACACAAAGTATGTAGCAACAACCACATTTCACTTCTGTAAGTAGTAGCAAACAAATCCTAATAGTACTCTTCTGAAAAGTACAATTCCTATTTTGGATATACTGTGAATAGGTACATTTTGAATTATTAGTTTATCAGTGGAATAAAGTTAGCATTGACTTAAAATACCAATGCATTAGCTGAGGAGAAAAATAATGCTGGGAAAAACATTCAGGGTTTATGATAGCTAGGGTTAGACAAACAGCAAAAATTAATAGGTCTGATTACTTTTTATTATTGAAGCTCTCTGTGTGGGTTCTCAGTGGGATTCTGCAGCAGTTGTTATGAGTTGCAGAGTTTAAGTGTCAGGACTTCATTCACAGAGGAAGTAGTGAATAGTGAAGCTTTAGTACTTTACTGTACGACAAGCAAAGAAGTCAGGCTTTAGACAGGGTTACTTGAAAGAAGTTAGCCAAGAATTATCTGTGAGTTATTATATGGTGCATTATTCTTGTTTGGTCAGAAAGGGAACACTTCTATTAAGTTCACTCTCAGTTACAGTAGGATTTATTTTTCTATTGGATCTATCTGTAGCAAGAAGAAAATGGTTATCCTAAGATGTACCAAATAATATTCTGTAATTCTTTGAAAGGTTCATTTTGCATTTTTTATTTACCAGACTCTTATAATTTCTTTTTGAAATCAATATATCTAAGTAATTAAATTAATAGAAAAATAAAACTATATGAAAAGTTAATGAAATTTTAATGTCTTGAAGAAGATACTGTAGTATTTTACTTGAAGATATTAATTGAAAATACTGGCATTTCATAGACCATCAGTCAGACAGAAAGTACTTCCAACAAGTATAAGCATATATTCAGTAAAGCTGGCCAAACTGTTACTGAAGTTCACATTTATCACCAATTGTAGCTCCTTTCTAATTAATGAATCACTCACAATCTAATGACTATTTCTGGGAACATGTCTTTTATTTTTGTGTATGCCCAGAATAGTTTCAACAAAGTATAATAATGTTTTGACTTTTAATGAAGGAGTGTAATATACACAGCTTAGAATGGCTTGCTCTCTTTTATTTTGGAGTGTTTTCTCATACTTTTGGGCTGTGTCCTTTAGCCTATAAAAGACATTTAACACCATGGACAATAAAAGCATATTTCAAAACCTGAAGCTACATTTGATAGGTGAGTTTGACCACTACTGTTCTCCTTTTAGATTTCAGCCAAATTTTATGGAATCTTGGGTGTCTTGTGGATCTGACACTGATTTCTGAATGTGCAATATCTCAATACAATGACGCTAGTCGCCACTAATTTCTAGGTTTAACAGCTTTCAAGCTGTGGCTTGTGAGAAGACAAGGCAGAGAAGAACATTACAATCACTATAGGCTGCGGAATTGAAACTGTTTCATGTGACTACTTATTTATGAGTTTTTCTATAAGTTGGCTGCCTTTAAATTATAATCCTCTAAGTTTTGAGCAATGGTAAGAATGTTTTGGGGTTTTTTTGTTTGGTTTTTTTTGTTTGTTTTTTTTTTTTTTTTGTCAATGGTAGGGAGACTTTTCTCTGCTTCATTTGCTACATTGCATCATTGTATTTGGAAATGCAGTACTGGATTGAAAACTTGATGGCCTCAAGGTTTAATTGAAGTCTCCTGAACTCAGCTCAAATGGCAAGCTGGCCTCTTTGCAGAGAAGAATAAAATCAATATTTAAAAAAAGAATGTACTTTATTCTAAAAAGTACATTCTGGAACTTTTTTCAAGTAAAGTTTATAAAAAAATGTTAGATAACCTTTTTGAGGAAAGCAGCCCAAGGGTTTATGTATTAAACTCTTCTTTTCTAAGTGTGTCACTTTACCGGCTGTGTTTTCTAGTTGGCTAAAAGATGTTTTAATTAGACAAGAAAAGAATTCAGAATGGAAAAAAAAAAAAAGAAAAGATGTAAGGATGGAAAAGCTGAATGTATTGCATAGTTTATGTGGGGAAGCGTGCCCAGTTCAGGATGGGTTCTGTGGTAAAGCTAAGTGAGAGTGAGAAAACAGTAGTTTGAAATAGTTTTCATGTATGAATAGAAAGTTAAGTATTGTAGATTAGTCTGTAATCATATTTAAGACCAGCATGTCTCAGTAAGAACCTCCTGGTCAAACTAAAGTGTAAGAAGGAAATGCACAGGCAGTGAAACCAGGAATGTGTATCCTGGGAAGAATATAGGGACACCGCCCAGATGTATAGGGTTGGGATCAGGAAAGCTAAGGCACAGCTGGAGCTGAATTTGGCAAGGGATGTGAAGAACAAAGGCTTTTACAGGTACATTGGCCAGAAAAAGAAGGTTAAAGAAAATGTACACCCCCTGGTAAATAAGACAGGAGAGCTGGGGACAACCAACATGGAGAAGCCTGAGGTACTCAACAATTTTTTTGCCTCAGTTTTCAATGGTAATCTCTCTTCCCACATGCCTCAACCCTTGAACCTCAAGGCAGGGACTGTGAGAATGAAGTCCTTCTGATTGTAGTATAAGATCAGGTTTGAGATCACCTGAAGAACCTGAAGATACCTAAGTCCATGGGACCTGACAAGATGCAACCAGGGTCCTGAGAAAATTGGCAGATGTAGTTGCCAAGCCACTCTCCATCATATTTGAAAAGTCATGGCAGTCAGGTGAAGTCTTTAGTGACTGGAAGAAAGGAAAACATCACACCCATTTGTAAAAAGGGTAGAAAGAAGGACCCTGGGAATTACCAACCAGTCAGCCTCACCTCCATGCCCAGTAAGATCATGGAGCAGATCCTCCTGGAAGACATGCTGAAACATATGGAAGGCAGGGAGGTGCTTAGAGAAAGCCAACATGGCTTCACCAGGAGCAAAGAGTGCCTGACTAATCTAGTGGCATTCTATGATGGAGTGACTGCATCAGTGGACAAAGGAAGAGCCATGGATGTCATCTACCTGGACTCCTGTAAGGCCTTTGATATGATCCCCCCCAACATTATTGATGCTAAACTGGAGAGAGATATGGGCTTGATGGATTGACAGTTAGACGAATAAGGAATTAGTTGGATGGTCGCATCCAAAAAATTGCAGTTCACAGCTCAATGTCATAATGGAAACCAGTGACACAGGGTGTCCCTCAAGGGTCTGTACTGGGACCAATGCTATTTAACATCCTCATTAATGATGTACACAGTGGGATTGAGTGCAACCTCTGCAAGTTTGTGGATGACACCAAGGTCAGTGGTGCAACTGATACACTAGTGGGAAGGGATGCCATCCAGAGGGACCGTGGCAGGCTTGAGGAGTGGGCCTGTGCAAACTTCATGAAGTTCAACAAGGCCAATTGCAAGGTCTTGGGTCGGGAAAATCTCCAATATAAATACACACTGAGGGATTGTGAGAGACTGAGTTGTTATCTCGAGCTATTTGTCTCAAAGATTGTTTCTTGTGAGAGACTGGACTATCATCTCAAGCCATTCGTCTCAAGGATTGTTTGCTGTGACAAGCCACTTATCCCAGAGATGGCTTGTTTAAGCAGAGCACTCTGTCTAAAAGGATGATTCCCAGGCCACTGAGGCATCCAGGGCAGGAGGCAGGCCAGAGTCAGCAAAGAATGTAGAAACTACCATTCTCAAGGAAACTGTGGTCTTTGAGATAAGGTACTGGTTTCTGTTGTTGACCATGCGAAGGCTGTGTGATAGATGAAACCTGCAGCGCGTGAACAGTGCATGAACAGTACATATGTGTATGCATCATCGAACTATGGCCTTTACAAAAATGCGGAGACAAGCTGTGCTGTGCACCCATCACCAAAGAACTGAAAACTGAGGACCAACGGGATGTGGCTGGATCCATGGTGGTGACTATCCGTGCAACTCTATCTCGGCTGCTTGCTTGATTTCTGCCTTTTCTTCCATCCTATCCTTTTGCTACTATTTTCTACTTTTGATAATAGAAGCTTTTTTGGGTATACAACATTTGACCTCGTTTGTGCGTTTGTGTCTTAATCTCACTCTTGGGATCATATTAAAACCTTCCTTGACATTGGATGGGGACGGGGATGAATAGATTGAGAGCAGCCCTGCAGACAAGGACTTGGGAATACTGGTGGATGAAAAATTGAATAGGAGCTGGCAATGTATGCTCGCATTCCGGAAAACCAATTTCATCCTGGGCTGCATAAAAAGAAGTGTGGCTAACAGCAGGTCAAGGGAGGTGATTCTCCCCCTCTCCTCCATTCTCAGGAGACCCCACCTGGAGTACTGCATCCCTCTCTGGGATTGCCAGTACAAAAAAGACATGGACCTCTTAGGGCGGGTCCAAATGTGGGCCGCAAAAATGATCAGAGGGCTGGAGCACCTCTCCTATGAAGACAGGCTGAGAGAGCTGGGGTTGTACAGCCTGGAGAAGAGAAGGCTCCAGAGAGACCTTGCTGAGGCCTTTCAAAATACAAAGGAGTCTTACAAGAAAGGTGGGGACAGACTTTTTTACCATGGCCTGTAGTCACAGGACAAGGGGCAGTCGTTTTAAACTGGAAGAGGGAAGATTTAGATGAGATGTAAGGAAGAAGTTGTTTACAGTGAGGGTGGTGAGGCACTGGAAGAGGTTGCCCAGAGAGGTTGTGGCTGCCCCATCCCTGGCAGTGTTCAAGGCCAGGTTGGATGGGGCTTGGAGCAACCTGGTCTGGTGAAAGGTGTCCCTGCCCATGGCAGGGGAAGTGGAGTAGATGATCTTCAAAGGTCCCTTTCAACCCAAACCATTCTGTGATTCTATGATTAATTAATATATTAAAAAACAAAGATTCAATATGTCATGCTGTTTCAGACCAGTTTCTTTAATATCAGTGGAGGGTGGGGGGGTTTTGTTGGCTTTGGTTTTGTTTGGTTGGGTATTTTTGAGGGAGGTTTTAATTACGAAGAAGTGTCAGAAAAGGGAGCTGATAGTTCAGAGACTATTTAATGCAGTTACAGGATTCTGCTGACATCATAAACAGGTAAAGTGCATTAAGATCAAAGAAATTGAACTTTCAGTTTGTGAATGTGAATTACAGCAATCCCAAAGGTTTAGTTATGATGCACAAATCAAAATTATTCCTAAATTTGTTCATATATAAAATAACTCTTTGAGAAAAATAAATTTAGAAGATGTGAGACAAAACCTCAGAGGTTTCAAAGAGAAAATAACATGACTCAGATAACACGGAGGAAAAAGCCAGCAAAACAATCACAAAAATCACTTGACAAGACATAGATTTACACTGAATTATCATCTTCCAGCAACTTAGATAATGCACGGTTATTGCTGTGTATTTAATGCTGTTCACATGCATGATATAGGCATGTAAGAAAATGAAAGTGGAATAACAGACAATCTGCAATTTAATTAGGCAATAAGAAGTTCTATGAAATGGTGTTGATGCTTTCTAAATTAAAAGGTATATACTATGCCATGATTTTATTGATGTCAGGACATATGAATATGGTCCATATATGAAGCAAAGAGAGGTATGGTTTTGAGACATCAAACCATTTTGGCTTGAAAATTTCAATCTCGTATGGCTGTGAAACAATCTCAGTGTAGAGATGTCATAATCTTCCTGAAAACAAAGTTGAGCCCAAAATTACTTCAGCACTCAGGATATTGCTATTATACTATGGCTATTAACTGAGTTATCTGAAGTGTCACTTTATTTCTTAGTCATGAGACATTTGCTGAAAAAGAAGCTTTAACGACTATAGAGTCACAGAATGATAGAATCACAGAATAGTTTGGGTTGGAAGGTACCTTTAAAGGTAATGTAGTCCAGCTCCCCCTGCAATGAGCAGGGACATTTTCAACTCGATCAGGTTGCCCAGAGCCCCGTTCAACCTGACCTGGAATGTTTCCAGGGATGGGGCATCTACAGCCTCTCTGGGCAACCTGTGCCAGTGCCTCACCACCCTCATTTTAAAGAATTTCTTCCTTATATCTAGTCTAAATCTACCCTCTTTTAGTTTCAAACCATTACCCATTGTTCTATCAAAACAGCCCCTGCTAAAAAATTGTCCCTATCTTTCTTAAAAGCCCCCTTTAAGTATTGAAAGGTTGCATTAAGGTCTCCCTGGAGCCTTTTCTGCTCCAGAATGAACAACCCCAACTCTCTCAGCCTTTCTTCATAGCAGAGGTGCTCCAGCCCTCTGATCATTTTTGTGGCCCTCCTCTGGACCTGCTCCAACAGCTCCATGTCTTTCTTGTACTGGGGACCCAGAGCTGGACACAGTACTGCAGGTGGGGTCTCACCAGAGCGGAGCAGAGCGGGAGAATCACCTCCCTCGATCCTCTGACCACCCTTCCTCTAATGCAGCCCAGGATACTGTTGGCTTTCTGGGCTGTGAGAACACATTGCCGGCTCATGTCCAGCTTTTCATCCACCAGTACACCCAAGTTCTTCTTGGCAGGGCTGCTCTCAATCCCTTCATCCCCCAACCTGTATTGATACTGGGGTTTGCCCCGTCCCAGGTGCAGGACCTTGCATTTGGCCGTGTTGAACCTCATGAGATTCATGTGGGCCCACTTCTTGAGCGTGTTCAGGTCCCTCTGGATGGCATCCTGTCCATCAGGCGTGTCAACCGCACCACTCAGCTTGGTGTTGTTTGCAAACTTGTTGAGGGTGCACTTGATCCCACTGTCTATGTCATTGATGAAGATCTTAAACAGTACTGGTCACAGTATGGACACCTGAGGGACACTGCTTGTCACAGTTTTCCATCTGGATATTGAACCTCCAACAAATCCTTTTCAAATATTTTTCTTTGTCATTTTAGGAAGACACACTCCTTATGATTTACCTCTGATAAATCTCCAAGCTTGCAACTCTCTCCCCTCCATTTTTTTAAAGGCTTTGTGATAGCTGAAGTGCTTACATTGGAAAAATGAATATTAACGAAGGAAAAAAACCCAGTTATTTTTGTAATGATGCATGCAATCTTCAGTCATGTTTTAGATGGTGGTTTGGCAGAAGGACAAGTAGTGTAATTGTGTGCACCTGCACCATTTACATCTCTTGTACTGAGTGAAGGGATACAAGATGAGATATTTAAGTCTTTTTGGAGTATGACTGAAAACAGATTTTAACATTACCACTTATCCAAGTTAAGCTGCTGATTGTTCTTATAACTGACATAACTCTTTGCATAATTTATTACTGGTCTATATACTATATAAATTAAAAATATCCTGATCACTGAAATAATGAAGTAGAGTTTTTTAAAAGAATAAGGTTTATCTAATTTTAGCTAACCCTGAAACCAAATTTCACTATAACCTGACACTTACAGGTGCTCTTGGGAACAGATTCAGACCCTAAATCTTTTTTAAATTCCAGCTTAGTGTCAGATGACTTTACCTGACTTGCTTGACTCATTGAGCCACTTCTATCAATTACCTTTTTGTTCTCTATATTTTTATATAGACAATAATAATGCAGATATTATTTATATATATAATATAGATATTATTTACTATATTCTCTAGTTGAAGTCATGACCACAATAAAGATTTCCAAGGCATTTGTCATTTTAAGAAATTAGTTGGGAGGATTTTAAAGAATTTTCATTCCATAAAAAAGTAGAAAAGAAGTTATTGAAAACGTATTTTTTATGTTAGGAAGGGGGAAAACAATGGAAATGCTCTATCTATAAACTGATATATGAAAAAACTGGAGGATGCATTCACATATACATTATGTGCTCTGTAAAATGTGCTCATTCTCTTTGGGAGTGAGGAGGTGTTCCAGTTTTATCCATTGCACTTTAGAAAAATTAGGCAGGACTCTTTGTAAAGCTTCAAAGCTTTACAAAGCTTCAAATTAGCCAGCTTATTTTAACATACTTTTCATTAAACTACTAGGCTTAACTAGAACCATTCTAGTATTTCCTCTTTAAAAGCAATCCTTTGTTTACCCAAACTTTTGTGGATAAGGAAGCAACTTCACTCACATTTCCCAGGCATTCCCTCCTTAATGTGCATGTCCTAGCTATGTATGGCATTGCCTGAATATTTGACTTAGATACATGAGTATAAAAGCAGAAGAAGCAAACAGCCACAGAAGAGGATAGAGCTTGGGGTACCATTGGCAAAAGGAACTAGGAGGGGCTTAGAAGAAAATGAAAGGTGAGGAAAAGGGGACAAGACAAGAAAAACAGAAATGGAAACATGTTTGAGAGAAGAGAGGCTAAGACAGAAGGAAGAAAGAGAAGAATTAAATCTAAGGAGGAAAAAAACCATGGCTGTGATGGAAAAAAAAAGTAAACAAATTGAAAGGCAAGAAAAGAGATATATATGTCTGGGAAAAGGAAAAACGAAATGAAAGAGGAACAGGTCTTAGGATTAGTAAATTCAATTTTATTTATCCCAATCCCTGCATTTAATTCTTTAGCAGATTTCCCATAGCTGTGTGCACTTGGGAAAAAAGAGAATAGCTTTATGTTACTTTAAGGAGTTGACTCATTACATTTTACATCATTTCAAAAGTGTACTCACTGAATCCTTTCTTGGTGGTCCGACAATAAAAAGGTTTCAGAACTGTCAGTAAAGTGACGATTCCTGTGAATATCTTTTTCTAGTTTTATAACAAATTAATGGAGATTGTTTATGGTGAGATCATTCTTTTCATTGAACAAAAATACAAGCCTTAAAGACAGACTTTCTTTGTTTCTATTTTTTTTAATAACTGTTCATTACCTATTAAGTCAGAATTTTTGAACAGTCAGATTGTGTGTACTTTAAAGAATCATAAATGTTTTCAGCAGGCATTTGTTTGCCCAAAGATAGTTTGGAAAATCATGAACAGTTCTTTACAGTCACCAACTGCAGTTAGTCATCTAATTCAGAGGAAGGAGTTCTGTCAATGAAAAGAAAAAAAAATTCATATTTACAGCTTTGTCACCTGGTAGCCACTTTCTTCTGGATGGAAGCAGTAATAAACAAGGAATCATTCTGTAATAACATCTAAACAGTGCATGGATATTTTATTGGATTTTCTAATTTCTGAATACAGTGGTTTAGTTTAGAAGGAAACTACAAAAATACTTGGAACAAATGGCATAAGAAAAATCGCTGTACTGCAAACCACTGCAAAATGAAAAAAGGAGAAAGGCCAAAAAGATGATCTAGGCAACTACACATTGGTCAGCGTCACCTCCATCCCTGGAAAAATGCGAAGTAACCTTCATGAAAACCCTGAAAATCTTGGAATGCGTTTCTGTACGTGAAGGAGACAAAGGTTATTGGGAGTAGTCAATACGGATTTTCCAGGGATAAATCATGCCTGACCAACCTTTTTGCCTTTTATAATAAACCAACTGGATTTGTGGATGAGGGGAGAGCAGTAGGTGTCATTTATCTCAACTTCAGCAAGCCATTTGACATCGTCTCCCATAATATTCTTGAACCCAAGCTGAGATATTGCAGTATAGATGAGTGGGTAATGAATCTGGAAAACAATTGTTTGGATGATTGGGCACAGAGGGCCATGATTAACGGCTAGTACTCTGACTGGAGGCCACTGGCAAACACAGTACCACACAGGTCTATCCTGTGACCTGTCCTGCTTAACGTCATTACCAATGGTGACAGAGGACACTCTCATCAAGTTTTCAGATGACATCACTCCCAGTAGGGGCACCAGTAAATATGGTTGAGAGCAGGACTGCCTCACAGGGGGAACTACACGAAAGGGGACAAATGGACAAACAGGAACCTTATCAAATTCAACAAGAACGAATGCGAAGTCCTGTGCTTGGAAAGGAATAATCCTCTGCAGTGATACCTGCTGGGCTCTGCCTGGCTGAGGAGCAGCTCTGGAGAAAGAAGCCGAGTGTCCTGGTGAAAATCACACTGAACCTGAGCCAGCGTGGGTCCTGGGCACAGAGAGAGCCAACAGCATCCAGGGCTACACCAGGAGGAACCTGGACATCGAGGAAAATTATTACCTCCTTTTACTCAGCATTCATTAGATAATGTCTGTGCCTAGCTAAGGACCCCCAATACGGGCAAGGACATTGACAAATTTCAGTGAGTTCAGCAGCAGCTGTCAGGGTGGTTTGAGTCTGGAATGGCTGCCCCACATGGAGATGCTGGGGGAAGAGGTCTTGTTCAGGCTGGGACAGAGATGGCTTTGGGGGTACCTCACAGCCACCCCGGATCCTACAGGGAGGTCATCAAGAAGATGTAACCAGGCTTCAGGACATGGTTTAGTGGGCATGGTGGTGTTGGGTTGGCGGTTGGACTCGATGATCTTAAAGGTCTTTTCCAACCTAAACAAATCTATGATTCTATGATTTTCATAGTGGTGCATGGGGAAACGGCAACAGACAAAGCGCCTACGCTGAAAAAAAAAAAAGATTTCAAACTGGATAGAAGAAGAACTTTTTCCTCAGGAAGACAATCTTTGTAACAACTTGCCCAGACAGACAGTCTCCATCCTTGGAGGTTTTCAAGACCTGAATGGATAAAGCCCTGAGAAACCTGTCTGAGCCAACCCTGCAGGCTGGGCTAGAGAACTCCTGAGGTCCCTTCCAGGACGAGTGATTCCAGGGCTCTGACCATGGCGAGTGCACAGAGGTCCACCAGAGAAAGAGGGACAAACCCCAATTCTCAGAAAACTTCAATTCCCTGCTTCCTAGCCTCAAGCCCTTAGTTTACTAATTGCAAATTACCTAGTTTCTCAAATAAATATCCAGGGTTCTAAAAATGCCAGAAATATCTAGGATGTGACTCTGATTGATTCCCACAAGAGAGTGAAAAGTAGAATATGATCACACAATAAAGATTTTTTCAAAATGTGTGTGAAAGGGACTTTTTTTACAAAAGTGTTCAGTATTACACTTTTGATTACATTTTTATTTTTTTCAAAATCTTCATTAATAAGCTATATGTTTTGGTGTTCAGAGTACTAACATTTTTATATGATGTGCAATTTAAATTCCAGGAAATTGTATACACTTCTGTGTCAGGAGTAGATATATCAGCATTCTTTTAAGAGAGTGAATCATTCACTTTATCCCAGATGACACCCTTCTTTCTGCTTCATTGTCCTGCCAGTCTGGAAGTTTTATTTTCCTTATTCAGCTTCATAGTGGCTCCATTCTCTGGTTTTGTTTTTGTTTTCCTTCACGCTGCAGCACTATAATTGAACACTGTATACAGGACTTCTGCACTTGTTTATTCATCAAATTAAGATCTCTATATATCGTTCCCAATAGTATTGAATTCTAAAAAAATCCTATGTAAAACACATTTCTTGGGGGCCTCCACCAAAGTTTCTCTTACTAGATTATTTTAACATTGCACGTAAGAACATTCAAATCCAAAAGATGAAGGAAGTTTTCACTTATTTACAAATAATTTTAAAAGCATATGAATATAAACAGTATTCATTGTAATTTAATATTTCTCCCATGGCTTTTTGTAACCTTTATCTCCAACAAGTAATCGTCCCAAGAAAATATCTATGTAGTGTTGGGTAAATTCATATGCTTTTGGACTAACCTTTTGGAGCCTCTTATTACAGAGAAATTATGTCTGAATATACTGGTCTTATTATAAATGTATTATAAGTAACTTAAACTAATGCCTAAAGCCTTTTCTGATTCTCTGGCTGACCTCAACTTCATTTTCTTTTTCTATGTTTCAAACTTCTCTAAGAGAATACAACAAGCTGAGCCACCTCTGTTTCCATTCGCCAATATATTGATGATTCATGTGTGGAATCAATGTTGTGATGTCATTGCTCCTTTTTAAATATGGTACATTTCAAATCCTTGAATCAAGCACTCCCCAGGATGAATGTATGTATTTGCTGGCATGCAATATTTAATGGACTTCATATGACATTTCAATCTCATGTTACTTCAAATACTCTTTAAGCATAATAAAACTTCTCAATTTGTTTTGTTGTTGCTGTTGTCAGAGCCGTAGCAATAAGATATTTGGACCTTACATTAGCATATCAAAGATGCATTTTTTCTCCTCTGTTCCTGTAGTCACAGAAAGCATTTTGTATTCTAAGCATGGAAACCAAACTATGGTCTCAGATACCGCTCTGTGGTGTCCAGACACAAGCACTGCCACTGCAGTGGTGCTGCCTAGTCTTCTTACATCCTTAGCCCCCAAGCGGTGCATGCAGACTCCAGCCCCACACTATGGGATATGGAGTTTCTCATCTCATAGCTGACCTTCCCACAGATGGCTTTTAACACTCTACTTTCTGGAAGCATAAGGTTTCTTTAAAAAAAAAAAAAAAAAAAAAAAGAAAAAGAAAAAAAAACCAAAGTGGATGATAGAGAAATACAGTTACGGTTAAAACTGTAATGCATGATTTAAGTCTGACAGTTTGCATTTCTGCTGTAATCTCCCTCAGGACACCTTAAATGATCAAATGTTGGTTTTATTATAATTTGTCTTCACATCACAAAGATTCATTATCCCTGGTCTTTCACTAATTAATCTTGAAGTTTCTTCATGGTCTTTTTGTTTAGGTTCATTTCACTGGTCCTTGCCATAGACTCATTTCCCCACCCCTGCAGAGTGTTGTCCTTTATTTAAGGACAGGTCAAGTAAAGAATGAAGGGAATATGGTTAAGATTCATACTAATTGACAATAAATAGCCCTGGGACTCAGATGCCACAGCTGTCCCCTATTAGATCACTATTCAGATGATCAAGTTAAAATAATCCTTTCTGAAACATCCACTGTACTGGGATACAAAGAAAAACATCAGACAGATCCTGAAAGCCTCCAGGGTGAATAACGTTTAGAGTCTGCCGTGGGAAATGGGCCAAATGACAGCCAACTTAGTATGGTCTGTCGATGGACCCAATACTCATTGCTTCTGTATTTTACAGGGAGATGCAGCTGACTGTTTGCAGCTGACTGGCTGTCAGCTTCAGTTCAGCAGGTCAAGGTGCATGGAGATGAGGAGCTCCCTATCATTTCAATACTCTATGTCTCCTTTGTACATTTTCTGAATTTTGGGATATTAAAATCAGGCATACATGAATTTACATCAATATAGAGGCTAGAAACCTTAATGGAGGGGAGGGGCTTAGATCCAATATTTTATCAGGCAACTTTCCTGAGACCTGTTTTATGCTGATTTTTGAGTTAAGTGGTTTTAGGCTATGATCTGTGGAGGAGGGAGATATGTTGGTAGAAAGTACTTTGTTTCTTCCCCAGTCTAATTCTTAATCTCTCTGGAGAACTTTGTATTGCCATTAGGTAATTGATGTGGAAGATGCTTAAGAAAATAACCTCCCTTCTATTTTTCAGATGCTAGGATCCTGGCAGATGTGTTTACTTATTGTCACTCAATGGTGGCTCTCCCCACGTAACTAGAGCTAAATAACTATAACAAAGTGATATCATGGTTTTAAGTTTTGGTCCTGCAGCGCCTCAAAGATATTCAGCCATTCAGGTCCTTTGATTTCCAGGGAGCAAAGTGACCATCTGCCTTTGAGGATCTGGGCCCTCAGACACATTATCACTTCTTTTCCCAAACCACTGGTTTGACAACATTGGAAATGAAAGTCTCCACTTCTCACCTTGGAACTACTCTGTTCATCCTCTGAAAACTTTTCATATAGGCTTTTAGCTGTTCTATGGTATTTTTATCATATCCTACGCTTGACTATTATTTTAAAAACATTATTTCAAGATCTTTGAATTCATGTCTAGATCCAGTCACTTTTAAATTTATCATTAGTGTGTTTAAGTGATTTTTGGCTGCTGCCTGCTTTTCAAACTGTATGTGGAATGCTCTTCCTAGCCACAGGTAGAAAGATAATCAGTGCTTAGCCAAGTTCTGGGCCTCACAGGCAAGACTTCACAAAAGTACAATCCACATGATTTCTTCTTATCCTGGATTTTGAAACAAAGCTATAGCCTATTGCTATTCCTTGTTTTTCACAACACAACCCTGGAGGCACATGCAGATGGCTTTTTCCCTTCCCATTTCAAATTTTCAAAGCCAAACTCCTCATCAGAGGTACTGGAGAAACAGATACAGTTGCAGAATATGGAGCACAAAAAAAGTCCAAAAAATATTTCTCTTGGCTGCAGTTCATAATGAGTTGAATTGCCTGCATTTCTCTGGCATCCCAACATGCAAAACACTCTTTATTTTACCACTTAGCTGATATAAGTGCAATCTCTAGCTGTGGAGAAAACATGCAGGTTCTTCAGGATACATCTGCTTTATTTCATTGAGCTTTTTCTGGGAGATTCAAAGTATTCAAAACCATGGGGTATGGTTTTATTTATCATAGAACTTTTCATTTTCTAGTCACTAGTATTGGCTGGTTTGTAGCAGCTGTTTTTATGGTTTCATTGATCATGCCTGGTCTTTATCTGAACTGCACAAATACTTTAAAGGGTAGAAAGCAAAAAATATGTATATGAAGAATGGAGGAAAACTATACATAGTAGTTCCCATTAGATTTTTCCCTCGTGTCTTGGGCAGCAAACTAACAGGAAAAAAAGCCACCACAAAACCTCCCCTACCCACAAAAGAAAAAAACAAAACAGAATTAATAGACATTAAACCAATAGAACTTGATAGAAAATATTGCCAATAAAAAAACTATACAATTTCCAGAAAGTTTTTCTTATTGTTCTTCCTTTAAGTAACAATTGTAACATATTTTTCAAATATATTCCAGAAAAGGAAACAACTTATTTTCTGTTAAGTTGCATAGGAAATATATGAAAATGCACTTTAGCCTTCTCCAGAATGCCTATAGATGTGAATATTATAGAGTATCCTTAGATTTTGCTGGGGAGCCTTTCACTACTTGACAGTTACTGAAGCTGGATGAACACGGGAAGCACTGAGGGAATTCTCAAAATAGTTCTTCCTATCCTTTAGAATAATGGCTTTCAGAAACATAAAAGTGCATTAGTTGCTCTGAAGTATGATCCATGACAACTTCTGAGCACTGACAGTGGTCTGTCAGCCCAAAAGGATAGTGAAATTCTGCTTCAAAGAAAACTAATGAGCTTCTGAAAACCAGTAAGTTTGTGGAGCCCAAATGCCCACCATCATCCTACCCAATCTGGGTATGTTCTTAGAATCATAGAATCACAGAATCATTTAGGTTGGAAAAGACCTTTAAGATCATCGAGTCCAACCGTAAACCTAACACTAAGTAACATCACTAAACCATGTTCCTAAGTGCCAGATCTACATGTCTTTTAAATACATCCAGGGATGGTGACTCAACCACTTCCCTGGGCAGCCTCTTCCAGTGCTTGACAACCCTTTTGGTGAAGAAATTTTTTCCTAATATCAAACTTAAACCTCCCCTGGTGCAACTTGAGGCCATTTCCTCTCGTCCTATCTCCAGCCACCCGACAGAAAAGACCAGCACTCGCCTCACTACAACCCCCCTTCAGGTAGTTGTAGAGCGCGATAAGGTCTCCCCTCAGCCTCCTCTTCTCCAGACTAAAGAGCCCCAGCTCCCTCAGCCGCTCCTCATCAGACTT
>JANXJC010000008.1:2376150-2397506 GCA_027564655.1 Leptodon cayanensis | reverse complement strand
CCCAAGCCTGTAGCGCTGCGTGGGGTTGTTGTGACCCAAGTGCAGGACCCGGCACTTGGCCTTGTTGAACCTCATACGGTTGGCCTTGGCCCATCGATCCAGCCTGTCCAGATCCCTCTGTAGAGCCTTCCTACCCTCAAGCAGATCAAAACTTCCACACAACTTGGTGTTGTCTGCAAACTTGCTGAGGGTGCCCTCGATCCCCTTGTCCAGATTATTGATAAAGATACTAAACAGAACTGGCCCCAATACTGAGCCCTGGAGAAACACCTCTTGTGACTGGCCACCGACTGGAATTAACTCCATTCAGCCAGTTTTTTACCCAGTGAAGAGACAGAGAGAAGGAAAGGAAGGTTTTTAACCAGATGATTCAGCCCATGCACGGTCTACTCTTTTCTCTGTAATGGTCTGTGTCTCTTCCCTGAAAAGTGAGAGAAGTTGCCTCCTTTAGTGGCTGTCATTAGCTGCCTGTATTAGTCAGGATGAATGCGTCTCACATAAAAGACTTCATGAAGGTGCATGATTACTGTATGAATTCACTCATGTGCGGTCCTTGAATCCATGGACTTTATGTTTCTTGAAACTTCAAAGTGGGAAAGTTTATGAATATTGAGCAGGACAGTGTGAAAAAGAGTTGTGGGAGAAAACTGCACTGAAGATATAAGCAGAAAGCAGCTGGGCTGAGTTAGTGAGCTTTTTATGTGTGCTGAGGGAAGATTAAACAGTTGAAGTAATCAGAGTAAATACTATTGTAATTCTGAAGTGCAAAAGGAGAAATATTTGCCAGTTATAATCAAAGAAATCTAATATAGACATTTTAATTGGTGATTTTTAGAAATTACTTAGAGCTATAGCTATATCTTAAATGATCCATTTCAACGTAAGATAATTGCAGTGTATGAGTCACTGCTTAATGACATTGGTTGTTATTTCGGGCTGCTTATAAGCAGTTACAGTTATTATTTTTAATTAAAATATTTGACTTGCTCGCTGTGTTACTGAGATCAGCCTGGAGTCTGCAAAGAGTTGAAAATCCAGAGGTGGTACAGGCACTGCTCTGCAGAACTGAGCCTAAAGCCAAGTAATTTGGGACTCTGCTCAGTATGGTTTAGGTGCTCCTGACTTCCACTGGAAAGAGTTGAATATGCAAATTGCTTGGGACTGAAAATTCCGGTAGTTCTTCTTTGTCAGTTCCAGCATGACTTCTTTCAGTGTCTTACATTATCGCTTGCCCTTTCCATCTGTTGCAGCTTTTAGGAAAAAAAAATCCTTATTTTTTTAATAACAAGGCGAAGATTTTATGCAAATTCAAATATATTACTTGTTCATTTACCTTAATTCATTTATGACTGTAGACTTATAGTGAAAAAAGTAATATTTGTGGCTAGACCTGTATTGTATTACATGTGACTCACTAGAGACAGTTGCATTTCTAGAGCAGACACAGTTAAAAGTGATGTTTTACAAACCATAAAGCAGTCTAGCATGAAGAAAGGCGTGTTTTATCTTGCAAAGTATAACTGACAAAAACTACCTCTGAATCAATTTACCTGAATATCCTATACTTTTCACATTATCTAAAATCTCGACTGCACTCTTCATATATGCAACACACATCAAATTTTCCTAAGGGGAAAAAGAAACTGTTTGGTTTTTTTTTTTTTTATAATGACAATAGAATAACCCCATGTTGAACTCTGAATAACCTCATAACGCCAGTTTTCTGTAAGGCGCCGCTAACGCTTTGTGGGCAAAGACTTGAACTTTATCTTTGCTTATTAAAATATTTGTAGGCAACAAAAAATGCACAGCTCAACATTTATTAATTTGGGGCCCCTATTTGAAAACCTTTCTAAGTGTCCCATGCTGTAGGAATAGCTTATTTGATTTTATGGAAAAGGTCATGAATTTTCAAGGGTACCATAGGGGAAAAGAGTTGCAGCCATTCTGGAAATATATTTGAAAGTGGAAATAAATATTTTGTTTTATATGAATAAGATTATAAAGAGACTTGACTACCCCAAGCCTGGAAGGCAGATAGTGGGACAAATAAACATGGTATTTTAAATGTGTAAGACATGACACATTTTAAACAAGGGACTTCAAGTGTTTGGCAATTAAGTAGATAGATGGAAGATTGGGTTCATATTATTGTATTATATTTATGGTTTTTTATTTCTTCCTATCTAAACCACAGTGCATCTGAGTGAAGAATAATTTCACTAAGTCATCATAAATATTACATTTTACCTTTATTATGATTTCTCTTTCAAAAATATGTCAGTTAGCTAATTTTAAGCCTTGCAGCACACCTCTCTGAAATTGAAAGACCCTACAATAAGAACACAGAAAGAGGAAAATCAGTATGTGAAACATTACAGAAGTTTTGTTCATAGGCCTTTTTCTGGAGAAAATTTATTCTAGCTTTGTCACATATCTACCTTTGTCAATCTGCTGATATATACATTAAATAGTTATACTAGGTTGATATAAAGCCTGTTCAATAAAATTGAATCAACGAGCATCCCGAAGAGCTGCATTTCTGAAATCACTTTCCCTTTTTAGGTTTGATATTTGCTGCTAATGCTTGTCAGCACAGGATGTCTTTGGTCCTTTAATGATTTTTATATAGAAAATTATTGAGCACATTTGTTTTAAGGTTACATTTCCAGATAAGAGATGCTTCTTCACCTCAGGAGCACTGAAGCATTGCATAGTTCTGTTATACTCAACTCAGGCAGGACAATTCTTTGCAAGCTTGAAGAAATTCAACTTATTTCTGAATCTACCAAAGTACAGTTAGCAGGAAATTTGATTTCTCTGCATCTTTATTTGTATTTTGCACCACACATCCACACATTAGTAGGAAATGTAAGACAATGCATAGGTCTTGATGGTGGAATGAAACCTGAAGTGTTTTTATGTCTCACAGTCATTTCAGGAACAGGGAAAATCTTCTAAAATATGTATAAAGAAATCAAGGTGAAAATTTCTTTGAAAGTTTAGTGAAAACATTTAGAAAAAACTTATTATTTTCATATTCTTGCCTAGACGTAATGACAAAATATTTTTGTCTTCTTTAAGGAAAGAAAGAAGTATGTTTGTGCACAAATTGTTGACAAATAAAAACCCAAATAAGAAGTTCTGTGAATGATTTCAAAAGCCCAAACTGGAGATGTTTGGGAACATTCTAGCTAAAGAGTTCAAAGCACTTATTTGCCTTTTATATTCAGTTGTTTTAACATGCCTAATTTTACTTTCTTCCTGTGAAAGCAAGCTATTTAAGGAAAATAAAGCCAAAGACAGAATACCAGACTATGTTATATGTTGAGGTTTCATGCAACTTTAATGAGTTAATGTAGTTAATGGTTTTTAATGGTTTATTAGGCTGATTACACTGATTATGCTTGGATACAGTATGACAGTGCGAAGCACTGCACTGTGTTGTCATATTGTACTCTGTACGCACCACAAATGCGGGACTGGTTCCTTTATTTTTAGAAGACTTCAACAACATTGAGTTTTGGAAAAATTTGATAGATACATACATTTATATTCTGTATAAAACATAGTAATAATGAAATAAACTGTTGGGAATATATATTAATCTCTTTTTATTGTTTAGAAAGGCGACAGAAAGCCTTACTTCTTTTCAAAATGTTGGAACTGTAGAGGAAGGAAAAAAATAAAAAAAAATCAAAAACAAGAAAGCAAGAAAATATATGATATATTAAAAATAAAAAATAGTTAAAAGTTTCTCAAAACATCTAATTTCTTATTTATTAGTCACAATTCTATTCAAAGACCTTTTACCAGTAAAGACTGTTTGGCATATTCTTCCTTGCATCAGTATCATAAATATGTTTGATTCATCAGATGATGACCAGGAGTCTGAACCATGGTGTAAAAATTATATTCCTGGTCATTTTCCTTATTGCTTACTGGATGTAATTTTTAGGTTGCATTGTTTATTCTGAACATGGTGACTGAGCATGGAGGAGACAGAAAAGAAACACAATTCCAGCCTTACATTAGACATTCAGCCATCTCATACAGATAACCTTGAATGACAAATATGAAAGTAAGCAAGTGCCTTTTTTAAAGTCTTTTTTTGCTTGAGGTCTAAAACAAAACAGCCCATATAAAGTATTTGATTTATGAGTGAATAAATAAATGATATATAGAAAACATAAATAAGCAACACTTAAGTGTCTGTCTCATTTAATAGAACAGAGTGAGCCTTAACAAATTGGCATATGTTAAAATTTGGGCATATATTTGAGTACTCCAAGCAATACTCAAGATTTGATTTTGGAAAGATATTTTAGAGCACTTTATGGCTACATCTCAACAGGAGACCTAAAGGTGTTTCCACATGTGACAAGTCCAGATGTTTGACTTGAACCTGTCCCAACTTCATATTACAAGACTAAAACCCACTTTATTTGTATCACTTAGCCTGGTTTCATGGTATAATAACTCTTGTATCTTGTCTATGACATGCTTAAACCAGGTCCTTAATCCTGCTAATCAGGGAACCAACAGCCTGGAATGGGTATAACACTTGTGCACAGATCAGTTCAGGAGAGATCTGTACATCTAGAGGCCTTATTTTCAGATTCCAGATGTCACATATTAACTATGAGGAAAATGGCAGGGGGGAACCCAAAACCAAAACAGTGGATACAAATGAAATTTGCAGCTTAAAATGATCTGGTCAGTATTTCACCATTTTGTGAACTCAGTAAAAAAACCACAGTGCAATTATTTCCATGAAGATGTGTCTACAGAATAAAGCCGTTATCTTTGCTTAGTTAAAGAGAAGGTTAAGGAAGGCTGAAGAAAGAGAAGGTCAAGAAGGCTAGAATAAGATTTAGGAGAAATAATTAACCTCCACAGTCCAGTAGATGAGGACTTACATGTCTTTTTTCAGTTGTTTCTGAGTTAATAAGCAGCTGTAATATTTGAGAGGAAATGGGACAATCGTAATTAAGAAAGTTATTTGATCATGACAAGTATTAAGTGTTATGAGCTTAAACTGAGGTCTAAAAGGGATGCTGAATTTCAGTCTTTGCAACAGATTTCTTTTCATTTAGTTGCAGTTTGGTTGTTTGGGAACCTAGACTCAATGAGTCTTACTGAACAAAATGTTCCTTTACTAGGCATCAAAAAGCATTTTAATTTGGTTTCCTAAGAATATGAGGTTATGCAAAGTCAAAGTTTTCCTGATTACCTACCTGTCAGTTCTCTCCTGAAAACTGAACCCATCTCCAGTGCAGTATGACAAAAGGGTAAAATACAGAAAAAGAATAAACTTGTCAAAGCCAATTAAATCCTAAAGTTTAATGAAAATTCAGGGCTTGGTAACAGACAGAGCATCAAATTAGAGCACTTGGTGAAGGAAAATCTTCAGTCTGAGCCTGTGACTTTTCTGTTCTCTTATATCTGCTGTCTTTTCTGGTTTGGTGGGGCCATGAAGAGAGTTCAGTGTATAAGAAATATAACAGAAAACTCGTCTTCTGACTAATTTGTTTTAGAGAATAGATTAATTTAGGCAGAATTGAAGGCTTCCCTAAATATTACAGGCAACTTATTTTGGGTTTTTTCTTTTTTTTTGGTTTGGGTTTTTTTGGTTGGTTTTTTGTTTGTTTGGGCTTTGGGGGGGGTTGTTTGTTTGTTTTTGGTTTCATTTTTTTTTGTTTGTTGTTTTGTTTTTTTTTGTTTTTGTTTTTAGTTTAAGAATATTCCTAATAAACTATTTATTTTCATACTGTACTGAAACTTAAACTCCTCTAGATAATAGTTTACATATGAACAGAGTAAATGTCTGACATATTCAGTCTTCTGACAAAAGTTTTCTTCATTGTTTATACCAAACTATCTACTAGAAACTAGTCATTGCGGGTAATATGTATATGAATACTGCCTTTAATTTCTAAGTAAACTTGAAAGTCAGTGTTATTTGTAGTGGCCTCGCATCTTTCTTTGCATAAGGAACATGATGAAAGCATCAATAATTTATTTTGGCACAATGGGTTTATTAAAAAAAACCCCAGAATTATTCAACTGAATTCTTTATACAAAAATTTCATTAAAGAAGATGTGTATTTATGACACTGCATTATAAACAAGTTCTTTATGATTTGACAACAGTAGTATGCCTCATCATTCTCCTGCAGTGACAATATAAAAAATAGTAAGAGATGAAAAATGGTGCACCTACAGTGGTGTGCATATACCACTGTTATTCAAGGCATGTGAAAATGGAAGACATTCCGGATGTAGAAACATTCCACACATAAATATATCTTGCATCATTTGGATGACTGACATATATATGTGTGTGTGTATATATATGTATATAAAATATTTAATTACTAATGCTATATTTTATATTCATTGCTATTTATATGTTTATTAATTGTTTTACTGTAATGAATGGAAGCAAAGACAGATATGAAAGGAAGGAATCAATGATATGCCAACTTATTGAACCATAATTAACATATATTTGAGCAAGTTCTGCTTCCTGCTCAAATTTGTAGAAAACTATTGACTGCGGTGGGGCAAAAATTTCACCCCAGGAATCCATTATTTTGATCTTAATTATAAGTGATTTAAGCAGTTTATTTAAAATCCTTGGTTGCTGTGAGATACTTTCACACAAAATTACATAGGCATCACCAGCCCTGAATAACCCAGTGTGGAGCGTTTCAAGCTTTAGACAATAAAAAATAGAAAAAGTGGTGTCATAGTTCCTAAGACCGAAATTGTTGAATGAATATATTAAAAACAAAGGTCTACTATAGGGTATTCAAAGGGGTCACAGTAATATTCAGGAAATAAATTTATTATTGCAAATTAAGTATGATGATCTGTTAAAATGTATCATTAAGAATGCCATAAAAATCCCTGTAATAGTATGCTAAAATGAGATGTGTGCATAGCTAAAGCTGTGCAGTACCTGCTTTATATGGGATATAATTATTGCAATAGAAGATAATGACTATTTAAGTATAGCAGAAGTATAAGAATTTAAATACGGTGCTACAACATTTTGAACCATGGAAATGGAAGTATGTCCTTTAAGGCTGAAGATAGGACAAATGATTCAAATGAAGATGATAAAATTATTTCTAAAAAAGCTGGGAAGAGACTAAAAATTTCTCCTAGCTTATTGTAAATAAGACAGGATATTGGTGCTAACAATGAAAAATAGTTGATAGCTTTGATTACATGGTAAAAAGGTGCATTTTGGATTATTCCTATTAGAGCACATGTTTATTAAGAGAGAAGAGAGTAAGGTCCCAATTCTGCAATGATTAAAGTATACCTATAAATTGACATCTACTAACTTCTGGGAGTAAGAGTGTGTATGTTTAAGTATAGCACATACAGAGCAATTTGAAAGAGATTTTTCAAAGCATTGAAAATTGTTTTTAGAAGGCTTTTGAAATTAAGCATTACTCAAAAGCATTTGAATATTACAAAAGCTCACTATTAAAGCACAGGATTGGAGCATTCCTGTAAGGACAGAAATCAGAAGTGACCCTCCTATATCACTGCCTGGCTCACATGACTTAACTGATATGAAAATTTAGTATGTAGGGATGGAGAATGAGGAGAATTAACCCCTCAAAATGGTTGCTGGATTAAAAATAATAATCAGATTATTTATTATTTTAAGTGAGATTTGCACTAGTTATGTTTGTGCTTCCAAAAATATCTGTAATGTATCACCAAGCCCATTTCAGTAAGCAGAAGTGCCACATAACACAAAAGCATACTAATCTTTTCCATGAGATTTCTTCAAGCCACTGAAGCTTTCATACAAAATATCAGTTTATTTTAGGAAATGTTGAGTATCTGTAGGGACGTTAACAGGATAGTTGCTGGAAAACAAAATTCATTATAGTATGTTTTCATGTTTGAATTCTTCACAGGAAATAGACTGGAATTGGAATTAGTGGGGTAGATCAAACAAGTACAAATAGACAGTTAAATACTCATACCATACCTTCAGTTTAACTTTTTTGAGGAAAAACAGGAACAGAGGAAGTTGATACTGAAACTAAGCTCAGGGAGTTTGACTAGATAAAAACAGAACTTGTTTTAGGTTAATTATCAGGGCTATAACGTGCTCAAATCCTGGTTTAAGCAGCTAAAGGTGCTGAGTTGGATGAGAAAATTGTCAGACATCACAATGTTGGAAATTGTGTCTTCTAAAAAATCTTTGATTCTTTCAGTGAGTGTTTTAAATGCTGCTACAACTTCAATTTCCTTTGGCTCTTCCTTTTCATCTAGAGAAAAAAAAAAGGACTCAAGTTTCAGATATATAGGTGAAGATTAGGATAAGACAGAAATAATCACAGGAAGGGATGGGAAGGTGTCCAGGTTGAAGGAGGAAGACACAGTGGTTTGGAAATAATAAACAAACAAGATCCAATTAATTTCTCTTGGAATTCAACAGAGAGATTCTCTTTGTGTTCAGTTTTTCAGACCTGATCCTCAGAAAAATAAATACATGGGATTAACTTAAGACAGTACTTGTTTGTGCTAGGAAATCTTTTGTAGTGTAAAGACTGAAAAATAGATTATTTCTTTACTACCCATAACTTTATATTTTACTCTAATATAAAGAACAACTCCACCACAGCGCCATATTACTTTTCAAAGGCTGCAGTTTTGGAATATGTGTGTTCAGGATAAAATTCTATCCCATCTCACCTTTTATTATTTACAGAGGTATTGTATTGTTTAGATTTGCATTTTTTAAGTCTTTTTTTTGGGGGGGGACACCAAATGCTGAAGATCACAATGTTTGAATCGTATTAAAAGTGTTAATTTGCTGCAGTAATAATTTAGGATTTTAATTATAAGCTTGAAAAGCAGATTTAGAAACATAGTTGGCATGACTGTAATGTTAATTTGTCCTTTAACGTTTATTGAAAGCAATATGTCCAATGTAATTACAGTGTGTGTCAAATAACCCACCACTTTATTTTTTTTAATGCATGATCCATTAATTTGCTTGATTAAGATGACTTACCATCTGCTAAGGAATTTTTGTGTGGTTCCATCATTACTTCCAAATACTAAGAAAAGATAGAAAGCATTTCATTTTATTTTGTTTAATCTCCATTTTCTTTCTGTTATCCCATTAAGCCCTTACTATGGTGTTCATCATCAATTTCTTCCTGGCTCTTGCAAGGGTCGTGTAGTATCTATCTATCTCACTTAACAGGACAAATGAATTACAGAATCTCATGAGTATGGTTGTATTAGACATGAAATCAATGTCAAATACTCAGTGCTGTACTACCTTATGTGGGTATTTAAATATTTCTTTTCCTAAAAGTATTACTATTGTCTTATAATTAAAATTATATTCAGTTGAAACTAGAGAGTTTATTAACCCACTTCTTCCATTCCCTTAATCACCAAACCATAGAGTTTTACGAATATTGCCAAAGCAATGTGTAGTCAATTTAAACCTAATGAGATTACATTCTTAGTGGCTTTGGCTGGGTATAAAAGAGAAACAGTAAGTATGATTATGCATTTACATGCTGTCTTTGTAATCCATAAATCTCACAAGTACTTTTTTGCCAGCATACAAAGTTCCTCCATCCAGACCTTTTTGACAGTGTCTCTTCATAGTCCACAAAACTGACAGTGTTACTTCTGAAATCCTCTGATTACTCTGACAATTTAATGATTTTTATAAATAGGCAGCTGTAGAGAAAATAGTGGCCTCGCTTAAGAAAATGTTGTCTTACGTTTCTCTTTTCCATGAGTATCTCAGGAAAAAAAAATTATCTTGATGTACCTTAATATTCAGTTTTACCTGTTTATCATCTCCGCATGCAGAAAGACTTTTCCAGATCCAAACTTTACTGAGGGAATTTTCAAAGATTAATTTTAATAAAAACCAAAGCTTGAGTTGAAATTTTAAGTACGTCTCTCTTTCAACTCGTATAGATTAGGTTCGCGCTTCAGATTTTTACTGACTGATCTACTGATGTATGTACCAGCAGTTCATGCTAACAAAAGAAAACCACTTCTTAAATTACTGAATATGGACAATCACAGGGCCTGGAGATTGATGCCTGAAAAGAATGATGAGTTTTATTCTGTCTTCTCTGGAAGAGATAGGTAGTTGCCTCCATGACATATTCTCCTTTTCCCCTAGGACTGCTGATACCTCCTGATAAATATGGAGGTGTGTACCACAAGGCAAGTCACAGATGGGGTGCCTAAAGGCAGAGCAAAGAAAATGCAGGTCACCCTTCCACCAGGCCCGTCAAACTGATGAGGAAATGATAATGCGGCCCAGGGCTGCCAAGGCCTTGCTTTGTGACTCTGAGGACTCTACAGGCTGTTATAAGACAGCCCAACCCAGTTCAATCCAGTCCAGCCCAGGGAATCCCTGAAAAAGTGCTTAAGTAGATCTGTACTTCGGGGCCCACGGAAAAGGAAGTCAACAGAGCAAAACAATTATGCATACTTAGTGCTCTCTTACTGGAACTGGATGAATATTTTATTATTGAATATTCACTGTTGAGGAAGACAGAACTTTTTCTGGTTTGGGCCAGTTTCATCAAGAGGATTCACCTGAAATGTAAAAAGAATATGTTTCAACTACCTGAATCACTTTGTTGAACCATTTGCTTTTCAGACACTTAGAAGGAAGGATGAAAGAATAAAGTCTGGACTTACACAACTGACTGTAATGACTCCCTGTCTAGCAGCCCAGTCACTAAACCTTCCAATGATATAGAAAACCTGAACACATACCTGAAAATCTTTCTGCCTGGAACACTTGTTCTGCAGCAGGACGCACAAACAACTATCCATCAGCACAAACAAGCAAAAGCGGTTTTTTTAGTATTTTTCCTCGGAATTCTTTCTGTACAAATTATCTAAATACTGGAGCAGGCATTGGAATCACCCTGCAAGTGAATGTCATAGACATTAAGATGTAGAGTAATTATCTCACTGATCTAAGAAGTACTTTTAAAAACTACATGAAGAAAAGCACTGTTTGCATGAGGTGCTAAGGAGATGATGCTAACTTTGCGATACTCCTGTGGCTAAAGCTCTCACTTGGCATGGGCAAGCACTAAGTTCAGATGTTACCCTCTGTAACTGAGAAATTCCTAGACTCACTTGATTTAAACAGTTTTTGAAAGAAAACATTTATTAATTCCTCAAAATGGAATTGAGTCTATACACTAACAGTAATACATCTCTTCATGTTTTAGGAGTACAACTGGTTTAAAATCACTAAAATTATTTTTACAGCACATTTATTTCTCAAAAAATGACAAAAATAATATTCTTACTTTAGAGTTTGGGTTTTTATGAATCTTCTAAATTTATTTTTGAGAAGGGAGAATTTTCTACAATCTTTGTATTATGTGGTAAGAAGGAGAAACAGGAAACAGAAGGAAATTTCCCATCGGGATAGAATGAAATGTGGTTTTTTAAATGTATTTGTCCTTCATATGTACTCTTTTCCGTACATCAAATATGGATATTTTTTTGTGCTAGGTTGACCCTGGCTAGATGCCAGGTGCCCACCAAAGTTGCTCTATCACTCCCCTCAACTGGACAGGGGAAAGAAAATATAATGAATGGCTTGTGGGTCGAGATAAGGACAGGGAGAGATCATTCACTAATTACTGTCACTCGAAGGGGGAACTAATTTAATTTATTGCCAAGCAAATAAGAGTAGGGTAATGAGAAATAAACCCAAATCTTAAAACACCTTCCCCACACCCTTTCCTTCTTCCCAGGCTCAACTTTACTCCCAAATTCTCTACCTCCTCCCCTCCAGTGGCACAGGGGGATGGGGAATGGGGTTGGGGTCAGTTCATCACACCTTGTCTCTGCCGCTCCTTCCTCCTCAGGGGGAGGACTCCTCACTCTTCCTCTGCTCTGACGTGGGGTCCCTCCTATAGGAGACAACTCCTCCACAAGCTTCTTCAGTGTGGGTCCCTTCCACGGGCTGCAGTCCTTCAGGCACAGACTGCTCCAGCATGGGTCCCCCACGGGGTCACAGGTGCTGCCACTCAGCAGAGTCCCATTTCAGCAGAGAATTGCAAGGGAAGCATAGAGATAGAGATAGAGCTCAACTGATTGCCTACTTCTATGCAAAGTCAGATAAAAATAATGAAGTAGAATTTATGATTATATAAGAGATATGACATAACAGGCATGTCAGATATAGGAGAGGAATCAGCAAAATACTGTTATAGAAAGACACAATACAGAAATGAGAGACAAGGTATTATATAGAGGAGTGACACTGCATGTTAAAGAAGTGAAATAAGGTAAATACTTTAACTGTAAGTTCAAGCAACAGAGTATTCCCATAATTAAAATGAAGGCTTGACTAGGCAGAGTATTAATTGTACTGTGCTATCAACTAGTCAGTCAAGAAGGCTGCAATAGACATGAAATTTTAATGTAAAATGTAACAGCTAAAAGCAAAAGTAAAACAATAAAGGGAGACTCCAGTTACCTCCATGTGAACTGGGTAATATCCTGGTAAGGAATGATGTAGGAAATAAGTGATTAGGTAACATACACGACTGCTTATTCACATTCCTAATTAAAAAGTTCACAAGAAAAGAAACAGCTCTTAATTTAGGCCTGAGCTGTACATCAGCCGGATTCAGAAGAGCCTGTTTGCAATAGTAAATTAAATAAATTTTATTATTCTTGAAGGATTAAAAGGTCCCATCAGAATCTTCCACAGCAATATTTGATTTTGATAAAGAAAACTGCATCAAAGCTGGAATGGTTATTAAAAGCAGCAGCTAAAAGTTCAGTGTCCTGGAGGCAACAACTGTGTGGAACAGGGAGATCTACTTTATATAGTTTCTAAAGGCTTTCAAAGATATCCTTCACCAGAGCGATAAGACAGAAAATAATCTGCCATGAGATAAGAGTGAAGGTCTTCATATGGATAAATAAACTGGGTAAACATTGGAAACACAGAGTGGGGGCAAACGGTGCGTTTTCACTGAAGTCGAACCCTGGAGTGCCACGGTGACCCATGCCATGGCCTGCGCTGTTCAACATGTTCAGAACTGACCTGCAGAGAGGGTGAATAGCAAATGACACAGCTCGCTAATGAATACTGCGTTATTTACAGCACCAAAGATGAAAGTTGACTGAAGAATTGCAAAGTACAGTAGAATATTGTGTGACTGAACGCTATAAAAGCAAGGGAAATTCAGTGCTGATAAATGTAATATGGTGCACACTGTGGAAAAAAAGAATCCTAATTTTACATAGGAAAGATGAGTCTGAGTTGGCTATTACCACTCATTTATGGAAACTGTAATGGAGAATAGAAATAATATTTTATTACCAGGGGTTTCTGCTGTTAAATATATTCATAAATTATTGGGAAACAGAATGAATAATGAGATGTCAAGCTTTGTTAGTAATAAAAAATTATTCACATATTTAAAACTAAAATTGACTGTAAAATACTACAGAAGACTCTCATGAAAATAAAATGGTAAATGAAATTCATTGTTGATAAATACAAAATAGTTTTCAAGGGGGGAAAATACCAAATGCATTCTAATTATACACACAAAGTCATTGGCTCTAAATTAGCTATCAGTATCCCACAAGGAAATTTTGGACTCATTGTGGATAGTTTTCTAAATATCAGCTTAGTACTGAATAGCAATTTGAAGAGCAAATAGAATGTTGAGATTATCAGAAAGACAATAGAGAACTAGATGAAAGATGTGACTCTGCCATAGCATGAATCTCTGGAACAGTTGCAGCGGGAATGCTGCACGCTCTTCTGCTGGTGCAAGGGTAGAGTGGGACCCAAAAAGGGCTGTGAGGGTAGTCAGACCAGCAGGACAGCTACCAAGGAGAGGCTAAAAAAAGACAATATGATCGAGATCTATAACTGCACCAGTGGAATGCAGAAGCTGCTTTTCATTTTTTCACGGCATTATGAAGAAGACATAAGCCAAGAACGGGGCAGTAAGACAAGTCCTGGAAGAAAGCCCTATTGTGGGCTTATAATTGCAGCCTCAAGTTCAGGATGTTCTTGTAACATTGACTCACAGAAATCAGGAAGGAACAGAAGGAAAGTATATTTGCTCTGTTTCTGATAACGTTTTCCTTAAAACCTACTGCTGATAAGTGTCAGAGACACAGCACTGGGCTAAATAAGCTTTTATTTTAACCTAGGACACCTATCATATACTATTCTGCTGAATTTGGGTTTGAAACATTACTACACAGACACACACACATAAAGATTTCTTTTAAAGGCAAAAAAGCAAACTTTTTTTTTTCCCCTGCAAGCATAACCCAAAATGGCATTTCTCAGTGAAGACATTATATATTTAGAATAACTTTTCCTAGCGTTAGACCTCGATAATATGAAGGAATGGGTGGGATGGTCACATTTTCTGCTGCTATTTTGCTTTGGACAAATCACTTAGAATGCCACAAAATTCTCAGATGGAAGATCTGTCTGTAGAGGAGTTGCTTACATGCTTCAGTTGAAGATTGTGTTTAAATGCTTCAGTATGTTTTGTATAGATACAGATGCAAATAGCATAGGTACAGGCAGATACATCATTTATTAACTGTTAACAATAGGTCTGGGTTTTTTTGTTTGGGTTTGTTTTTTTGTTGTTTTTTTTTTTTTTTGGTGTGTGTTTTTGTTTGTTTGCGTGTTTTTTCCTGAAGCATTCTATCATCCTAGAAGATGACAAGTTTTCAGTTTTCTGAGGTTTAAGCCTGAATCGAGATATCGCATTGAGTTTTTGGTGATACTTGGATTTGTGCCTCAAGACTCTGACTAGGTCACGCTCAGCACATACTTGATTCATTTCATGAACTTGTATTTTTATGTTCCTAAAATGTTTAATTTAATTTTCAGTCTCACCTCTCATCTATTTATTGTTTCCATTAATAGCATTTTTCTCATGTTCCATTTCAAAGCCCCGTAAGTGAAGAGTTATAAAAGATTAAACTAAACAGGCAGTTAAAAAGAATTTGAACATCCAATGATTGTATTATTCAAAATGCAGTGTAATAGGCTCTGATTTAATTTTTGCCATGAGTGATACCAGAAGGATGCTGCACATGCTTCGCTATGAAATTTTTATTCTCCTTCTATTCTGTTGCAGGTGCATCGAGCTAGTCAGGGCAAAAATACAGAATCAGAAAGCTAATGATAGTTCTCATGTACCTGTTTTATTCCTCGCAAACCAATGTTTAAAAAGTTAACATGCAGGCATTTCAATGAGTTATCCAGCAAAATTTGAATTGAAGTTAAGCAATCCCTTGTCATTAGTTGAAAGTTAAACTACCAGGAAATTTAAAATCTGACCCAAGATTAAAAGCCTGCAGTGTCACTGCATAAAAAAAGGGAACTTCAGCACGTCATCACCGAATCATGGTCTCATATTGAACTGCTTGTCTTTGCTGATGCACTTTAAGTGGTGCAGTGAGGACAAAATAATACTGAAAAAAAATCTCAAATTTAACTTCACTAGTATACTTTTCACCTCAAATTGCATACAGTGAGCTTTACCTGTTCCCATTTCTCCTTAATAGTTTGCAAGTCCTGTATGTATCTTGTCTTTGAGGATCCCAAAAGCTCCATGTACAATAGGCACTACTCTAGGAGTAATGGTCAAATTCTAGATTGTCACAGTGAGTCAAGAGACTCTGTTAAATATCACTGCTGTTGCTGAACTGATAGTGGGAAAACATGAGAGGAGAAAGTTTTACCTCGTCAGATCACAGGAAGTTACAGCTGCATTTAGAAAGATTACTGTGTCCAGTTTGGGCCCCACAGTTCAAGAAGGATACAGAATACTGGAGAGGGAGCGGAGAGAGCTACCAAGATGATCAGAGGCTTCATGGATTATGAAGACAGGCTGGAAGATCTGGGCTGGCTTAGTTCAGAAAAGAGGAGAGTACAGGGAGGTCTAGTAAAGATCAACAGGTGCTTGAAGGGCAATGACAAAGAGAGCAGAGGCAAACTTCTTTCAGTAGCATTAGATACTATAGCAAGAAGCAGTGGCCAAACGTTACAGCTTTGAAGGCTGGAGTTAGTTATTAAAAAAAAAATAAAAAATCTCCAGAGTGCAGTGTAGCCCTGAAAAGATTACTCAGGGAGGCAGTGGCATCTCTGTCCTCGGGGGCAAAACCACAGCTGACCTTGTCTAATGTAAACAGTTGTCAACAGCCTGTCACATTTCTTTAATTCTGTGTTCTGTGAAATATCTATTTCTGCATCAGGACTGCTTATCATGGAGCTGAATGATAACACCATACCTTAGACAGTCTGCTTAATTCTAGATTCCATAGCTGTAAGAAAAAAGGGAAACAGTAGTGGCAAACAGACTGTGCAGAAGATTTCATCTGTATACAAGAGTTCCCTGTCATCATCCCAAACACTAGTATATAGTCATGCCACTAAGATACTCACTGCTTGTTTTGTGGCAATGCTGCTGTGCTTAAATTATGCTGTGAGCAACTCAGCAAATAGTAATCTCCATCAAATTTCTTATGGTGAAGGAGATTCCTTTGTGTGTAGATGTTCACAAAATGTTACATTTTTCAACCTCCTTGCATCCTAGACAAGGAAATATTGCCACAGTAGGTGAAGGCCACTGCCTCGCTGATCTGAATTCTCAAAGATCAAGAGAATTTTCATCCTCTCCTCTCAGCCGTAAAGGCAGAGTGGGCATCTAGTTATGCATTGCAAAACCATATATTGTCAAGTTGAGGGAGTTAATTGAAAAGGTACCCCAACAAAACAATAGCTTAACTGAAGTAAGATGAAAAAGAAAAAGAAAAAAAAAAAGCCATAATGTGTAAAAAGGATCAGAGACACATTAAACTCTTGAAGTAACATGTTCTAAAGTACCTGTTCTCTGGAGCTTATCGACGCAGAACCTGTGCCAACTTGAACAGAACAATATGTTATTCACAGAGGTGAATTCCAGCTCTAACTCTGCTTCCTTTTCAGCAGCTGGATTTTCTGGGCCTAATTCCTCTTTTAGCTAAGTCAATATAAATGAAAAATGACTGCAGAAATTATTCCTTTGTCTCCACTGGAGAAGAAAACACTGTGTTTGAAGGTCATCTCAGAGACACATATTATAGTTTTTGGCAATAGACTTTTGCAGGCCTTTTCCAGCTATTGGAAAGTGTTTCACAGTTCATGAGGTATAACAATAACCAGTAGCAATGAAAGCTGCTATAAAAAGGGTCAAAAATTGACTAGATTAGTCTAAAAAGGAAACAACACCAAGATAATCTCATGACATTAAATGGTGAGTTGTAAACAAGTGGGGGATACAATAAGAAATCAATGGACCAAAACCGGTATTTCAACAACAGGCTATTCAATGAATAGAATAAAGAAAGGGATGACGTGCTATTATCTTCCATTCTTCATCCAGTGCGCTCTCTGAAAATAATGAGGCATCTGCTCACATTTGCATTCATACTAAGCAATCTCCAGCCACTCATGATTTTCATATGTTGAGCTTATCTCATTACCAGGAGACTAAAATTGGCTCAACCTTTAGAGGTGATACAGCTAGTGTATCAAAATGATAACTTCTTAGCAGGAAGGTAATGCAACAAGTTGCAATCAGTCCTTTATCTGAGTTTCTGATCTTGTTAATGAAATTCATTCATTGCAACATCTAGCCAGCATATACCAGGGGCAATGCTATATTAATGAATATCAGATGACTTAGAAAAACGGGATCTTGCTCTGCTTTCCCTACTCTTTTGATTTCCCTTCTGCCTACATACTCTCCTCATCCATGTTTTTATCTGCTTCTTTTCATCCTACTTTAGGAGAAAGAGTACTGTGTGACATCAGAAGATCTATCCAGATGAGAAAGAACTCAAAAAGAAAGCCAAAGAACTCTTAATGAAATCAGTAAATGATCTTTGTTGACAGGGAAAGCAAGCCAGAATTCAAAGCAGCCACTGTTACAACATGTTTGCCAATCCATAACATACATCTATGAGTGATAACTTATTCTACAGCTATTGACAAAAACCCATGTCTTCTCATGTTTTCTTCATTTTTGCTGTTCTATCCCTTCCTTCTACACTTGTTTTTTCAAATGTAGGAAATAACCAAGCTTTGCGTTGATCAACTGAAATGTTACAGAAATAGCTTTTCCTTCCTGTAAAAAAAATTTCACTTAACAAAATATTGTTGGGGGGTTTTTTCTTTCAAAAAAACTTTGTTGGATCTTTTTTGATTGTTTGTTTGAGAACATTTTGATTGTATTTTTGTAAAAAATTGTTACATTTACATTGAAACTACTTTGCTTTAATTTTTATAATATTTTTCTTCTAATGAGAGCATTTCCAGTCTTTGGCATTACTTTCTGGAATGGTTTTCTGAGCCATAAAACATTCAAAGAAAAATCTTTACTTAGTGACCAGGTCAATCACTATAAGCGTCAAACATATCCCTTGAAAATGAACACAGCATGATTATCAGTTACAACTGGGAATCATACAGTGAATTGAAGGGGTGAATTATGGGTTCATTCAGATGTGGATCCAGTCTGCTCCTCTACCTCAGAATATGAGTTCACAGAAAGACAATTAGAAATAGAGAACATAGAGGCTGCATTGCCTAGTGCAGTAGGATTCAGAAATCTGCATTGGTCACCCAGGCCATAGAATACAATTTATCAAGGGTCTTGCACCTCATCGCGGAAATGCCAAGCTCCTGGGTCTAGGTGGAGCTTCTGTACATCCTAGGTCCGAAAGAGTCGTAAAACATGCCAGGACCAATTTGTTGCTTCTAGACTGAGGTTGTTGTTGAATAGAGATTTTAGAAACAGTATTTTTTCAGTTCAGTGATTATATCTCTGCTTAGTCCTGCTTTATGTACCTTTGTCTTTTTTTGAAGCTCTGGATTTTAAAAACATCCCAAATGAATGACAGACTCATCAACTTCAGTGGAATTAGGCTAAGACCTTCATTGTCTCATTTCTTCACCTGCAGAATAAGAACCTATATTTTCCCACGTAGAAAGAATGTTTCGGGAGGTGACATAGGCGCATTAGAGAGCAGTCAAGGAACATATTTTCAAAGAACAGTTATTAATAGAAAGCAATATCCTTTTAAAGGAGTGTGGTCTTGTCCATGTATTTAGGTAAACAATGTCCAGACAAATTTAAAACAATTTCATATAGAACAACTGGTCTTTGTTCCTTCTGACATTGTTTTCATTGGGTGGACATTTTTCTCTCTTGTTTATTAAAACTGTTTTCCCCCCACTAGGTGCTGGTAACTTTCCAAAACAATCAAGAAGACTTTTCAGGATAAAATGTGCTCAACATACAGCAAAATAGGGAAGACATACAAGTTAGAATTAGGAAAAAAAACATTTTTTTTACTTTTTTATCTCATTCTTTTGCTGCTAGTGATCATGGGTTACAGGGGACAAAGAAAAACAAATGAAAGAGAGGCTTTATTTTAAAGGGGGGAGGTTTCTTTAAACACACAAACTGGTGATAAGCTTTTTTTTTTAAAAAAAAAAAAGGAGCTCTTATTTTCTGGGTAAGCGTGTTCACTTTTTCAATGTCTTTGGATGAACCAGAATCCCAAATCAAATATTGTCATGCATTATTAAATTAAGTCAATTATGTGTCAAACAGATGACGTTATGTATGAAATTTGTGCTGATAGAGACTGCATTTTTAGAGGGCAGTCAACATATTAAATCCTAAAAAGAGGTAATATATTTTCCTGCTTGCAGATCCCTTTGTAATTCATTGGGATACAAGATATAGAAGTTCCCACATGCCAAATGCAACCCTAATAATTTACAGGGAAATGTAGTGATAAAGAATTCAGAAGACTGGAGGAAATACAAATCCATTATCAACTTTAGACATCAGGCTGTGTTGGCAGTTTTTAATTCTTCTGAAGTTTATCCCACTTCTGGTTTTAATTTACTCTCAGTTTTCCCTGCCCCACGTGAAGGCCTCCTGGCATCCATATGCTATTGCTAAAAAAAGAAGGCTAAAAGAACCCAGTAGCTCCTCTCCCAAAACTCCACAGCCTGTTTAGTATCTTGTACATCCTTACCAGGTGCTTATTCTTAACTTTGAGAGGGTAGCTAAGTGGCAGCTTTTCTGATTCTCACCTTATGTTGCATCTGACCATCTGTGTAGGGATTGTTTGGAATGTCCCTGATTTCTCAGCCCCCACACTCTGCACTCACAAAAGTAAGTTTAGGAAAAAAAGTTGCGAGTTGCCTGGATTATTGATTTAAAAGAAAAAAAAAAAAGTAAAAGGTCAAACTTGCAGCCATATGGTAAATTCTTACCCAATAGTGTCATGAAAATAGTCTTTCTGAAGGGTAAACTAACCTTTTGCAGGTTGCAATTACTGTGCTACATACATACATAAAATGCCCTTGTATATATTATGGGGCTGGGCCTGTTCCAGACCATTCATGTAAAGCTTTGCTTGGAAATACAGTAAGATCCACAATGCTATTCTACTGGACTTGTTGTGGACATGATTTCCCCCACAGCTAAGGCTTGCTTCCTAAAATATTTCCTCTGCGATGTATTTCCATTACTTATTTGTATTGTTTAATGTCTGATGATATCATTTGCCAAGGGAATATCTCTTTATGCAAAGCCTTTTCTTTTTCTTTTTTCTTTTTTCTTCTTTTTCTTTTTTCTTTTTTTCTCTTTTCTTTTTTTTATTCTCTTCTCTTCTCTTCTCTTCTCTTCTCTTCTCTTCTCTTCTCTTCTGATCTCTTCTCTTCTCTTCTCTTCTCTTCTCCTCTCTCTTGTCTTGCCTTCTCTTGTCTTGTCTTGTCTTTTCCCTTTCCTTCAATCAGGACTATGAAAAACACAAAACTTCTGTTTAAAATAAATATACATTACAAATTCAACTCCCATTTACATCCACTTGAAAAAAAAAAACCACAACACACTGATGATGGTGAATTTGTGTGAGTAGAACTGACGAAAGCATCTGGCCCAAAATAATGTAAAATAATGGTATCGGCTAGTGCCACACAGAGGGCTAAATACATCTAAGGCTCACAGAAGTCCTGGATAAAGGTAATTAGCTCTGTTTTGCTCTTTTGGGAGTAGAAACAGCTTGGGCAGATGACTTTTGACAGTTCTTACTGTAAGTCATGGACAGTGATAGAAAATACAATACAGAGTGTTTTGGGTTTGTGTGGCAGGGTTTTTTTGGTAGCATGGAGGACCCGCAGGGCCGGCTCCTGTGAGAAGCTGCTCGGAGCTCCCCCGGCTCCAGCCGGAGCCGCCTCTGGCCCAGGCCGA